>CM075850.1:131817440-132122440 GCA_037975125.1 Latrodectus hesperus
AAAGAGGAAAAACAAGGTTCTAAGAGGTATATAAATTTTCAAAGGAGTTAAAACTTGTAATGTTTACAGTTTCAAAGACTCTTTTATTAATATCTACAATTCTTGATAATTTATATGAATATATTTTAAGATATATTAACAGATTTTCAAAAATAAAATATCACATTTTTTTCCATAGATGAATTAACTCTGGTGTAGATTAATCTGAATTTAATAAGACTGTGTACTGTGTCTATGAGTGTATGTATATATATATATATATATATTCTTTTTCTTCTTCATTGGCCTAACAGTCCAGGTGGTGCCTTTGCCTTCCTCAGAAGTGCATACCAGGACCCCTATTTTTGGACAAGGTCATCCAGTTTGTCACTTTTAGTGTTTTTAGGTCGTTTTCAAGGCAGTCACGCCATCGGAGTTTCGGTCGTCCTCTTCTTCTGGTGCCCATGGAGCGAGCCAAGAAAATTTTTTTCGTCACCCATTTGTCGTTCATCCGGCTCAAATGTCCTGCCCATTTTAATCTCTGTATTGAGATAAATTTAACAATATCTGGTTCTTTATATAGTTTATAGAGTTCAGAATTAGTTCTTCTTCGCCATGTATTCTCACACTTTATTCCACCAAAGATGCTTCTTAAAGTTTTTCTTTCAAAAATGGAGATGGTTTCTTTGTCCTTCTCAGTCAATGTCCACGATTCAGATAAATAAGTGAGAATAGGCCGAATCAAGCATTTGTATATCAAAATTTTTGTTTTTCGACTGACGAAAGTACATTTTAGGTATTTTTTTAAGCCGAAAAAGCATCGGTTAGCAGCTGTAACCCTGCTGCGGATCTCAGGTGCGATGTCGTATATATGTGTGTGTGTTTATATATTGGAATTATTTGCTCTCGAATCAAAATTTGAACATTGCAGTATTTCTGCTGATAAGAGAAAGTGGGGATAGGGTGGTCAATACAAAGTTTCTGGTAGACTTCCACGGGGAGTTCTGGACATTTTCATAACAGTCTAAGAGGAACCATTAGAACAAAGATCAAAAGAAGAATCCCTTCATACGAGATCCACTTCTCCATCCCCGCATACACACACGCGCGCACTTTCTGCGCAACATCTTCGGAGATTAAGTGCCACTTTTTATAAAAATTATCCCCTAGATACATATAAATGCATTCTTTTTTTTAGTGGATCAAAATAAAATACTGTTTAACATTTTTTGCCGTTCATCTACTGTTTCAACAGTTGAGCAGAGTTCAACTGCATTAGCACATGTTGCATTATAATTTTCGATGAGTTCGTTTCCTTCTCGTAATTCGTTGCAACTGCTTCAAGTTCTGAAATGGAGAGCGTCGCACGCATTCAACAGGTACAGAGCGAGGTGGAAAAGTTCTACAATTGCGAAAGGTTCTAAGAACCTGTTCGGGTAGAGAGTGAAAGCACTTGCGAAATCGAATCCTCAAGAAGTTGCATTGTTCAAAGATGGTTTCTATTTTTGAAGATATGCTTGCAACTATGTGGAGAAGCCCCAAACTCCTCCCACACCCTTCTCTCAGGGCAAAGCTCCCCTCACACCAGAGGAGCAAACATAACCTCGCGCAGTTCTATAAGCTTTCAACAAAATCCCAACATAGAAACTTTATTTATGAGGAAATTTTTTTTTTACAAATTACATAAAATAGGGCTATCGCTGTAGCCGTCACGTATTTTGTACAAACAATAGCCCAGTAAATTTTGCTATATAAATAAGCAGTCATATCTAAGTAAGAAATAATATGTCAACAAGAAACAAATTAGAACAATAATATATAATATCAGAATGTCATTCCTTATAATTTTTTTTCCAACGGCGGGCACTTGAGGGTTGAACCCTATGCCACAACAAGGCTAGAAACTGCTACTCATTTGTCGTTACCCAGCGAGCACCTGTGAACCAAGTGACGGAGGCGAGTAGCGTTACCCGCGTCATACCACCACAAACCCGTTTATAGGATGGGCCACATTCATACATCATCACGGAAGAAAGGATAGAGAAACACAGAAAGAACAGAGAAAGAAAGTAACATCCATGCCTGAACCGGGATTCCAACCCAGGAACAAAAGCTCAGGAGTCAGGAGCGCTAACCACTCAGCCATCGGTCGGCATTCCTTATTAAATGTCATTCCTTTTGTGAATGCGGAATTTTATGAAATTTGTATCTGATTGCTGCCTTTTAAGTTGTAGTTGTGTATCAGGGATCGATACAGTGGACATCTTCTGACAAATGGATTGTTCTTCCAAATCTGTGAAAGGAAAATGTCCTTAATTTGTCAGTAAATATATATATATAGTTGAGAGTAAAAAAAATTTCTTATGTTATTAGGGAACCTCTTTGTGAGGTGATTAAAATATTTTGCCATTTTTGTCTATGACTTAAGAAAGATTTTAAGCCTGATTGTAGAGGAATATGATGGATGGCTTGCAGATCGAAACTTTCTGCTGCTTTAAGGTCTGCCGTTTCAATCCTTTTAACACTTAAGTGAGCTTTTGCCCCAAGGAATCCGAATTTGATTAGATGCTTCTCATTGAAGCAGGAGTTGTTGAATTTTTTGGTTAAGTGGTGATTTATATGTAGAAAACTTAATAATTGTCTGACTACACTGTAGTATTAGATAAGTGATTATTTATTATTTATCTAATGGCATGCTGTAAAGCTAAGTTTCAGCTGGATAAACTGAATTAAATGAATTTAATTTCATCATACGTGAATGTATTTCTGTTTTATTTATTGTTGTTGCTACTTATAACACTTGGAGAAGTCAAGCTCGGTATGCTGTTGGCTATGCGAATTTAAGTCAGTAGGTGGCGTCTTTCGTTTAACCAGAGCACCATGAAGGTGAGAGTACGACTTTGTTCTCAACTCCTCCGATAGATGGCAACACCAATGGATACACTCCCTCGATTTTGACATTGATCTAAAGGATAGGGAAATTTTCTCCATATCATTACAAGTATGGTAACTGCTTAACGATCAACCACAGGACTTTTGATTCCACAGATTTAACGAGCACGTATTTCTCATGTTATCGGTGGGTCTTTGGCGGTATTGAGAATTGATGGTTGGAATGAGTTGTTAGGGCATCAACCTTCAGGACGGAAGGTTGATGCCCTAACCACTAGGCTACCGCGGCCCCTTATTTGTTGTAAATTGCATAAAGATCCAGTGGCCCCTTCATACTGACTGAAGTTCGTTCATTCACAAGTGTATGATTCAAATTTGCTTTAAAAAGCGATATTTCTGTGATAAATGGCAGCATGAGAAAAGGCTCTTTTCGTTGTGAAGGGTTATTAAATCAGACAGCGTAATGAGATTCAGCGTCAGTTAGAAGCTGTTTATCAATTTCAAATTTTTTATTCATGTCTGGGAACTTCATATTTTACATTAGTTATTATGTCATGAATTATTTTCTTTTAGAGGGTGAAAGTTCGTAAAATAAAAATAAAAAAATTAGTTAGAACTTAAACATTTTTCTCCAAATTGCTCTCTCTTTATAAATTTAATAAATTAGAAAAAAAAATAGTGTTATTATATAAGAAGTACATGAAAAATAAAATTTATACTTAAAAGTAATTCTTCCTTTCATTTTATTCCATGAAAAAAAAGGGCAAAATAATCACCTTTTTTTTTTGTTTTTAAAATCACAGTTTCAAAAGCCTTTCATCGTTGTTTTTCTAAAGAAAATATCTTATTCTCATCTCTTCATCTGCTTGTCTTAAAAACGTTTGCTGTGAGCTTCAGTGGCTCAGTAGCTTCACGGCGCTTCCCGTAAGCTCATCAAAGTGAAGCATCATTGGCCGCGGACAGTGGTTGGGAGGGTGACCACGGTGTACTCTCCTTCACTGGGTTGCTGGAACTCCGTGAGTTGGGCACGTGTCCACGTTAATCTGTGACGTCCAAAGTCCTTCCGCTGGTGTGGCGTGGATGTGGAGAGGAAGGTGCCAGCTCAGGTGTGGCATCATCACCTGAACGTGGTTCAAAATTACGAGTTATCTTAATAGCGCAAAGTCGTACTTTCACCTTCGTGGTGCTCTGATCCAACAGGAAAGACGCTCTCTATTGATTTAAATTCGCATTAGAGAATAGAATTCACTAACTTTGCAAAGGTGTATGATAAACAAATGATTTGAAAATCAGTAATAATTGAACACATATTTAAGCTTTTCGAAAATTCGCACGAAGATTATAAATGCCATTTTTTAAACCCTGTCAACATTTTTTTATTTGAAAAGGGAGCTGAATTGTTGAATCTAACAATATGGTATTTGGAACATTTGATAAAATTTCCTCAGTAAAAAGAAAATAAATTTCTTCACTTTGGCGAAAGATAAATATATATATTTCATTCATATGTAACCTTAAACTAGTACAAAGATACATAATTTTAAAAGCATTCTTTAGGAAATTACGATTTCTTTTTATTTATTTCCTATGCATAAATTTAGGTATTCTTCTACTGAATTTGGCGGTTTCAAAAACATCTTTAAGGTAACACGTAGCTGAGTTGAATATGAAAAATATACCGTTTTAAAAAAGTTCTTAAACTTCCAAATAATTTTAATACTAAAAATCCATTCTATTTATTATAAGAACTATGAGAGGAGATTAAGACTTGACTTTATTTCCTGTTGAACAATTTACAAAAATTTAAACGAATTTCGTTCCTCAAATGAAGTTGAGTTGTATTTCAAAAGTGTGTACATTTTAAATATATATATATATATATATATATATATATATATATATATATATATATATATATATATATATATATATATATATATATATTTGTAAATAATTTTCATTCTAAAAAACAATTCTATTTGCTGTAGTTTTCAAAGCATCCGTGCAAGAATGGAATATAAGAAATATCTTGACTTCATTCTATGGTTTTGTGCATTAATCTCACTAGTGCAGATGAAGAAAAAAATTTTGTTTTCTTGATTACGTGTTACTTCTCTCATGGTTCAGAATTAATTATTGAAAAAGTTAAGAGTTTTGAAATGAAACTTGTTGATTGGAAGAGGGATGAGAAGCCCCCCCCTGCTGATTGAGCAATATTTTCGCAAGAATGCGCACTTTTTAAAATTGAAGTCGTGAGCGGATTTGCTTCAAGATTTTACTATCTTAAATAAATCTTGAATATTCGGAATCGATCATTTTTCTTTTAATCTTGGTTATTTATCTAAAAGAAAAAGGCTTGATTACCATAAATTAAATTCCTCCCGATTCTCTTTCTTTTTATCCTTTAAGATTGTTTAAAAATTAGGAAATAAATAAAATGAACATTTACTCCAATATATTTCAAATTCCATTCGATATTTTTAAGAATGAAATTGTTGGAAAATAATTTATTTCGAATTTCGCTTTCATACTCACCTTTTTCTTAAGACATAAACAATAACAATAATAATAGAAATGGTACTTGTGTAAAATGCCTTCGACTAAGAAAACTGGATGAAAGATCGCCAAATTGACAACCCATCATCAAATTTGACACCTCAGGGCATATTTAATGAGATTCAATATTGAAAGTGGAACATAATTTTAAAAAAAATTTGTGGCACTTATTTGCTAATTTGCAAAAGTAACTACATATAATTTCGCAAACAAGTTGTGCCACAATTTTTTAAATACTAAGTTTCTACTTTAGGCTGTTAAATATAAAGCTGTTTTAAATTCATTATTTTAACAACAATGAAAAATTTTATTGAAATGATAGACCTGAAAAGAATAACCTTATTCAAAGAACAACACAAAACCTTATTCTTTAGTTATAAACTCTTTCCATGTACAGTAAATGAATCTGGGGACATGCAGAATAGGAATGTTGGATGACAGCGGCTGTTCCGTCACGGAACGTTAATTAAAGCGCCACTGTCAAGGTGCGGCAAAATATGTAAACAGTAGAAAAGAAGCGCTCTCCGACCGAGCGGGAAGAAAAAAATCACTCTCAATCAATCTCAGCCTGGTCTTCCTTATTTTAAAATAGAGGTGATAATATTTCTATTCAATTACTTGTAAGTATGTCTTGACTTACTTATAATCTACAATCCATATGCTAATCAAGGAAGTTTACATTACGCTCAAGGAAATTAAAAACCAACAGCAATATCCACCCAAACTTTGTATCGAAAAAAATATTTCTTTATTGGAACTGAGCTTTCAAGAAACACAAATGGTTAATCAGTACGGCAATTTTCTATTGTTGGTAAATAAAAAAATATATATTTATTGACTTTTTTTTTCTGGTCAATAGTGCTCAAAATTTTACACACAAGTACTAATAAAAATATAACTGTATATTTAAAATAAAAAATTCGATTTTTCTTACTTTTCTTAAAAAGAAAAAAAAATTATATAGGGGCCCGTATTTACATGTCGCCAGGGAGGAAACACGGAAAACTCCCCGCGACAGACATATATGCAGAAGGTGGTAGAAACATATTTCCTGTGTTGTTCGATTGTATCTGGGATTGAATTCAGTAATTTTCGCCCAACCACTGTTCTACACTGTCAGTCTCCCTCAAAAGGCTTTCTTGAGCTAAAAATTCAAAGCAGTCATCAAGGTTAAAAAAATCCTCGCTTGAAGACGCTTTTCCTGCAGAGAACTCAACAGACCACCCCAAAGAGATTTACCTGCATTTTCACAGAAATGAAGTCAAACTTTATTTCATGAGTATTGAATCTCTTCCGGTGATTTATTGAGGCTGAGTCAGATTCAAATCGATTCAGTTTAAATTCTACATTAGATTGGTTGATGCTTGTATTAATTTATAGATTAAAGTGGTTTAGGTTTGGTTTAGATTTAATTTCCAGAGAGTGAGTAGAACAACTAAAACATAAAGAAATAAAAAAATAATTAGTTATGATAAGAACGGCGCAATTACTTTTTTTGGAAAATTCTGCACAAATTATATATTGTTATTTTACTTATTTTTAAAACATGCCTTAACATTTTACAGCACATATTTCTTAAAAAAATAATGTATATATTTTGGAATATATTTTCTTTAAAATTAGTATGTGGATTTAATCGAAAAGTGATGTTTGAAAGTTTAAATATGAATGTGAATTATTTGGTCTGCAACACATGAAACAGCAAGTTAAAATGCAAACTTAAATACACAAATCAACAAATAAATAAAAAATAATCGCATTACACTCAAACCTATTTTTGTGCAGTGGACTAGATAAAAGAAAATGCATAAAAAATTGCACGACAGCAGTACAGCTATAAAAGTAGTTTTCGCTGCACAAAATATTTTTTCATGCTGTGAATCGAAACAACATGTGCTTCACGTAGAAAATAAATCGAAACTTCTCTAAATATCTAGGAATTGTATTTTTATGCGAAATCAAGAATTGTTGTAGTTACTAATGACACTTGGACAAGCCAAGCTTGCTATGCCTTGGTTATACGCTTTTAAGTCAATTAGGAGCGTCTTTCGTTTAATCAGAGCACCATGAAGGTGAAAGTACGACTCTTGCTTTTCAAATCCTTCGATAGATGGCAGTATCAAAGGATCTGCTCCCTCAATTTTGGCATTGATCTGAAGGGGGAGTAAATATCTCCAGACCATTGCACCCATGGTAACTGCTCAACGACCGATTCCACGTATATCGCATGTACTCGGTGGGTTTTTGGCGGCATTGGGAATCGAACCCCACCCTTCTGAATGGAAGGCCGACACCCTAACCACTAGGCTACCACGGCCCTTCAAGGGTACATTCGGGATAGCCTTGAAAGGCAAAGCAAGAAAGCGAGCTTTGAGAAAACAATGCGAGTATTTTGAATGAAAGATAAATATATTGTGAAAAAAATATTACATAGACCACCGTGCAAAACTAACAGCTTAAAAGCACTGGATATACAAGTGTAGTTTCGAATATGTACTATTAATATACGAATATGTTCTATTAATAATAATATATAATATGTAATACAATAGTACGTAGGTACATAGGTTCACAATATTTACGTCATGTGATGGATTAAATATGAAAGATTGGAAGGGCAGATCAAACTATTTCCTTTTTTATTGATAATTTCTTCAAATATGTTTTCCAAATTAATTTAAATTTTCATATACTGCTCAGAAATTGCACGAATCAAAAATCCCAGCAAAAGAAAGAAAAAAAAAGTCGATTTGTTTCTTAATCACCAACTCTCTTTCTATTAATAAAGTGTTCCTTTAAATTAACTATCAAAAATGACTGTTTTAAGTAGAAAGTCTTTTTTTTATTATTTTAAAACACAATCTCTATATTTTGTGTATAATTATCCTAATTAAAACATTTTCTTTTAAGAATTAATTTTTTTAATGCCCATCCAAAGGAAGAAAACCAAGATCGACTTTTTTCTATTCATAGAAAACAAAAAAACAAAAAAAGAAGTTCAAAAAAGTGAGTCTGGAGTTGGATTCAAATAAAGATTTCAACAAAAGAAGAAAAAAAATTACTCTTTCTATTTTTTATTCCTGCCAAATAACGCATTTAATCCGATGACAGGAAAAAAAAATTATGTTAAAGGTTCACTGAAAATAAGTGGCGTTAATGAATAAAAATAATTAACGTTTCGCTCTCGTTGCTTAATTCAATTCAGGCGTAAAATGAAACCTTTTTTGTTGTTCTTTTTTTATATACTTCTTTCATTCTTTTGACGTGTTTATGTGCGCAACAGGAAAACGTTTCTTTGGCGGCCGCCCAACAAAACACACCCACTTTTTACCCCCCACCCTTTAAGCTAATTGGAGCTTCGCAATTGGCGCGTCCACTCATCATTAGCACTCGTTAAGAAAACGTTTTTTCCCGCTCTCTTTTACAGACTCCCGACGTCTCAACTCCACTCTTCAATTAGAAGCAACCATGCCAGAATTTGGCGAGGAAAGAAAAAAGGGAAGGAATAAAATTCTTTTAATTGGCGACAACGGCTTCCTTTGTTTTGAGATGCAGCATTCAGTATAACAGAGGCGTATATTTAGTTTCTGTCTCTCATTAAGCAAATAATGGGGGGAAAAAATTCTGGAAAATTCTTTTCTAGGAGAAACTATTGAAGAAGGATCATTCTTTGAAGGAGGCGAACTGAAATTGACATAGTTGCTTGTAACGTTAAGAAAGCTTTTTTTTTTTTTAGTCTTTTGTTCTGCTGAATGTCTTTCTAAATTGGATTGTGAATTTTTTAATTTTTTTTTTCTAACTTGCACTTTAAATTCTTTCATTGTTCTCCTCATAACAATTAAAAACCGGAAGTTTAGCAGTTCATACCTTTTTATGAAGAAAAATGGTGAAAAAGTGATGAAAGAGAAAAATTTAGGAATTAGGAAAAATAACATTTATTAAAAAAAGTATTTAAAGAAAATTAAAACTGCGTTCAGTTATATGTGTTTAGTTAGAAGTGAATTACAAAGTTTTTAAAAATAATGTTCTTGAATATATTTAAATTCCATTAAGTAATTTTTAATTAAAAATTTTTTTAAAAAAAGTCAATTTTATTAGAAAAAAACATAAAATCAAATATTATATATTTCTTTATCTTAAAATTGCACCAAAAATCGAAATTGTGGCTTGCCGAGTAGGTAGCCCAATGGTTAGCGCTTTTGTCTTCGGTTCAACAGTTCAAAAATTTGAATCCCACCTTCGTCTTTGATGTTTCTAGTGGCTCGGAATCCACTTTAGCGGTATGTCTCGGTCTAATTAGCCCTGGACCTAACGTTTGTTGTTGTTGTTTACTAATGACACTTGGACAAGCCAAGCTCGCTATCTATGCGAATTTAAGTCAATTGGGAGCGTCTTTCGTTTTAATCAGAGCACCATGAAGGTGAAAGTACGACTTTGCTCTACACACATGCTATAGGAACCCGTTTATAGGGTAGGCAACCATTCACACCTCATTCATACAAGGAAAGGACAAAGACAGGATAGATAGAGAAAGTACATCCATGCCCGAACTGGTATTCGAACCCAGGACCTCCTTATCCGCAGTCAGGCAAGCTGACCACTAGACAAGTTGGTCAGCGGACCTAAAGTTTAAATGGACCTAGCGACATTTCTTATGAAATAAAGTCTTTTGAAATCACCCCCCAAAAAAAGTTTCCTTTAATATTTTAAAATGTTACCAATATGCTGAATTGTTTTCGAATCCTATAATTCCTTTATAAATAAGGAGCACATTTTATGCGCTTTTAGGAAGCGCTTCGTCAGACCGTGGGGACCGAGCATGAAAAACAGAGCTGCATTCCGGGTGGCAGGCCATAATCCAGTCCATAATTAAGATGATGGACAGTCCTCCCCTAAAGGGATGTCCGTCCAGCAGCAAGCATATTACCGACACACACAAACATATTTGTTGTTTCTGTCATTTTCGTCTTCAGATCTGCGAGGTGAATAAAAATAAAATAAATATTTCAACTTACTTGGTTTGTTCACAGAGCATTGCTTACCACAAATTCGATTGAAAAGGAGTCGCCGTAGAATGGACACAAGAAAATTTCGCTGGAAAGAAACAATAATTTATAATAAGTTTTCTTTGCTTAAAATATATTTTCCGTTGTTTATTTCATCAGAAAGTAAGCTGCCAAACATAGCTGAAATAACGAAGTCTATACCTGAACTAGACACTGCTATTAATGAACTCCATGGAAGGGTTAGGAAAACAACGCCTTTTCCCATCAGGGCATATGTAAATATTATTTAATGTGTCGTAGTTCGACATATCCTTGGACATACACTTGCAGGAAATATAGGGCTATACATTTAAGTCACATATTGTGGCCTCGTGGTAACATAGAACTCTTTTTTCAAATTAAAAATGCTCTGATTGGTTAAAATCTTCACGTGGCCTTAAAGTTTCTGCTTAATTTGTAACCAATGGAGGACTTTCGAACTCCTATCCGTAATAAAAGCAATTGTTTGATTTTTTTCGACTGCTGTTAGAGGAAGATCGAATTGCTTTATGGTAAGTTTTACTGAATTAAGATTATTACTTTTATTATAAAAAGTATTGCTATAATTAAACAAGTATTCAGAGTTTATAATAATAGTAATGTTTTCATTATTGTATAAACTCTCAAATGTAATTCGTATTCATAGTTTCAATGCTCATTTGCATTGTTAAGTAATTGAATTCTTTCTCAAACACACACACATTTACTCAATAAGAAGCAGTCATTTAAGCATCTCAGAGTATAAATTACATTAAAGAAACTACAATTCAATTGCAAACACTCAAGGTGTCAGTTTCATTAACCCTCATGTGCCAAAAATGACTTTTGGGAGATAAACTTGATTATGAATTTTAATTTGTTAACTTATGTGTCAGCTTTGTGTAAGAAGGTAAAAAATATCGAATTATTTTTTACCCTTTTACAATTTCTTACATAAATAAAAATATAACGTTTATCATTATTTAAATTTTTACTTGCATTCAAAATTTAGATATAAATATTTGCGATAAGAATTTTTTGTAATAAAGACTTTTAATCCAGTTTTTAATAAATAAGATAATGTCTCGTACAAATATCTTCAATTATTTTAAATAAGAAGATTAATATCTTATTGTGTTTCAGTGTTTATAATATTTTTAGTGTTATTTTGTAGTAACCAATAACAAAATGTTATTAGTTAATCATCAGAATGAAATCAACTGACCCCACAAGAATGTTACATGGACATTTTATAGAGACAGGAATAGTGGCTGACCTAAAATGAATTTTAGGAGAATGATCCTAAAAAAAACTATTTTGATGGCTATCTGGCCATAGAAATGGCCGTGGACTGAAGAAGATGGGAAAATATTGTGGCCTGTTTTGTGACAGGGGCTTAATGAGTTACAAGGAAGGCGGGCATAAATAAGTCTGATTTCTATTGCATGCTTGTAACGTATGCATAATTTTTAGTGAAACAGGTTTTAATTTTTATTTAATAAGGATGAGTTATATTATCAAAAGTAAATAATTTTAAATAAAAGTAAAACTCGTCACCTAAAATGAATACACATAGTTTTTTTAAACTTAATACATGTTACACATAAGACAGTTGCGAAGTGAGTTCACCAAAAGCTTTTATTATACATCCTCTAATTTTTTCCTAGCTTCTGGTATATTGTTAATGAAAAAACAAACATTTATCTCCCAATAGCTTTTCAATTCTTGAACAAGGAAGTTTGTTAACAATTTTAAGTTCTGATTTCTATATTGCAAATATGAAAAAATGTTTACCACGAGGAAAAACTCAATTATAACGAGAAGTGTGTGGATGGTTGGTTGGTTTGTCACCCGATTGTAAATTATGCTAGTAAGGTTGAATAATTATCTGTATTAGCGTCTTTAATCTACGTGGAATTGTGTTAGTAAATATTCAAGACATTGTATGTCGGTTATTAGTCTTGCTAAATAATGATAACTATTCATTAAATCTTAAGAAAAACTGTTACTACATACTAACAATGAAAAGTGTTGTATTGAATTGAGTATTGAACTCAATTCTGAAACCACATTTTTATGTCCTACTTTAATTTTATGATCATACGCATTAACTTATTTTTCATAAAATTCAATGCATAGAACAAAATTGCATGTATTCACAAATCCTTTTAGAATACAATAATTTTGAAATTATCCTATAATCTTAAATAACATGCGTTTAAATTAAAATTGCGTTATTTTTAAAATAATATAAGCCACAAATATTTCAGGTATAAAATGTAATTTTGAATCATTATATAATTTTAAACAACTTCTCAACTTGTTAAATAAAAGACTGTCAAAATATAAAATATTTATTTTTTAAAAATATTGTAAAATTCTTACTACGGACTTGATTTCCAAATTTATTTGTTATATTAGAAAGAGAAAGTCATATGTTTCTTTTAAGCTTTTAACAAGTTTTATTAAGTACCATTAAAATATTTATTGCACAAAATTTTATATACATTTATTTCCTATAAGACTTAATACATTAAAAAAATGATTAAAAATTTTTTTCATAAAACTTAAAATCTCTTATGAATAGAAATTAATTTTTAATTCAATGAAATCAGTTTTTATCAATTTTTAAATTAGTTATTTTAAATGGGAATAGTAAACTTGCCACAATTAATATAGTATAAATATTTCAATTATCTTTTCTGATAGCACTTAATAATGTGGTATATTTCAGATGCGCTAATGAAATCCTTTGTTTCAGATATTTTCCTCAAAAATATCTGCTAGAAAATCAGACAGAAGCGTCAGATTTGAAACTATTTGCTGGAAACTGTTAAAATGCAGATTCCGAATGTTGGAGCTCTAAATTTGAAAATAATTAACATTCTAAATACTTTCTTTCGTATCTATCTCAGCCTAAATTTTGTCATCTGTGATAGCATTGAATAGTAAATTTTCGGCTATTAAAAAAAATAATAATAAATAAAAAAAAAACTTTGGGCAGAGCTTCTTTATAAGTACCTTGTGCAAAAATATTCTATATTTTTCATTCATTAAAAATTAAATATTTTAAAATAATTGAAACTTTATTGAAAAATGAATTGAAAGATTTTCAGCTCATTCTGAATTGATTTGGAATCTTTGTTAATTATAGTACCTAACTAATTTTAAATCGTATATTTTGCATTAAAGTTGAAATGCAATACGGAATCCTATCATTAAACTATATATCTATATTATTTATTTTTATTTCAATTTTCTAATCATAAATGTAAGATGTTTTTAATGTGAAACTAGAAAATTCGTAATTTTTTTAATTTACACGAGTTTATATCAACTCTTTTAGTAAACATTTTTTCAGAAAAATTAAGCTTTTTTTAAAATTAAAATTATAGTATAAAATAATCGAAGCAATAATGATAGTGAAACAAAAATTTTAAATATTGTATAAATTGAAATTGTCACATATTTTCTTTTGAATTAGGCAAATGAATCATTAGAAGAACATCACAGTCAAAAATCTCAATCATAAGTCATTCGCGGTTGCATAAAGTTTTGCTGAGATCCAGGTCAACTCTATCCATACTTTGCTATGTGCACAAATTGTTAATAAAATAAAAATAATAATAATGCATCGGAATTGATATCATATATATATTCTCATTTTTTCTCTAATAAATCTGAATGGAAAGTTTTTATTCTTAATATTTCATTTTATTTATCGATTTCTTTTTTACTTTCATTGAAATGGTTTCCTAATACATTATTTTCAGCTTAAAGCAAACATAGATGTAACAAAATATATTATAAAAGCAAAGCTCTCAAGCATTTTCTGAAGCATTTATAATAAATCTAGTTTTGTTCAACTGAAGGGTGTTCAGTGTGGTCTCTCTCTTCCTGTAGCTTCCTCATCGATAGTTCAACTGCTCTTCCAATATATCGTGATTGCGAACATCCAAAGAATTTAAAATGTGTATTTATCATAATTTAAATATCAATCGTTTAATCTAAATACCATTTATAGTACTGTGTTAATCCATTTTTCATTTTCTTTATCATAGTAAATTAAACTAGAGACTCAAGTTGTCTTCTTATTGTTTGTTTAGAAGTTAATATGCTATTTTCATTTAATAGTAATGCATAGCAATTAATCAATTGCATAATAAAAAATTTGAGTATCTCATCAATAACTAAAAATATATATTCATTATGAACTGTACTTAAGAAGCTGTTACCAAAAGCAATCAACTAATCTATCATTTAAAATTTATTAAATAAAATTATACAAAAAATATAAGAAAATATGTTTTGACAGGTAAGCATAAACAGTAAATAGCTTTATGAAATAAAGAGAGAATTCTAATTTATACTTCCTGAACTATAACTTTTCTAAAAAAAGCAGTCCTTATAGATTGGAATTATTTAATTTACATGATTAATTTACATGATACTCTTATTTAATTTACATGATTTGTCGTTATTTCACTTTAAAGATTAGTTTCAGCTGTACTTTTCAAATAAATGAATTTCGATCTTAAGGCAAAATGGATTGAGCAAAATGGAGTGAGATTTCACTCTTTCTGAGTGGAATTTACTGAGGAATAGTTTTACTTAAAGCATGTTAAGATTTGATTGCTTTATTATAACCAGCGCATTTATGCATTTTAATAACAGTAGTTAATAAAATGCTTGAAATGCATTTAAAATGAAGTGTTGTGAAGCATATTTCAAGTAAGTAAATGTAAGTATTTTTAAAGTATATAATTTAAAATATTCTTAAACGAAGACAGATAGAAATGGTAGAATGCAAGATGAAAACAGAAAGCTTAAGGAAGAAAATCTAAATACAAATCAAAGGAATTTTTTATTAAAAACGAAGCGAGTCACGTGATGCTCCACAGAGACACTAAGAATGCTCTTTGAATTCTGAACAAAGCAGAGACGATATGTATACTCTCCTTGTTGCCACAGCATTACAGGGACAAATGAAGTGAGGCGATTAAAATTCACTTTCCTTCATTCATAATTGGTTGACCATAAGTTGACACGAGTGCTAATTAGACCGTGACCTACAGTTAAAAGAAGATTCCAAGCACTGCAAGCATTCAAACCCGAGGTGAGAATCGAACCCACGAACTGATGAACCGAAGGACATTCGGCTATTAGCTCGGCTTGGACAACAGCAATGGCTTTTATCCGCTTTGGGTGAAAGTGAATCGCAAGTTTAAATTTTATTTGTTGGAGAAATATATCTCCTGGAAGAAATGTCAATGATGTTTTGTATTGGGTTCTTTTATTTCATAACAAGAAACGAAGTGAGTTGTTGCATGCAAACTACTGTTCGCGTTATTGAAACTATGTTTATAAATTCATTATTTCTTCAGGTAGGAAAAAAAAACTTTTTAAAATATGTTTTAAAGGATATCATTTTCCGAGTGGGAATGAGCTGATAAGGTGGGAAATATTTACTTGCTCCAAAAACTTTTACTGTGCGCGAGTATTCTTTTGCTGATGGGTAGAAAAAGAAAAATAACTTTAAGTCATTGCGTATACTTTCTTTAAGTTTACGGTTTATGAGACGAGAAAATTGGTGCAAGATTTCAAAATGAATTGACTCTTGGCTGTTTTTCCCATGTACCTCGATAATTGTAAAACTATGCAATCAGGAATTAATAATATTTTCAGTCTGTATTCATTGTGGAATGAAAGAGTACTAATGGAAAAAATGTCTGTGTGGGGGACAAAATTTTTAATGGAAATCTACGGACTTTGAACATAGGATTTACTTCAGAGAAATTCTCACTTGAAAATTAATTGATTCTAAAGCTATAAATCCTGTGCTTATATTCATAATATTTAACAAATAATCAAACGAGTTTCGAGAAAAATTTTTTAAAAATATCAAATAACTTTTAGACGAAATCGAAAGGCGAATATTTGTCTTTCATCCAAGATTCGAATCTAGAACCCCCGGGTGGGAAAACAAACTGTTAACTTCTGTACCATGACCTGATGCTCCTACGAAATAAGTATCATTACGAAAAATAGAGAATCTTAAGTTTTCCTAAGCTTTCAAAGAAGAAAAATAGCAAATTAATTTCAATTGTAGTTGTTTTATAAGAGAGCTTATAAATATTTAAATGATAATTTACATTAGTATCTTATAGATTAATTTTTTACGTTTATTTCGGAGATTTTTTAAAAATAGACAAATTTTATAATCAATTTTTATAAGCATAAAATCTTTTACCACGTGTTAAAAAGTCGCTTCTATTTTGAAATTCGTTTGAATAAATTTCTTGTGCATGACTGCGAATTATATATTTTTGAAAAGCACATATTTTTAAATATTTGCTCAAAAAGTATTCATTTTGTATGAATTTATTTATATGATATTTTGCATAAATAAAATTGTCTTTCTTGATTTACAGAGTTTGTTTCATATTTGCTCTTTTAAATATCACTCAACTTCTTTTTTCAAAATATTCTAAATTTCAAAAAAAATTTTTATTGAAAAAAAACCATAATTTGTTGTAAACATTTTTCGAAAAAAATTAATACTTATGTAGACAACGATTTTTTATTTGAGTGCTATTTTGAATTCATAGAAACAATTTAAAAGATTTTTGTTATGAATGCTTTTGGTATGAACAGCGCCAATACTTGCTGATAAAAAATCACTTTTGTAAAACAGAAAACTGGCTTTACTTTAAAAAATGAATAAAATACTAATTGAAATTAAATTATTACGAAAGATTGTTCAAAATATGGAGAGTAGAGCTTGTTTATAAATGTCTTTTAAAAATATGTTCTATACTATTCATACAAGAAACATTATTTAAACTAACTGAAACCTCAGTAGAAAAGGACTACATTGGAAACCTGGTAAACTATAGTACGCAACTAATTTCAAATCTGAATTTTTCTATTAAAATACAATACAAGTCATATTTTTAAATTAAACTATGCATTCGTATTAATTAATTTTTATTTAAACTTTACAGACATAATTAGAAAATGTTTTTAATGTGAAACCAAAGTGTTTCTATATGTATTTAGTTCATATCAACTCTATTTACAAGGAAACTATTTTGGTTTCTACTAGGAAACAGTTTTTCAGCAAAATAAAGCTTTATATATTTCCAGAATATTATTCATATAAAATTCTAATATTAATTTAGTTAATGAAAGTGAAACATGTGAACTATAGAAAGTGAAACATAGTTAATGAAAGTGGAATATAAATTATAGAAACTGTATAAAGAATTATTATATTTTTCTTTTGAATCAGGTAAATAAATATATTAGGAAAACAACACATTCAACTGCATGAAATCCAGATAACAGTCTACCGTTACTTCAAAACTATCCATACAAATTATAAATAAATAAGAATAATAACGCATCTAGTGGATACCATATATATATATATATATATATATATATATAATTTATCTAATAAAACTTAATAGAATGTTTTCATTTTTAATTTTTTGGTTTTATTTATCAATTTCTTTTTTGCTTTCATTAAAACGTTTTCTTGACAGATTATTTTCATAGTTTAAAGCATACTTGGATTACAAAATATATAATAAAAGCAAAGCTTATTTTCTGAAACATAATAAATCTAGTTTTATTCAACAGAATAAACCATAAATGTTGTCTCTCTCTTCCTATAATTTCAAAATAAATTGCTTAACTTCAATACATAGTGATTCGAAATATCAAAATACTTCCAAGTAATATATTTATCATAATTTATCTATTGCTTGATTTGTATACAATTTATTGTATTGGTAATGCTTTTTATATTATTATTTAGCATTGTAAGCAAAACTCTGATGACAAAATTTGTAATTTTATTGCTTGTTTAGAAATTAACATTCTACCGTTTAATCTTAATAGATGACAAGTAATCTATTCATAGTAAAATTTCTATGTAGTAATTTATAAGCAAAACTAAAAAATGCTATTAATATACTTTAAAAATTATTCTAATTACCATAAACAATGAACTAATCTATCACTGAATTAAATTTATTTAGATAAATATTATATATATAAATTACCTTCTTATATGTATATTGACAAATGTAACATAGTAAATACCCTCATGAAATAAAAAGTTCAAATTTGTGCTTTCTGTTCTAACTTTTCTGTCTAAAACAACACAGTACAACATGCTACAGTTATGCAGTTTGCAGTTCTTAAAAGAAAAGTTACATTGATTCTTCGTTTGACTTAATCTAACGGTTTTGGCTCCATGTTTATTTGTTTCCGCAAATGAATCTAGAAAAAGCGTGTCTCCCTCTAGCACAAGGTAACATTCATCCTTCAAGTAAAATGATGCCTTTATGGGTGGCAGGTCCCAAGATTTCTATGGGTCCCAAGATCGCATCGCGGCAGATCAACATGCAGAAATCAGAAATTCACATCCGTTGTTCAACAGTCCCATCTCAGTTAAGCGGAACCTGAGACTTTATATTGTGAAATGAGCATGTCTAGCACAAGGTAACATTCATCCTTCAAGTAAAATGATGCCTTTATGGGTGGCAGGTCCCAAGATTTCTATGGGTCCCAAGATCGCATCGCGGCAGATCAACATGCAGAAATCAGAAATTCACATCCGTAGTTCAACAGTCCGATCTCAGTTAAGCGGAACCTGAGACCTTCCATTCTGAAATGAGCATGTCTAGCACAAGGTAACATTCATCCTTCAAGTAAAATGATGCCTTTATGGGTGGCACGTCCAAGTATCAGGGATTGTTCTACATGTTCCTTGCTTCTAAATTACGAAGACTCTCGCCCGGTTGCTTCCAATTAACTAGAAGAGCCCGATTCAGTTCTAGGTTGAGAGAGGAATTCTGGTGCAACAACAAGTTAACATTATGATATTCCTGGAAGTCGCAACAGAAATATTGAGGAGAGTAGCTTCTTCGTTTGGCACCAGATTCTAAATTACGAAGCTACTTTAGCAAGTAGAGCCCAATTTTAAGTTATGTGCAGAGAAGTACCTAATTGCACGCAAGGACATGGGGATTCTTGCATGTCAGCAATACTTTTTTGAAGTATATATTCAGCAACAAATGTACCATTCAAAATAATTTGGTAGTATTGTGAGACAGCTGAAGCTAACTGCTAAGAGATGGAAGGAATCGCATAAATATAAGCATTGTTGTTAGAGTTATGCATAATTTTGCATCCGAAATGTTCCAACATATCTAAAGACCTTCAAAGTATGTTACCATAAGAATAAAAAATGAACCAGGAAACAACTATATATATATATATATATATATATATATATATATATATATATATATATATATATATATATATATATATATATATATATATATATATATATATATATATATATATATATATATATATATAAACTCCATGGCACGACAGCCCATGTGGGACAAAGCCTACAGTGCCCATAACTATTTTCATGACCGAGGGCCCTGGGGTGCGAAGCATATGTCCCAGTTAGGTTGTCAGCCTAACGTAAGACCCCAGTGTTTAGTTCCCAACCATGCTTGGTACTCAGTTAACCGACCCACTGAAGGGATGAAAGGCTGAATATATATATATATATATATATATATATATATATATATATATATATATATATATATATATATATATATATATATATATATATATATATATATATATATATATATATATATATATATATAATCTTACACTCTTTTTAGTGAAATCTTTATAAATTATAAAGAGTGCGTTGGTAAACGGACGCATCCTTTTCATTTTTCAGTTACCTTAATACTTTTCTTCTTAAAAAAAAACAATTCGAAATGTAATCGACTTTAATAGAAAGCAACTGTCTGTAAAATCTTAAAAAATTACAAAATATTATGGTGACAAAATTCTGAAATATGGACAAATCTCAACGATAAGCTTTTTTTAAAACATTTTTTATGACTCTTGAGTATTGATATTAATGAAATTTATGCTAAGCTGGGAATTTTTGGAAAAAAATATGAAAAAAATGTTGTTTATGAGAAAAAGTTTAAGAGCTTGTATTCATATTTATTTTTTTCCTGCTTTATTCCAAATGCGCTATATTTTTATTAATTTTTTGACACCTTCCAGTAGACTACATAACGGTCGAAGGCCGTTAAATCGCTTTTCTGAAGAACTTTTCATCGACAGTGGTCCATATTCACGTGTCCTAAGGTACAAAGCCCGGGAAATTCGCAAGCACTTATTTCGACAGACGTGCATACAGAGATCAATTTCAATCTTCCATTGTTCAATAGTGCCTGGGATCAAATTTTTATTTAAATTCAAGGAGCTTATGCTCCGAAAAGCGCCGACCGATGGCTGAGTGGTTAGCGCTCCTGACTCGTGAGCTGTGGGTCCTGGGTTTGAATCCCGGTTCGGGCATGGATGTTACTTTCTTTCGCTGTTCTCTCTGTGTTTCTCTGTCTTTTCTTCCGTGATGATGTATGAATGTGGTCCACCCTATTAACGGGTTTGTGGTGGTATGACGCGGGTAACGCTACTCGCCTCCGTGACTTGGTTCACAGGTGCCCGCTGGGTAATGACAAATGAGTAGCAGTTTCTGGCCTTGTTGTGGCATAGGGTTCAACCCTCTTTTGCCGGCCGTTGGAAAAAAATGCTCCGAAAAGCACTGTCCTGCAACAATAACACATTAAGCTCCATGTTTTTTTTTTTTTTATTTTTTTTTTTTTTTAACTTACTTTAAAATTTGTCTCTTTTGAATTTCCGACCGAAATTCCTTCATTTTTCATGCTTGCATCCATACAACACCACAGACATCGGTGCGATTGTTCTGCGACCTTAGACTCTCAGATATTTAACGTCATGTATATGGATACGGTTGAGTTTGCAATGATAGAGTGAAACAGAAATGGGATACGGGCTGACAGGCTCCCTGAATTCTTGGGTTGGAATAACGGGGTGGTGGTGGCCGTTATTCATCATTTTTAATAATCATTTAAAACCATCATCATTTTCCCAAATTTAACAGGAAAATCTTGTAGCTTCGTCTCTTTCTTGTCATTTTTCTGAATCGCATACATTTTCGTCCTTTTTTTTTGATTTTGTAAACTAAGCGAAGTTTACTTTTGAGATGTAACGTTCCTCGGTACTTCATTCGTCACTCAATGTGCATATATTTGCTGTAACCATAACTTCAGCTGTCTAATCATTGTAGATGGCAAGACTTCTAATGTTAAACAGAATGTACATTCACCTCGTCCTTCATACATTCTCCACTAATATTAAACACCCAACAGTTCTAAATTACTTTTGCTTCCTTTCTCGAGCCCCGACTGGAGGTTTTATTCTTTTTGACTCGCTGTTTTTCTCCCAGAGACATAACAGATAACACCCCTCAATGGTTATCTTTCTTATCAGTATTTTTTAACTATAATCGCAAATGTTGTCATAATACAATAACTGTCGCACGCTGAATAAAAGAATAAAAGTTCTCTTTTGTTATTTATTTATCATATATATATATATATATATATATATATATATATATATATATATATATATATATATATGTATATATATATATATATATATATAGTATGGATCAATTCATAACTTAATTCTTAATAGGAAATAAAATTTGCTTTTTAAGGAATGCTTTCAAATGTTTCATTGAGGCAAAAAAGAAATAGTTCTCCTTTAAGTGAGTAAATGGTTTTTAATCAGATCCCCCAAATGAAATATCGATCATCTCGATCTGAAGCCTAACTGACTCACAATATATTTCAAATTGAGTCAGATCTCTGCAGTGCAAAGGGCAAGGACTCCAATAAGGGACCGTCACTCTTAGGTAAAAAGGAATTTCCTGGATCGAGAAGTTGAATTCGATCGTTTCCAACGGCCATTCGGGGTGGAGGGAGGAAAGAACTCCATATGGACCCCAGTGGTTCTACCGTTCTGGGCATATAAATATCTATAAGGCTGTAGTAAACCTTGTTATTGTGGAGGAGGGGACATCTTATCTCGGACGAGGGGGGGAATAGTCCCTTGGGGGATGCCACGTGACCACTGGCAGCAGCTGTGGCTCGAAGACGCATCACGAATAACCAACAGACTGCTCCTTTTTCTAGCGTTTTAACACTTGTTATAATGTTTTTTATAGCTCCCATCTCGTCCCTTAAGAAAAAAATCGGTTTGAAATTCCGAAATTTTTTTTTGTAAAATATATCCAATTACAAATAAATATTTTTGAAAGGATACAAGTTATTGTGGTATGATTATGATTAAAATCAATGGGATCTATCACATATTTCGGCACAGCTGCCGTAGGATCCTTTTGGTATGTTTTAAAATGCTTTAGTAATTTAGGGGGGAAAAAAAGCGTCATCAAGTTAACGTAAATTGTTATGTATTATCTAGGGATGCTAAAAAGGAATTTTTTTTTAAATACACTTAGTATTCTTCATCTTTCTAGCATTATAAGAAATTTAGGTTACCAGAAGAATTGTAAACTCCACAAAAAAGAATTCCCCAAATTCAAAAATGCACCATAAATGAATATGCAGAAACCTTGCCATTAAGTGAAGTAGGAAAATAATGCATATTTTAAAAAAATTTATTTTAACTAATAAAAAAAACAATAGAAAAAACAAACTTCATTTGATATTAAAATTTGCAGACAGGTGTTTTTTTCCCCAACCAACTTGGTGATTTTTTTAATAGTTTATTCATATGTTTTCCATTGTATCCTATTTCCTCCTCATATTTATAAAGGTTTTCGAAACTGGTACACACACACAAAGCAACAATGTTGATCTGCAATTAGTATTTGTTAGAAGTGTCCCTGTATGCAGTGTTTTGAAGATTTTTTTTTTTTTGGCTAAAATATATTTCATTAAATGCTGAATTTTTATTTTCTTAAAAAAGAATTCTTGAATTTATTTATTCTAATAGTCACGTGAATTTTCTTTATGACCGTGCAACATCAGCCGTTTCAGTTTTATTCGTTGATTGTTTCAGTTTCATTAATAAAGCATTTTCCAAATAAAAAACAAATATTTATTGAAATTCGTTTCATAGTGTGCAACGTGAAGTTAATAGAAATGAGTTGCGGGATAAATTTAAAAACTATATTTACTTATTTCAAGTAAACAATGCTAAATCAGTTTGAATTTTAAGGTTCGTCGCATTACTTAATGTATTGTATTTAATGTAAAAAGGCGTTTTCATTCAAAATAATATAATTTTTCATGTATACTTTTAAAATTATGTATGCGATATTTTCCCTAACCTTCTGAATGAATTTTCTTTTTACAAATCACGGGGAAAATGGTTTTCTTCCGATAACGGTGTGAGAACAGCAGAGGGATCAGTTTCACTGTACGGTCACCCTTGGCGCGTTTTTCTTTGGCGCCAAATTTGGCGAACATTTTTATTGGAAACCCGGCAAATTAGTATTTTGGCAACCCTATTTGTCATTAATTTCTCATGAATATTTATTGATTTAAAATCATTAATATAAAATTTAATCAAAAAATTTTATGGATAATTTAACATATCAACTTTATTATTTTACCATTGATATTTGAAATCTATTAATCTGCGTTTCTTGTTAATTTTGTAAAATTAGTTGAGCATATTGTTAGATACCAACAATGTATGAAATATTTGTGACTATTTCAGCCATTTTTCTCTTGTCGTTTTTCCTGATCGGTAATTCATCATACGGTCACCCTTGGCGACTTTTTGAAAATTTCGCCAAGGGTGACCGTACGTTAAATTTTTACCCAGCAGAGGCTAAATGGTCGTCATTTCTAAATGGTCGCCTTGCCAGGACTGTCAAATAAATCCTAAATATATTTTGCATATTAAATAGAAAGTGGCTTAAAAATATGAGTCATTTCCTGTGTTTTTTGACAATTATTCTATTATTTTTTAGATCCAATTATTATATTAATTTTTTAGATCCTTGTGATATTTTGCTTTTTTCATTGGCCTACATACAATGGAGATCGCATGGAAAATTAATTTATGTTAACGCCAGTTAAAGACCACCAAAATATTTTAACATTTCGTTAATTTTTTCCATCGTGTCTGTGATTGTTGTATCAAATATAAGTCGTAAGTTCTTATAACGGCTTCTGGAATTTCTTTAATGTTTTCGACGCATAGGTCTATTAATGATGGCAGAACTCCAATTCTGTTAAGTCAGTAGTTATAGCTCGGCAGTCAAAAACGTAGTCTGGTGTCATCTGCGTATATGAGCAGTTATCACACAGTTCCTATAGTTTTCTTTGTCCTCTCTATCGACATGCTTCTGTGATGTTTGATTCTAAGCATGCTAATAGTTTTCTTAATTACTCTATCAGGGTTCGTATTACAAAACTGGTGTTTTATTGGAATTTCTTCTAAGTTCAGATTTAGCTATTACATTACCATCTTGGAATGTAACTTTATTATGGCTAATGTTACGAAACATTTCGTTAATGCTTACCACATTTCCCTGTCCAGCACGGGCCGAGCTGGCAGCCGAATGGTTAGCGCTTTTGCCTTCGGTTCAACAGTTCGTGGGTTCGAATCCCACCTTGGGCATGGATGTTTGTAGTGGTTTGGAATCCACTTTAAACCTTAAGTCCCGGTCTAATTAGCCTTCGTGTGCAAAAAATGACCGTTGAGCGACAAAGAAACCAAACCAAACCAACCCTGTCCAGCACAAGTTGCGTTTAAGTGAGTACAATACAACTTTTGAGCAATATGTTTATGGCAAAAATTCAAATAGGACTGTAAAGGTAGGAGTCCTATTGAAAATGCATGCTAATGTAACTGCTTTTAAAAGGATTCAAATCGAAAACAGCAATTTATTTTTCAAATCATTGCACAGATAATCCCTTTTCTTTTCAGAACCTGATATGGCTGCATCTTTTCTTGCCATTACATGGCTGGAAGTATCGATGTCTTTTTCTTTTTCCATTGGTATTAGAATGGTTTCACTTCATTTCTTTTTCCGTGCTCCAATCTGTTTCCAGGAGCCGTAAGAAGTGCGTGGATCTTTCGCCGGAATTTCCTTCTGCCAAATAAAGAAACTCATGAAAATAACGGTTTTTGGAACGCATTTTAAACTTTCCAGAGTTGGCGGGGGAGAGGGTTGGACCCGGGGGAGGGAGGATCCTCCCGAGTGACCCCCGGTAAGCGATCTCGTTCGATTGCGAAACAGATGCAAAGTGGAAATATATACTTACAGAAAAGCCAACAAAGTTTCCGACAAGAGTTCAGAATGCCAATGGACTCTTCTTTCCATCAGTTGGCTCCGTTTGCTTCCTTATTTTTTTTTTTCGCTTCTCCTTTTCCAAAATATTCCAAAGAGTCGGACAAACGCTTTTTATCTCCTTTGAGAGGGAGAGCAGTTTTCTTCTCTCTATTCTATTTTCTTCAAAGGAAAAAAAATGGAGGAGCGTTCTTCCTTTTTTCTCTGAACAGGGTTTGCGCGTTCCATTGGTAAGCAAAAAACCGTGGAAGAATAGGGAATAAGCAATAATATATTTTCTATTTCTTGACCGTAAAACGGAAAAAAAGAAAAAGACGGGAGGAAGCATTTTTCCAACAAAACTTTTCATCTTGACTCCAAAGTAAGCTCTTTCTATAACACGGAATTTTATCTGAGAGCAAATAATCTTCAGAATTCTTTTATCAAAAAACATTTCGCTAACATAACTTAATCTTAAAAATTTACTTATTTTTAATTGGCAAATTATATATTTATGAGATTTTTTAGAAAATAATTTATATAAATATATGAGTACAAATTTTCTATTTTATACTATTCATTTCCATTCCTCTATTTTTATACAATAACAAAAAATAATGAAAAGTTTCATAGTTACCAAGAATCAAACTAAGAAGATTCGCAGAATAAGGAAACATCAGAAAAATAAACAATTATTGAAAAATATTCATTTTGAAAGCAAACTACATTATTCAACACGTATGTAGGTATAATATAAAACTGGAAGAAAACATACGGGAAAGATTCGAAGGAATCTGGAAAGAGCATCCGAGAATAAGAAAGCATAAAAAAAGCAATTATTAAAAATATTTCACTTTTTTAAAAAAAATGTATTGCCAAACTCTTGTAGAGAAATTTCTCATTTTCAGAATAACTGTGCTCTTATTTTCAGATTAAATTTATATTTTCCAACAATTTATAAAAAAAAAACTTATTTTTCGTTGAATGTTTTTGAATATAAGTAAGTAAACGTTCTGAAAAAGTCCTTATTTCATTATCAAATAAAACTGCGAATTATATAAATCTATATATTTTTTTACATTTTTTATTTAAGACAATCAGTTGTTTTCATTTTTTTTTACCATAAATTGCTCAACGTATTCAATAATATCCTTTAACATAAACAAATAATTTTATCTGATGGTATCAGATTAAATTCTATTCACAAAAATAAGTTCTGCTTAACAAGATTTCCTTGTAATGGAAAAATATGATTTGTAACAAAATTCTTTCTAAATACAAAATTTCAGTATCTTTTTTCGTACAATATGCTATAATTATAATATACTTTCACAATATATTATAATATCAGATTAAAAATGCATTCTTAATTATGATAAATATACCAGAGTCCGAATTTTTTTTATTGTTGTTATTCACACACACAGAGTTATCTTAAAAATTAAAACAACTCAAGAAAGAATGAGATAATTTTAATAAGATGTATGACATGGGAAATCATACTTTCATGCATGACTTCACAACCGAAAGAAAAATTATCGAGTATGTCTAGTATAATTAAAAAATAGAGAGTGTCCAATTTTTTTATTAAATAAAATTTTAAAAAAAATTTTAAGCAATTCTCTATTCATTGTGTCAGACTAATCAAAATTTATTTTTAGTATTTTATATCAAATTTAATTGGCATGTATGCATGAGAGTTAATATCGTTTTAATAATTTCTTCCATAATTAACACACATACTTTTTTTATAACATATCACTATACTTTGGGAATTTGTACATATATATGTATAATAACTTAAATGCATGATAATTTGTAATCAGACTTACGAAGGAATATTTTTCTTCAGCTAATTTTTTAAAATTGAAACTGGTTTATAACTAACCCACTATTGGTTTTTTCATTAATAAAATGCACTTCTTTGAACGTTTCTTTTGTAATAATTTGCATCAAAAGATAAATCCTCACGAAAGAACTCGCGAAAGAAATTTTAAATTACATTAAAAAATAAGCTAAATAAATTATATAATTTTATTTTTTAAAATTACGCATTTAAATATCAGTACGGAAAAAAATTATTACTATAGAATCTAAAATATTTGCTTAAAAATCAAAAACAGATTAATCAGAGAAAAATATGCGAGAAATAAGTTTATATTTTGCCACATTATTGAATAGTCTTATAAAATCCTTATTCTTGAAGGAAAAAAAAAATGAGAGTGTAACACGGTATCGAAATCTGTACAATCGAGAAATATTTCAACTGGGAAATATTTTTTGTCTTTTTTTTAAATCAATAGTTCCTAAGAATTTATATTTCCTAAAAGATTTCCTCTCTCACATTTAAGTTTATAAATTGCTCATATAAATTTAAATGTGAAAGATGCATATGTACAAGTATTTCTCTCTCATATTCGATTCTATATAAGCAGTTTGAGAATTCACCATCTCAACAATGTGAAAAAAAATCAGTTTTTGAATATCAATACAAATCAAGTGTTGTTTAATTATAACTGAAATAAATCATTGATTTATGCTCCCGCCCTGTCTAGTGGCCCGAGTCCCTGACTACGGATAGGGAGGTCCTGGGTTCGAATCCCGGTTTGGGCATGGATGTACTTTCTCTTCCTATCTATCCTGTCTTTGTCCCTTCCTGTGTATGAATGTGGAGTGAATGGTTGCCTACCCTATAAACGGGTACCTATGGCACGTGTGTATTGAGGAAGTCGGACTCCATACCCAAATAGGGTTCAGTTGAAAAAGTGGAGCAGCGCACCCCATATTCCCAGACTAGCTGGCACACGACAACAACAACAACAAATCATTTATAATGTACTGAATATTCTTTTTTTCATTATTTACTTATAAACTCTAGGAACCAAATTTTCACCAAAACTGTCAGGCGAAATTTATGACTTAAGAACACCTGGAATAGCTAGGGTTATAATAATTTTCAACCACGATAATTTTGCAGTACCCTTCAACCCCTTCAAACCGTCGGAGGAAGAGAGAACCCCTCTGAAATGAATGAAGGGGTTCAGAAACCGTCCAAAATCGGTGAAAGAATTCTTTCCAAGACAAGTATGGAGGTCATATCCTCCAAACACTTGTGGATCGACTCCCGTCTGCTAATTATGGAATATGAATGATCTGTGTTCATTTCTTTTGTGTCCAAATAATTATTGTTAGGCGGTACATAGAGTTATGAGAGAAATTTAGCTAAGAAAGCTATCTAATGTAATTCCATACAAAAAATAATTATTTTTTTATATTTGGTGTACCTGTTAATATTAAATGTTTCCATAGATGCTTATATGAAAAATTATACTTTAATTCAAACTAATGTTTAGTAGAACACATCACAAAAATTATGCTTAGTAGTACACATCACAAAAATTATGCCAGAAATGCTCCTTTCGATTAAATCATAGAAAAACTTTGATGTCCTCACTTATTTTATATGCAAAATTTTCATTTCATTTTAGTAAAGTATTTATAAGAAATATTTAAAAGATTCAATTAGCAATTTTTGATCTTATACCAGTATTTTAAAGAGTTAAAAAAATGAAGGGAAGACTTGAACAAAAGAGTAAATTAAAAAAAATAGTAATAACGCGCTGACCGATGACTGAGTGGTTAGCGTTCCTGACTTCTGAGCTGTGGGTCCCGGGTTTGAATCCCGGTTCGGGCATGGATGTCACTTTCTTTCCTGTTCTCTGTGTTCTCTCTGTTCTTTCTTCCGTTGATGTTGTATGAATGTGGCCCACCCTATAAACAGGTTTGTGGTGGTATGACGCGGATAACGCTACTCGCCTCCGTGACTTGGTTCACAGGTGCCCGCTGGGTAACGACACATGAGTAGCAGTTTCTGGCCTTGTTGGGGCATAGGGTTCGTTACCCAAGTGTGCCCGCCATTGGAATAGAAAAAAAAATTCATAACAATTTATGAAAACTGTTACATGAACCGGAACTCTGACAGAATTTATTTATTTAATGTGCATATAATGTGCTTTGTATTGATAAAGAATGATCTTTATCAATACAAAGAGAATATAATTTCACAATATAATAATACACAGACAAAAGATTTCGCTCCATTTCAATCCTACACGAGAGTAGGGAATGGAAGCAAAAATTTGATTGTTTTGAAAAAAAATATAAAATCCTAAGTTCTCTACTTTGCTATATATAAATATGAATAAATTAAAAAATATACCTATTTAAAGTAAAATTATTAAAAATTATTTTTTTTAATCAGAAATGTGTTTGCCTTGAAAAAGTAAGCTTTTTAAAATTTTAAAAATAAATTTTCAACACAGGAATGGAATATAGGGTGAAATTAGTAAATTTGTTTTGAGATATTTAAATAGATTATAAAAACGCTTTTAAATTTCTGCCAATTTTTTGGGAAAAATTTGTGAGTGGAGACAGGTTTTCGAAGAGTGAAAAACGGATTTTGTAAAATTAGATAATTGTTAAAAGATCAATATCCTATTTGACAGTGTGGAATAATGATAATGCATTGGATAAACATAGTGTTTAAAGAGAGTAAATATAATTGATGTTCAAAATGAATCGTTATCTTCTAGTGTGTGTGAAATTTTATGTGTACTATTTAACTGTTAAATGCATTTCAGTACAAGATTTGTTTAGACAATAATTACATCGATTCATAGAATAATTTTCGTTACAATTGCTTCCGATTTTGACAGGATAGAAACAGTTAAGTTACTTTTCTCTCATAACTAATTAGTATAAAAATCAAACTAGTTTCCTTTTTACACACACGACTTTATTCTTCATTAATTTAAATTTCTCATTACACATTTTTCATTGCTAAAAGTACTTATTAACCCGGAAAGTACATGGAATCCTTTATTTATTATAAAATATCAATTTTTTAAGAAATAGAGATAACACGAATAAGGAACGCAACTTCAATTTTACAAGGTTTGGTTTGTTTGTCGCTCAACGGTCATTTTTTGCACTCGAGGGCTAATTAGACCGGGACCTACGGTTTAAAGTGGATTCCAAACCACTACAAACATCCATGCCCAGGTGGGATTCGAACCCACGAACCGTTGAACCGAAGGCAAGAGCGCTAACCATTCGGCTGCCAGCTCAGTCTTTAATTTTACAGATTACAGTTATTGAAAATATGTTTTTTTCAGACATACATTTGCATTTTTTAAAACTTTATGATGAATATACTTTAAGAGAGTACGATTTTTAAAAAGTCTTTGTTTCAAGAAAAAAGAACCTTGGCGGCAGTATTAAGAGAGGCGTGGTGTCCAGAAGGTTGATCTCTATGAAAGATGACCCCTCTGCTTCACTCTAAAATGTCCCAGACTGTGCAACCCAGCTGGAGAGCGCCCCTCATTGCTTAAAGAATCATTTTTAAAAGGTTTCAAGGGCATTCTCAGCTCACGTGGAAACACAAGTTTTCGGGAGAGAAAAATTGCGATTTAGAAAGAAAACATTATTTGCTCCCTCAAAATGCTCTTTTGCCCCACGAAGTCTAGTTTCTGGTACAGATCAGCTAAAAATAAATCGAACGAGATGTCGCTCTAGCACCAGCATGCTTCCCTGTACCTATTACTCTACCTATACCTCAGTTGTTGTTGTTACTAATGACACTTGTACAATCCAAGCTCGCTTTGCCTTGGTTATGCGAATTTAAGTCAATTGGGATCGTCTTTCGTTTTAATCAGAGCACCATGAAGGGGAAAGTACGGCTTTGCTCTACACACATGCCATTAGGTACCCATTTAAAGGGTAGGCAACCCTTCACACCTCATTCATACAAGGAAATTACAAAGACAGGATAGATAGAGAGAGAAAGTACATCCATGCCTGAACCAGGATTTGAACCCAGGACCTCCTTATCCGCAGTCAGGCACGCTGGCCACTAGACAAATTGGGCGGCGCCTACCTATCCCTCTACTTGGGCTCTACCAAAAATCGAAAGAGTAGCACATATCTTGAAAATTCTCTTCTTTTAAGAAATGATTAAATACTAAACTTGACGCGATACATTTTCTGTATGCGGCTACTCGGAGAAGCGTAAACACGTGCGGAGCAAAAAATGGAAAATAAAGCACTTTTAAACTCGAAGAAAATAAACAGACATATATTATTATTTATAGATGTAACATTCCGCTCTGCAGTTTTTCTCACTTCAAGAAAGAATCCAGAAGAATTCTGGAGCGGATATTGATAGTAAATAAATAAATATTGCTATTTATTTTGACAAAATTATCACAATGTGGGAATATAGAAAGGTAAGCAATTTTTTCTTTATTTCCAGCGATTACGTGTAGATGACCACTGGAAAATGAAAATATGTACCCCCTGCTTCCTTCTTGAATCGAGAAGAATTCCGGAGGGGAATGTTACATCGCTTAAACTGATTGCATTACGGCATAAGCGACTTTGCGGAGAATTCGAAACAGTGTTTCTTATGTTTTAAAGGAATAACAAACTTTATCACCAAAATTTCGACATGAAACATAATTGCCTGAGACATAGCCATTCGGTGGGCAAACAGAACAAAGACTTTATTCATAAAGGTTGATAAAAAGAAGCTTCTCTTGGGATAAGGCAAAGGAGATCCTTAAAAGAAATAGAATGATCCCCAGAGGGAGCAGCCCATTTCTCAAGAAGTTCCCTTAATCATTTCCGAGACGCAATCGAGAGCACTTTTGAGATCCATTTCAGGGTGGAAGGGGGAGGCCGAGTGCTCGAAATACAACCTTGTTCCACAGGTCGTGACCTGCCAGCCTGTTTGCCCACTTCTCTTTAAGGGCGCAGCAAATGTCCACTCCCATAATCGTCCTAGTGCTTTCTTTGGATCGACGCCCTAGTCGTTGTCTACTCGTTTTTGGAACAAGCGATTTCGTTCTTTGTTCGAAATCTCGAGAAAACAAATATATCGATCAGAAAGGTCGAGGGCCACTTAAGGTTTGTGGAAGACTTGTTTCTCACGTCCTGCGATGTTTGGAAACTGGCGTTTAGTCTGGATGAAGAACAATTGCTTCCTCGGCGTTCTCTGCTTGTTTCTGAGGGCTGCCCTCGAAGGATGTTGAGCAGTTTTTCCAGCAACGCCCATTCCAGTGAGGAAGGAAGGGAAATTGCGAGCTGCACAGCTCATTTAAGAAATGAAAAAAAAAAACAATTAACCAAATTATAATAAAAATGATTGCCTCAAATGAATAATTCAGATTTCCTATTAACACTTAGTTCTAATCAACACTTTTGAAATTGGTGTTCCACTTGTTTGATATCAGAATACGCCTTTAAGAATTTTTTCAAAAAAACGATGTCCAGTTTTTAAAAGATAAACTCGTCGTCGACATCGATGCTGCGGACACATCAAACAAAATCAAGCGTAGAGACTTGGACATCATATGAAGTGAGTTTTTTGAGATGCTTTGAAATTCAAGAAAGAAACACTCAGAAGATTCATTTCAGGTTTTGTGGACTCAAATGTATACAATATTATCGGGTGACTAAGAAAATAACGATTTTAAAAAAATGTGTTTTTTTAAAAATGTAATTTCGAAACTGAATAATTTCTTTCCTTGATTATTCATCAATAAAATGAAAGTAATAATTGTGTTTAAATATGAATTTTTATACTTCGTATGTGTTTCTTATATGAGAATAATTTTTTGTATAGTATTTTATTTCCAAAAAGAGAGTAGTTTAATAAAAAAATATAAATAATTTTCCTATTTAGCGAAGCTTTGATTTTAAGAACTATGTCGGTTCCATCGAGTTAGTGAGAACGAGCGTTTACTGCAATTTTTCCTTAAAATAAAGGGTTACTTCTTTTTCTAAATTAGAAACTAAATTAAATTGCGAAGATTTTTGGTAAAAGTGTAAAAATATTTTGGTGTTCTGCAAAATGTTAACAGATAGATAACAGCACAAAGTACTCCTAATTACATTTGTGACTGACAATCCCAAAAGCGGCAACTTTCACAGGCACTGAGGAGAAAGTGTGTTCGGAAAAATGGGCGAGCCCTGTACTTCACTGGAAGATTCCCTTTAGTTATGACGTCATTGAATGTGTTTCATCCGCGTATGAAATCCCCTCTCATCAGAGGCTGTGTGTGGAGAGATCTTTTTTTGCTGAACTGCAAAGGCCAATCACTCTGCAAACAAGTTTCTCTACTGAAGCTCCTTAGAATATAAATCGCAATTTTTAACAGCTTCTTTGGTAATTAAACTGTTGAAATTCTAACGTCAACGGTTCTTTCTTTAAACTCCCACATTAATAAGCAAACATATTTTTAAAAGCATAAACGACAATGAAATTTCCTTTTATAGCTTTCTTTGCCAACTATACGTTATTAGACTCCTTCCCAAACAAAGTTTATACTCTGGAACGAAGAAAGATGTAAACTAAAAGAAGTAAATTAACAAAAACATTTACAAATTTTATTTTATTAATAGATATAAATGAAAATAATTTCCTTAACGATACATTTTTAAATCATTAATAACAATCAAAGTTAGGAATTCATTCATTCATTGTCGTGTGCCAGCTAGGCTGGAAAAGTGGGGTGCGCTGCTCCACTATTCCAACTGAACCCTATTTTGGTGTGGAGTCCGACTTCCTCAGTACACACATGCCATAGGGACCCGTTTATAGGGAAGGCAACCATTCACACCTCATTCATACAAGGAAAGGATAAAGACAGGATAGATAGAGAGAGAAAAAAAAAGTACATTCATGCCCGAACCGGGAATCGAACCCAGGGCCTTCTTATCCGTAGTCAGGCACGCTGACCACTAGACAAGTCGGGCGGCCAAAGTTAGGAATAATTATCACAAAAGGTAATCTAATAAGGAAAAAAATTTAATAACCGATGAGCTAAACTGTATGAGATAAATTATAAGAATTATGTAATGGTGTTAAATAATTTTTGTGAAAATATTATTCATTTTAATTAACATTATTATTGTTAAAAAAACATTATGCCAAATTGGAAAAAAAAACATAGCAAATAATTATTATTAGTGAATGATAGTTTTAATTTCGTGTCTTTGAATCAATATCAAAACAAAGCTGCGAAATGTTACAAAATTTGTTAATTAATAAATTATTTTTTAAAAGTAACTTGAAATGTTGATATTTTGTAATTTTCATTCAGATAAATTGTAAAATTTAAATAAGTCTAGAAAATTATTGCCACGAATTCCTGGAGAGGAATATACTTTTGTAGTATTAATCCAAATAAATTGTAACCTTTAATCTTGAAAATTATTGCAGCAAATTCTGCAACATAAATCTGGCAAACAGATAAAAATTCTTTGCCAACTAGAAACACATGCTGTCCTTTCAGCCAATTTCCAGAAATAAATTGGAGATCTGTGCTGCTCATTCAATGGATTTCTCCAAGGATTGGAGAGGAAAAAATAGGGCTAAATCAGAAATTCTCATTATTTGCCATTGAGTGGAAATGGAACGAATCTTCTCGGTTAACAGAATTTAACGCCTCTGCCAATGGATCCGTCCTGCTTTCAGGCCCAAGGGGAACAGTGGATTGCCTCGTTATACGACACAACCGGATGCCACTCCGGTGGGAGTCCGGCACCCGGATCCTAATTTGTGTCCAGGAAATGCCCGTGTTGTGATCCCGCCAGCCTGTAGCGAGTGAGCAATGGGATAAAAAAAGCAGGATCCTTCTGGAGCAAGCTGCGGACCGGAAGTCCCGCTACAGAAGCTAAACTTTGGCAACGAGGTCTAATTAAATTGTTCCGACGAACTGGATCCATTGGACGGAGACGGTTACAGTAACAGAAAAGCGAGCTCTCTTGGGATGCAATGACAATAATGAAACGAAGAGTTGAAAAAAAAATTGCCCTCAAAGAGTGGAGCACAAGTTTTCTCTTCTTCAGAAGAAAGCTTCGAACTTCAAAAGTTTATGCGATTTAAATTGTTAATCTTTGAATGGCAGCAGCTGCTTCTTCCCGAATCTCCCATTTAATGAGCCTTCTTGGCGCTGTGCTAAGAAAACTGATGTTTGAGAACAATGCCTTACAGAACGACGCGTTGTTATAATATACATACGTAGAAGAAAAATTTCTGTAACCCTCAATACGATTCATTTTTGTGTTCTTTGTTTAAACTAAAACTCATTTGTACAGACTATTGTAATGCCTTTACCAAACAGCGCTTTCAACAATATATAATATTTTTTTAAATAAGTTAAATAATATTTTCAATAATGTTTCAATATCGTTTACTTTAAAACTAAAATAACTCATTTTATTTTTCAAAACTAAAAATTATTAATAAATCCTAATTTTAAAATTATACTTAAGTGATCCTTTAAAATTGCATTCGCATCAAAACTTTTTGTGCTTAAAATAATAGTTGAGTGATAACAAAAAAGAACGTTTTCTAAACATTAAATATTTTGAATGGCATCCACTTTGAAGGATGCTTCTGCAATTACTGCGATGAAAATTGCAGAAGATTGCGAGAGATGAAAATACAATTCAACTCCGCAAATAGATGATAAAATGCAGTTAGACAGAGGATAGAAATAAGAAAATGCGCTATAGCACTTATATTAGAATGTGAGTCATCATAAAAATGGAAAATATTAATTAAAGAGCCAACCATTCCAATATTTCAGACAGCTAAGCAGAAAAAAGCCTGATACACATTTCCTTTCTCTGTTTCATTTTCTTTCATAATTATTTAAGGCATCTACGGTAATGTATACAGATTACAAACACGCATAATGATAAGAATTCGCTCAAAATGAATGGGTCGAGATAATGTCAACGCGCTTAAAAGCCATCCTTATCGCTGAATACAATTTGAATGTGTTGTTGAGTTCGGACAGTGAGTAAATTGTGGACGATGCAAACTTTTGATGGATAAGATTGCGCATTACTCTGTTAGACAAGCGATCTAAAATAATCAATTAACGACAAGAGACATCACTTTCCCGAAAAGTTGCAGTAGGGAAATAGCTCTTGGTGGCAAATTAGAGTCCGGCTGATGTAAGCATTTCTGGATTGACATTTTTAGCTCTTAGTTTTGCTTCCAAATATGTACTCCGTGAAATACAAATACCAAGCTCCTGTCCCTGGCAATCCTCTTTCCTGCAATAATTTCAACTGCTAACTGCTGTCAGAAGTTTCCACGCAGGTGTCCTGTTGGTGAGGATGAAATTTATGTGCTGCTCATGGAAGCTGAGGTTTTCTCCGAAGATTTAGTCTCACAGTGTTACCAGTCGTTATATGATTCGCAGATAAGCTGGTGACCTTATCACTTAACAGGCATCCAAGGAGTAGATTGAGGAGGGAAGCAGGGGGATAATATCTCTTTTCTGTTGACTAGGGAGACGTATTCATATGCAACTGTGTATGTTTTTCATGTAACCTTCAGTTTAAGGAGATGGTATTCTGCTGCCAGTGCAATGGATGCCTCAGTAGCTTCACGGGAAAATCAGTAAAGTGAATCTTTATTTGCCGTGGGCAATGATGGGAGGGTGGCCACATTCTCCTTCACTGGGTTGCTTGGAGCTTCGTGAGTAGGAAACGTACACGTTAAACTGAGATGTAATAAGTCCTTCCGCTGGTTTGGCGTGGATGTGGAGAAAAGAGTGCCAGCTTAGGGTGCGACCTCGCCATCTGTCCATGGTTCAAAATCACCAGGTGGTGATAGGTGATTATTCCAAACCCGTTAACCGTAAAGTACAATCCGGAGCTCCCTTGGACAGCAATGTATGCATGCCATGGGTGATGATTCCCTGCTAGAAGATGTCAGAACGTACGATTCTCATACTGTGGACATACTTTCATGTAACCGTAAACGAAATCGGTATCCTTAGGTCAGTTCAGTGGAATATGATTTCCTGCTAAAAGATAAGGGCATTAGAGCTTACAACTCCCGTATTGTGGGCTGTTATTCACTGCTTCTAAGATGGATCACTCTCCTCCAAATGGAATCTTATACCAAATAGACGGACCACGATTTTATTACTATTATGCGCTTTCAGGTGCTTAAATCACCCTAACTGTCTGGCTTCTTTTGATTTTGTATTATATGTTACATTATGTTTTTACAATCTATTTCTCTGTAATTAAATTTTTGAATAATAGTTTTTTTTATTTATTTTTAAAACTATCGTCCAGTATGTAGGAATGATAATAAACGTGAGATCTGATTATTTTGTCTTAACAATTACTATTTATAATTTCGTTTTATCCTTAATAATTCTATGAAACAGTTCTATATTTCATTTAGGTTGAAATAAATAAAAAATAAAAAAAAGAACAAAGACTCTTAATTAATAAAGCGTCTCAGTCACTGCTCGAATGTGGCTTCTTCAGTAAAACAAAAATCATATAAAACGCCTACTTCCAAAAAACATCTATTTGGAAATATGTAAATAACAACATAGAGAAACTTACTTGTTAAACATGGCTAATGAGCTTTAAAGCTCCCAAAATAAAAGCTTTTTTACTGCCAGAAGAAGAAGAATGCTTTCCACTTCATTTAAATTCAAACATCGTGAAGGCAACAACTGCCGCGTAACTTAATTAATCGTTATAGGGATTTTTTTACGCCAGACAAACGATAACCAATTTAGAAATGGAAGTTAATTCCATTATTCTTTATGATGCCGAAAGCGCTTTTTAGGTGCGCAAAAATGTTTGGTCTCAGCTTAGGATTAATTGGTTTATCGACTGCCTTAAAAGCTAATGTAAAGTTTGGGCATCTCTGCAGGAGAAAAAGAACCAGGGAGAAAAAAAAATGGCGCTAAGAAAGATTTATTTGTGTCGAAGATAGTTCTTAATACCGCTGTAATCCAATTAGGACTTCTGGACTGGGGGGTCTGCACTTGTTGATTAACTTAGATATGATAGAGAAGAAGCATTTCTTCTCAATGAAATTAAGAAAACAGAGTAAAGTGGAACAACTTGGAGTAAGACTGAAAACAAAGCAAAATGACTTACATTTTAACAAAAGGCTTCCTATTCTATGCAATTCCCTTCTATTTTGGGCTATTTTGCCCAGTATTTTTCCTAACATATTTTTTACTGTCTTTTTACATGAAATTTTATAACGATAACAATACTCGAAAATATTATTGATATACTCAGATACACAATTCTTTTATAATATAGACATAAAAATCTATAAATATAATATAGACATCTAAAAATAGTATTCCTTTAAATATTCCACAATGGATTAAAAACTAAAATTATATTATATTCTTTTTTTATACAGTTATTGTCATAATTCTAGAACTTTAGTTGTTATAATAGAATTTTCCTATTATCATTCTCATGATTTTTTAAAAATTTTAATGATTACAATTTCTTTTTTTAAACTATAACTCACATCTAAATAATGTAATAACAATGCAAAAAATGTTAAATAGTGGAATAATATAATACCCAACTTTTTTTCATCTTTAACACACATAACTTTAATTATAAAATATTGTCCACTTAGCACAACAGCTCTTTAACTTGTCTTTTACCTTTGTTCGCTTTTTAATTAGAATATTCCTGTCGTCTCAGTGTCTCATATTTGTAACTTAATCTTCACTTTCCATTCCTTTTACAATTTTTTTTTAAACTCAAACTTCATATTTTATTTTTTATTTATTAAGAATACACTGCCAAGTAAAACTATGTTTTTTGTTGTTTCATTAAAGAAATTTTTGTTTTCGATTTTTTTAAGAGGTATTAGTATAGTGTTCCAATTTCTGTTTTATTCGAAGACGTCGGGAACACATCATTTTAAGTAATGTTTATTCTTTGCACAAAAGAATTCGCGCGCGCGAATCGCTTTACCCCTGTTTGCGCGATCTTGCGCGACCTTGGTCCCCTATTTCTCTAATTAGCAGTAACAGCTTTTTATTTCTACTTTTTCTCTTCTCAATATTTTTTTTATGTTGTATTACAAATTACCTCTGTTTCTAATATTCAAATTTATTTATTCCTTTTTTACTTTTCTAATTGTTTGACCTTGCTTTTTTTAAAAAAGAAATAATTCATCTTGATATTATTCTAAATCATTTCTTAATTTATTAAAAATATTTTATATGTTTCAGGAATTTCTAGTTATTTTATTCTTTCACTTTATTGTGTTAAAAATTTCTAAAAGATTTTACATTGTTATTCAATTTATTTAGTTATATTTCATTTTTTCTTCAATAAATACATGTGTGTGAAATGTTTAAAGAAACATACTTCTCTTTTTATAAGGAGTTTGTAATTTATTTAGTAAATAGTTCTCCAGTATATAAATTTAAGCATTTGTTGTAATAGAAGGAGGAACTGAGATATTTAAAAAAAAGACAAATAGCTTCTCCAATACGTCTCATCTGTAGGAACAGAAAAATATCCCTGGAACAGGTATCAGTAATTGGTTGAAAATACTGGCATAAAATGACATCATCATTATAGCTCGAAATACTTTACCAATATTTGTAACGGTTACTTTTACAATCACACTTTAGAATTTCATTTCAGGGGCAATATATCCACCCGATCGGTGGAGGAGATTCGAAAGAATTAATAAATCGAAGAAATTATAATAAATATAGGAAAGGAATCTGTATGTGAACATGCACATTGTATCATATAATTGATATACATAATAAAGAAAAACATTATGTTACTTCTACATGCTTCAATCATTTTGTTGAAAAAAAGTTAAAATCGCGATTGAATTGAAATGAACCATGAGGTGGTTGTTTTACTTTTTCTTTCTTTGTTCTATTTTCAATGTGCTATTCACTTGAAACAAGCCGACCAACTTTTCTAGTGGTCAGCGTGCCTGACTACGGATAAGGAGGTCCTGGGTTCGAATCCCGGTTCGGGCATGTATGTATTTTCTCTCTCTATCTATCCTGTCTTTGTCCTTCGCTTGTATGAATGAGGTGTGAATGGTTGCCTACCCAATAAGCGGGTTCATATGGATGTGTGTAGAGCAAAGTCGTACTTTTACCTTCATGGTGCTCTGATTAAAAAACGAAAGACGCTCCCAATCGACTTAATTCGCATAGCATAGCGAGCTGGGCTTGTCCAAGTGTCATTAGAAAACAACAACAACTTGAAACAAAGTGAAATGGCTTTTTCAATTATAATTTCGATGTTCACGAAACCACTCTTGGATTCGAGCAAAATGCACTTCGACAAGTTTTTGGTTTCGAATTGAACGAATCCTTCCGACATCAGCCGAAACAGATGTCTTGTGTCCAAAGCCAATTCGATGATGGTTAATCATCTTGCATCAATATGCACGTGGCTAGAATAAATTAAAAATTATTTGTGAAATCATGGATACGACGGAACAATCATTGTTTTATGAATCTGATCAACAGCTTTTGGATTTCAAATAGATACCTCTGATTCATCATTCGAATTGCCTCTTAATCTCTTCAATAGATGTGTTATTTTTCCCTCATCCTTCTAGTATTTTATTATAATTAATTATAAGTATTATAATAATAATAAGTTATAATTAATTATTAGTATTATAATTAATTATAAGTAATGATTCTAGTATTTTATTTTATTTATCATATAGTTGTGTATTATTTTATAATCCAAATTATTTTAAGTTTTCTAGAAAAAAATTTTTCCTGTCATTTCTAGAGCAATATAAACTAAATGTCATTTCGCAGTTTGTTTGGCCATTTGACCATGAGAAACGATCTTAGCATACCATGGAACTCTGCAAAAGTGATGATGCAATTCAGTCGTAATCACACAGTTCTGTTACTTTTAGCAGCATTATTTGAAGAAGTTATGTTTGGAGCATGTGTTGCCCAGTGTGTGTTTGTATCCTAGACATATCGTGCCCTGGACTACTTAAAGAAAAACAAATTAAATTTTAGTTCTTGTGTTAAATCCTTTAGAACAGTGAAAAAATGGCGCCAAACAATATGATTTTTAGAAAACTATATAATAAATACATTTTTATTTGTTTGATAAATATGTTGTGTTTTTTAAACATGAGTTCAGATCTAAGAGTTTGTCTCCTTCCTGGACATATCTTGATCTGGATTGCTAAAAGAGAAATGAAATTATTTCTTGTAATTGTGTAAAATCCCGTTGACTGAGAAAAAAGATATCGCTAATTGAAACGTCTTTTTGCTCCAATTACTGAAAACTCTATATGAAAACTATGAACGTGGATTCATGGTTATTACTTTGCTAAATCATTTGTATTTCTTTAAACATGTGGGTAAAATCCTAGGAGAACCCACACTCTTGGCGACAAACTGAAAAAAAAAGCCAGAACGAAATTCCAGAAATGGTTTAGCTTACCATATCTAGTGTATCGAAGTAGGGTTAACAAGATTGGCGCAGGCCACAATTATTGCCAACCAAAATCATTTGCGCCAAATGTGTGGGCTCTGCTAAGTGTGGGCTCTGCTTAATTATTAGATCTGAACACATGTTGGTTGGATAACCAACATGTGTTCAGATCTAATAATTATTTCTCTTTCTCATCACAAAATGATAAACTTTAAGGTTTAACCAACTACAGAACTAAATGAAACAGTTTTGGCTGTCATTTGTAATTCTTTTTAATCATAAAATATGTTGTTTCTTTCGTTACAGTTGAGATCCTGAGTACACCACTTTATTAGAATTCTCATTGGTTTAAAATATCCATGACGTCAGATAACGTTTCACCCACATCACATTGTATTGAGACGACGCTGTAAATCCGACTTATCGACGAATTTGCTGTCTGCCTTTAAATCACATTGTTCGAGCGGCAGCAAACAAGGGAAAGTTCACCATCGAATGTCTAAGAATAGTGTGGAAGCTCATTTTGTCAATAAAACGATTATTATTTAAGGAGCAAAGCATTGGTTTGAGAAGCCATTTTTCATTGATTCAAACAATTAAATTATGAACAATAGAGCAGCAGAAAAAGCAAAATGAGAAAGACATAACAAAATAAATTACAATTTATAAGCAATCTCTTTTGAACCTTAAGAATTACGCCAACATTGAAAATTTTCTTTTAACTAATATTGCTGAAATAAAAAATTATAAAAAAAAAACAGATTTGTAAAACATAAACTCAAAAATTTCGTTAAATTTCTTAAAATTGTATTTTTTTAAAAATTTTTTTGCTTCAATTTATTTCTTTTTTTAAAATATGAAATTTAATGTTCACAGTTAATAATTTTAGCAAATAAATTGTGCCACAAATGTTTTTATCACATGTTATTTTTACTGCAACATTTTTCTTTAAAAAAAACTAAAATTCTTTGATTAAGTTCTCATTAAATACACAACGAAGAACAAAATGAATTGATTTGGAGTCAAAATTAGGAAGAATTTGGTCAAACTTTCCTAATCGGCTTGATTTTACCTAAGTTCCGAAACTTCCAACCATTTTTTAAAGCACTTCGCAAACGTCAGGATAATTACAGAATTCTATTTTTCCATACACAGCATATCTGATCATGGCGACGAATGCGTGTTTCAAACTCGGAAACCGAAGATCAAGGTGACGAAATAAACAGATATTTGAAACTGCACATTTGAGAAATCGCTGTACAAAGGGTCGGAGGAGGGCGTTCCTCCTTTATTGGTTGGCCCCCACCCCTTTGTTGGTCCCTGTCATCGTGATGGGCCCAGCAGCTGTTATCGATGAAGAGATGGCCGTCCTCCCATTCAAAGATGATTGGATTACCGGTCCTGTGCGCAGATAAACATCCTCGTTTTCACCTCTGTCCCTGTTGTCAACATCACGACCAGAAAGGGCGTAATTTTGACTATCATCAAAGCAGTTTGAAGAAAAACTAATAATTTTGTCACCATCTATTCAGCGAACTGCATAAATATTTTATTGCCATTGGTAATATGTTTTAAAATACATCGACCAGAAAATTTTCTCCTATTTCGCCAAATTAACACCAAGACATTTCAAATTGTTCTGTCAATTGAAATTTCATATTCTTCGCACTTTAAAATCTTCATTCTAACGAAAATAACGAAAAAAAAATCTTAGAAAAAGGAAAACAAAATTACGCTGGTGAAAAGAATCGCATTCTGATCTGTAGTAGGTAAATCGCAAATATTTATCATTACGTGTTGTAAAAGTAAAGGGGTACTTCTTAGTGCGAAGCCCTTTGTTAAAGAAACACAAATGGTTGATAAAATTAATGACAATATTTGTGATATATAGTTTTTTTTATTTCTGTCAAAAATTTATGCTTTTTTGGTGATATTTTTTCCCTTATCGATAGCATTTTACACAGGATTCATTGATTAAGAAAAATGTTCTATATGAAGATTATTTTATAACCGTTTGCCATATTATTATGAGTTTGTTTTGAAATTTTTAAGAGCAACTAATGGCTACAATGTATCAGTTTAACTGGTAGTAATGGTACATATTTTAATCAATCACTTTACAATTCCTTTGGAGAATATTGTGAGTTATTATACCAAATTTCATTAAAAAAAAAAAATTATGGGTAATACAAGTATAAATCTCATTGACCTTGAAGAAAATGGATTACCTATTGCAGAAGATAACATACTGGATAAACATTTGTGGCCTACCTACAGCAGAAAAAAAAATTGATTATGAATTTCCTAATACATAGATTTTCGATAGCTAAAAATTCTCCAATGAAGATGATACCAAACACCACTCCATGTCTTACATACAATCAATGGCGTTGTAACTTTAAAAATAGGACAAACAAGTGTCCAATCGGAAATTAACTTGGTTATGGTTTCCAGTGTATATTGCTGTTCTTAGTGCACTGAGATTTATTTATTGTTAATAAAAATGCTGATAAGTATGGTCTGGGATGTAATGTTTTAATAAGGCTTTTAATTTAAATGGTTTTCTTTTTGTTGTTGTAGTTAAAATAAGGAATTTAAAGTGAAACGAGCTTTATATATAATTATTCTTGCAATAAACACAGTTTCACAATTTGTTTAGTCATAAGCTCTACTTTCTGTTTTAAAGCTCATCTACAGAGGATTGATATAAAATGATTTGTCGTCGATTTGGTGATATTTCAGCCAAATTCTCAGTCACAAAAAGGCATCTTATTTGAAAGGATTTCAATAAAATATGAATCAACTTATAAAAAACAAAAACTAAAAAATATAAAGATACCTAAACATTAAAGATACTCACTTCAAAACCATAAGGAAAATTATATACTTTTTAGATTACTTTTTGGAATCTGGCAAGAAGCCATTCGCTGTGTCATGCGCAAAGTTCACAAAGGATTCTAAATAAATCACGCGGTAAAGATTTGTGTGAATCTGTTTTGCAGTCATCATTTGTAGGGACATTTTACAAAGGATGATTAGATTCTCAACTGATTAAGAACCCTCCAATATGATGGGAAGTGATATTTTCACAGCCAAATACCGTCGCACCTTCTAGCGCGGGAAACCTGAAAAGCAAACGCCTTCATTTGCTTTCGAGTCAAATATAATGCAGTTATCGAAAGAAAGGATTATTTTGACTCTTAACATTCCGATCATTTTCAACTTTATAAAAAGGGAATGTCAAACACCTTCATAAGTAATTTGATTTTTAACATATTTTTCGTCTAGCCGAATCTCACTCCCGAATTCGGCAATGACAAAACGAGATCACGTTCTCAAATGCCAGTCATTCTTTTGCAGCAGATGGAAAAATTCCATGCCAATTAAATCCGTTCTTCAGATGATGGTAATTAAAATCCCGTGTTTCCATTCGGCGAGAGGAAAGGAATAACAATAAAACACCACATGAAATAAATAAGCCAATAGAGAAAAGTAAAAAAAAAAAAAACCTTCCAGGAGCGAAATATTTTTAATTGACGAGGCGGGACCGCTGCTCAAACGGTGTAAAAGGATAATTATTTTAAAAATGCGATTGAAATGCTAATCCGATTCATTAGCGTCCGAACAACGCAATCAACGAGTCTCAGATGACTCGGGCCTTATTTTTAAATATAACCGAGTGTTTTAATTATCGAATTAAGAGCGCTTTCAGCAGCATCTCATTTGCATGCTTGGCGTCTTTTGGCCTGATTAAAACGAGCCCTTACGTCTGGAGGAAAACTTTTTCCCCTTCCCTGGCGGTATTTAGCGTTAAAATTGGATGCTTTGAATACTTAAAGAGGAGAAAACCTTTTAAAAATGGCATGCTGATTTTAGAATGAGAGGGCGGAATATTTTTTTTAAATTGTTCTTTTTTTGAGTCGTTAATTTTCAAAGAAGCGGAGCCCTTTCGTGGCAACGGTTAGATCGCGGCATTTATTTATTTATTATTATTTTTTTTTACATATGCATTAAGCATTCGGTGGGCGTGGCTTTGTGCTTCCAGATTCTCTAGGAGGTAATCTTCCTTCGGTAGGATTTTTTCCGGAGATTTTTTTATTCCAATCTTTTTTTTCTTCTCTTTCACGATGCGATAGTTATTTTCTGCCTCGTACCATTAGAAACAGAGGAGAGCTATCGAACATTTTTAAAAGAAGGACGATGAGGGATTTCCTTCCCCATTTGTAAAGCAGCTACCGAGTTTAATGAAGGTTGTTAAGGGCAGGAAAATAAAATTTCTTTGACGCTTTTCCCTAACGTTCCCTTTTCCAGAGCTTATTTCCCCCCCTTTTCATATATATCTTCATCTTTTTAACTTTCTGCTTTAAAAAATGATTTTGAAAGCGGGGTTTTTATTTTGTTTATTCTGAAAAAACTCTTTGTTAACAAGACTTTGTATTGATTCATCCCCTCTAGCACTACTGCGACCAGGATTTCTAACTCTTTTTTTTTTAAAAATTTGCCATGCCATTTGAGTTTTTCAGGGCTCGAAGCTCTAGTGAAATTTCTTATATTTTGTGGTCAAATATATATCACTAAATGGATTTTTTTTTAAATAAAATATTACTTAAATTGTGCCGTATGGGGTAATTATTTATTATATAACTAATAATTACAACATAGAAAAAAAAGCATTAAATTGTGTTGTTGCCAATTAATACAACCAGGAAGTGATTGTGTATGAGTTCTTTAGTCTTATTATATTTCTCTCTTTTTCCTATTTTTTTTCAATAGAATCGTGCACATGCAGAAAATGATAGCAGGAATAATCGTAAGAAAATGTATCCTATGTCGAGAATACAGCGCAGCGACCGAATCTTCTTCTATTGACTCAAAAAACTTAGTTGCAGCTTTTTCCCAAGCAGTAAGCTTTCTAGTAGATGGTCTAGAATCAAGCCTGTATATCAACATATGTATATCAACTAAATGCTTCTCTGAGCACTCGGTGAACAGGTACGGCAGATTTTGTTGTTAAAAGGAACATTGAGGCTACAGATAATAATGGGCAAAACACAACTAAATATAGTAAAATTTGAGGAATTTTTTATTGCCAAAAAATTTTCATTAAAAGCAGTGAAACGTCAAATATAGGTTGATGTTGAAAGAGAAAATTATAATAGATGCTGGGAAATTTTACTTAACGATATATATATACATACATACATACATACATATATATATATATATATATATATATATATATATATATATATATATATATACATATACATATATATATATATATATATATATATATATATATATATATATATATATATATATATATATTATATATATATATAGATATATATATATATATATATATATATATACAAACACACATATATATATTAAATTGGCGTTTGAAATCTTTTTTTTGTGATATTTAACCGAGATAAAACCGAATATGAAGTTAAATTTTTTTGCTTTAACTTTTGACACACAAATTGGAGAATTGTATTTAAATATATAACCCTATTTCTCTTTCTCTCTCTTTAATGTCATAAAAACTACTGAATTCTTTTTCATCAGGAGTTTAAAATTGACCAATTATGTATTGTAATATTTTCTCGGAATCCTTTTATTAAAATCACTAAATGAATTGTGTTTAATTTATTTTTTATCGAAAATTACTAATTTTTATTTTTTGATTTCTTATTTTAATTTTATTAGCCGCAAAAAAATTAGCAATATTGCAAATTTTATTTATTGTTTAAGGATATGTTTTATAGCAAAATGATTAAAAATGTTATTAGTGTTATAATGTTAGCGAAATGATTAATCTTCTGAAAAAGATCATTTCTGTACAGAATTTCATTATATTCTGAAAACTATAATTTCTAGACAGGAATGATGCTACTTTTTTTTATTCGCCATGAAAAAAAATATGCTTGTGTGATACTTTGTTTCATTTAAAGAGTACAAGCGTTGGCTCTTTGAAAGTTGGCTATTTTTTTTTCTTACGCCAAATGCACAAACAACCCCAAAGGCCGTGGAATAAAAACATTAATTTTGTTGTAGTTCGTACATCCATTATTTTGTTAGCTTGTTTGAGAGCAGTTTAACTACATACAATTGTTAATTGCTCTAAATAAGACTTTATTTGAATCGCAATATGGAATCATTGAAACATTACACTACAACAAATTAGAAGACTCTTTTTAAGGATATATATAAAATTTTTGACTTGGCGTATTAGGCTAAATTTGTTGTAAGTTATTTTGATGTCCAACACGTAAATTACTATCCTGAAATTGTTCATCAGACAGTTTTCACACGTTGGAAGTTGGAAAATCCGTATCATCCACTCCGACAGATGTACATACAGAAGCGCAATATTTATAACCCATTGCTTAGCAGTATCTGGTGACCTCTCGTTCTGAAAGGCATTATCCTACCGTTCCGTAGGACAGCGGTTTGTGAAACATAAGTCCTCGAGTTCGATCGCAGCCACTGTTCAATAGCGAGAGATACATATTGTACTTCTACATGTACATCAGTCTGGATAGGTGCTTAAGAGTTTTCCGAGTTCGTGTCACATAATACCGCCCACTAAATGTGAAAAACACGCTTTTAAATCAATTTACAACAGATTTTGGCCGCTAGATTCTTCCTATGGAGCATCTTATGGCCGAAGAGGCATCGGATGGGAGATACTAAAATCCACCCACTTTTGAGAACTTGAGATGAGAACGTGTCGTTCGTATAGGATTCTAGGGTAAGAAAAAGGTGTTCTGTAAATTGCTTGGACAAAAAAAATGGTATCGCATTCGCATTTGAGAAGGGAGAATGGAAGCTTTTCAATCATGGAGGAGATGCTAGAAATCAGATTCTTGTAGAAAATAACAAACCAATTTAAACATGAATTCAGAGAAAATTAAATGAGTCACTCAAAAAATTCTTAATGCCGCCCAACTTGTCTAGTGGTCAGAGTGCCTGACTGAGGATAAGGAGGTCCTGTGTTCGAATCCCGATTTGGATGTACTTTCTCTCTCTATCTATTCTGTATTTGTCCCTTCCTTGTATGAATGGGTTGTGAATGGTTGCCTACCCTACGGGTAATTATGGCATGAGTGTACTGAGGAAGTCGGACTCCACACCAAATATGGTTCAGTTGGAAAAGTGGAGCAGCACACCCCATATTTCCAGTCTAGTTGGCACACGACAACAACAAATTTTTTTAATATAATAGGGATTTCAAAGGAAGAAAAATTAATTTTAACGAGGGAGAAGCGAGAGAAATAAAAATGATGAGTCAAGATCAAGTTATGGAACAAAATATCGCAATTCAAAAACACAGTTTGATTTTCAATAGTCTTTTAAATAAAAAACCATGAAACAAAATAACATTCGTTTAACAAACGGTTAAGCAAAATAAAATTTCTATTGCTGATATGAATAAGAAAATTACTAATTTAAATTCTAAAACTCTGGAAAAGCTTAAAAAAGGGAAATAATTGCATTAAATAAAACAAAAAATATTCATCGTAATGCTCTCTTTTATAGAATCACTTACGTATTTAGATCTTCAGTTATACAAGAAACTACCGAGACAAACCCACAAGCTTTGCGGCTTCCAGTGGAGAAGTCAAATTTTTTATCAAAAATTTCAGTTTAGAAAAGTAGCGATATTTATAATCTTTTAGCTCTATTGCAATTAATACTCTGAAATGGAAATAGCATTTTATTAGTTCCTTTTATAGGCATTTCAATGCATCAGGTAGGCAACGACGTTACCTATTGTGTGTGGCCCCCTGCCTCTATAAACGTATAGTTATAATATTATACATAATATATCATAATAGAACTAATCATGCAATACATTTGAAATATACAACTGACAAATAATTTGTTTGACATCTTATTTTTCTAAACTATAAAAAATCCTCTTAATAAGTTACACTTTATTAATTTAATTATTTACACCATTTTGCCAAAAGGTTTAAATTCTGGATTATTATTATTGATTTGAGTACGTCTCTTATTATCTTCACATCTCAACTTTTCTGCTGATAATATTTCATCTAAACCAATTTTTTGATAATATATTTCTGTTTCTTTTGCTTTGCAAATTAAATACTTTTTTCACATAATAATCTATCATTACTGATTCTGGTTAACAATTCTCGGTAGTTTTCCATTATACCCCCTTTTATGATCCTAAAGAAATTTCCCGTTTCTTACAGAGAAGCGAAAATAATATACCGTAGATATGATGATTTTAATATGGCTCTCAAAATTTTATTTTCAATTAAATATATTCCAATCGAATTGTTTATTTTTGTTGTACAAAATGTGATTGAAGAGTGATATACGGACCTAAGGCTAATTTATACAAAATTGGTGTAAAAGATGGCTTAGTGATAATTATGTGTTTTAAATGGAACATTACGGTCACAAGTCGCCAAAAGCAAAAACAACCAAATACTTTTTTCCCAATGGTAGGCACACACTTGGGTGGCAAATCCTATGCCACAACAAGGGCAGAAACTGCTACTCATTTGTCGTTACCCAGCGGGCACCTGTGAACCAAGTCACGGAGGCGAGTAGCGTTACCCGCGTCATTCCACCACAAACCCGTTTATAGGGTGGGCCACATTCATGCAACATCACAGAGGAAAGGACAGCGAAACACAGAGAACAGAGAAGGAAAGAAACATCCATGTCTGAACCGGGATTCAAACCCGGGACCGACAGCTCAGTAGTCAGGAACGCTAACCACTCAGTCATCGGTCGGCACAACCAAATACTGGAAAATTTAATTTTGTTTCATTTAAAAAAGGTACTATTAAATTATACCTACGCAATCGATCATCGATGCGATTGTTAAGCAATTTTCGCCAGAAATAAACATTGGCGTTTAAATAAGTTTTGTCAATAAGTGATAATTATTTAATTTATAAGGTGTAAATAAAATGTTTGAAGCCCGGTGGCTTAGTGGCAGCGTTTCACGCTCCCGTGATACAGGTCCAGGTTCGATCCTCGGGCTGGGCAAGGTTGACTCAGCCTTTCATCCCTTCAGTGGGTCGATTAACTGAGTACCAAGTATGCTTGGAAACTAAACACTGGGGGTCTTACGCTATGCTAAACACCTAACTGGGACATATGCTTCGCACCCCAGGACCCTCGGTCATGAAAACAGTTATGGGCACTCTAGGCCTTGGCCCACATGGGCATATTATTTGTTAGTAGTTTCTAAAAACGCAAAACTTTTTAAGCAATACACGATGCAAATGGTATATTAATGACAGTAATTTACAATTTTTTTTCTTTCCTGTTACTGGCGATATCAACGGGATGGAATGGAAATGTGCCCAATTTTCTAGCAGCTACGGAGTTTGTAATTTTTTACCAGCTGGAACTAATTTTTATAAATCTAGAATTGTTGTTATCGTATCCAGATTTTATCCACATTTTAAAGCTAATTCAAAGAAATTATGCTTAAAGTTAATCTTAGTTTCTGAAATGAAGATCTCGAAACGGAAATTAATCAAGAATCTCAACAACATTAACACCATTTTTGGATTCAACAGTATTCAACAAAAATAAAAGTATTAAAAACATGTGATTTAAAATATGAAAAATATAATATCGATTAAAACTACTACAAACTCTTCCAAAAAAATAAAACCATATTTAAATAAATATATAAAACATTCATACATTTTCCTCAAATTTCTTTTTAAAATATGTAAAGATTTATTTTTGAAATATCACTAATTACTTTTGAAATTGCATAAATTAAATTTAATCTATATTTGCTGCATGTAAAAATTATGAAAACGCTTAAATCATTATTTTTAAATCATTCATTAAAAATTTTTCATTATATCTCATTAAAAGTTTCGTAATAAACTTTGATAGTTTTTCAAAATATAAAATATGAAAATTAAATCAACGCTTTGAAAAATAAGATACCATCTTACTCTCATTTAGCTTCATCATTTATTAATTGCATATCATTAGCAAACAAATTGTTGTTGATAATATAATATCATTAACATTATTTTTTTTAAATTGACATAACGAAAAAGTCATTTATAAATTTTTCTCTAATAAAAATAGCTATTATCATACATTTTTTAATAAAAAGTCTCCCATTTTCCTGAAAAAAATTCATAATTTATTTTATTATCAATGCTTAGTACTCAAGTAGCACAAAGATATTGGCCAATATTGCGAATACCGATGAATGCCGAAGGTCGATTCGTTAATATTAAATAATATAATATAATATTCAGAAAATTAGTTTTTTACTAAACAATTTAGGAATTATAATAAAATGAATTATTTCAAAAGATTATGATTCAAACGTATTTTTAAAGTTTATTCATGTAAATTTATGGTGTACAAATTTTTTTGAAATCTTCTGAATATTGATTAATATTGTATAATATTACAGGGGCAATATTACTCAGTGAATGTTATTTAATATTCTTTAATAATTTCATAACAATCAATATCCCTCGTGTGCGACCGTTGAGTGACAAACAAAACATAACAATCAATGATTTCTAGGTGAAAAGAAGTGAAGATAAAACTGTTTATCTTTCATTCACAGTTTGATAAAAATGTATTATGAAACAAAAATAAAATATATATATATATATATATATATATATATATATATATATATATATATATATATATATATATATATATATATATATAAATATATATATGTAATAATTTGATTGCTATTTTTGTAATTCCTCAGTTCATGGAATTCATTTTTTAATATTGAAGAAATTCCAGTTATTTTTTGAAGTCTAATATTTTTTTGTTGGTCTAATTTAGAATTCGTTTTAGAATACCTTTAATTTCAACTATAATGATTAGCTTAATCTATTCGTTGCTCATATAATGTGCTAATTATAATACAGTTCGTTATATTATTAATCTAGTTTTAGTTGACATATTATTGAAATAAATGTACGCAAAAGGGTTTTGATTGGCAGTGAATAATATGTAAAAGGATTTTACTTTGTTTATGAATAACTTCTTATAATATATTTTACGTCAGATTAATAATATTTTAATTTTGATTATAGAAAGACATAATCATTTTTCATATTTGTTTCTTTAAATATTTCTTTTTAATTTTACCATTTTATCCTATTTTAGTTGAAAATTTTATGTTAATATTTTCAATTATTGTGAAAGGCTTATTGAATACCTTTATGAGTAATATGTTTTTAGTTTAATGTTTGATTTACTATTTCTTAAACAATGTATCAATTTAACTAAAAGAATAATTTCTTAAAATTGTGAGTAACTTATTGTTCTACCAATTTTTCCTTGTACATATTAAAAATGTTAATGCTTTATTTTATATTGAAATTTAAGTATAGGCTTTGTTCTTTTTCTTCCATTTAAATTGTGGATACTATTATCATTGAATATAAAGATCATGCTACAGAAACATTAAAAAGATTTAATTAGTTTACAAAGAATTATGCTGAGGGAAGTAAAAGTTTGTCTCTTGTATCATTAATTTTAGTAAAAATAATTTTTTGAATTCAAAATATGATACTGAAAAATTTCTGAAATATCTAAAAAACATAAAAAATTTTAGCCATTAAATTCAAGATACATCATAACGCAAAGAGTTGTTTATTAAAAATATTGCAATTAAATTATTTCATAACTTTGATTATAAAATGAGACATTACCATCAATATGGAAAGATTAATGTTCAGCTTAATACAGAGAAACGAGTTTTTTAATTGAAATTGAAAATTTTAAAAGTAATTTTAAATTTGTATCTATTTTTAATTCTTATGCTGCCATATTAATTTTCATTAATTGTTAAATTCCGACCAAATATTCATATCTAAAGATATGAGGATATCTATATTTTGAATATTTACAGGGCAGAGCATCTTCAGCAATTTATAGTGAGAGATGGAAGCAAATTGTCCTCAAATACTAAAAATTGATTATTTTTCATAAAATATTTTAAATGATTCAATTTTGCTCTAAATATATAATTATATGATATTCATTTGTATAAATTTCATTTTCTGATATGTTCTACAGATTAAATATGAGACATAAACAAGTTTAAGTGTTGTAAATTTTTATAATTCCACTGTACTGCGAGTTATTTTTCTTGCTTATTTATTGCATTCAGCAATTAAAATGTTCGCCGATAGTTAAATTTTTAATTTTATAATTAAATTAACTTTAATGTTTTTAAATATATTAAGCTATTTATGTTAACAAACATTTCGTTCAAAGTTAGTTTTTACTTCTGAGAAAAATGAAATAGTATATAATGAAGTATCAGTGTTTTTGTTTTTCCAATTGCATCAGTGTAAAATTTTTAATTAAATAATTTCTATTTCTATAAAAACACACTGAAATGTTTGTAACGAATTTGTGCAGGGTACATAAAATAACATTAAATGCAAGTAATTCTTTCTGAAGATAAAAATATTTTTTCATATTTCCTTAAAATTTTCACTTAAATAAAAAATTTTTTTCTAAATTAACTAAATTTTTTCTTTTTTTTAATTTTGGCCTCTTAAAAAGTATACCTAATAGGTATACTTTTGGAATGTCAAATTTTAAATGAACATCATTAAAAAATTTAATATTATCTATTTTTTTAGTTGCTTGTGTTATAAAGAATGCAGTCATTAAGAAATGATATTATAGATGTTATACAAAAGTTTTGCCTGAGTCACAGATTGGAATGAAAGAAAAATTCTGTCTTTCTGATATGACAAATAAGCTCGTTTATTTATGTAATAAAGGCTTTCAAACCAATAAATTTGTGATTTATAAATTAATTCTTGATGCAAAAGTCAGAATCTAATTATAAAGCATACGTTTAGTAAAACTATTAATTTCTATATAATATAAAAATTAAAACTATAATTAAATTAACTATTAATTTAATAATTCTATTAGTAAAACTATTAATTTGTTTTTCATAAAATTTCGACTTAGGTGCAATAAAGTAAAATGTTCATACTTCATTTATTTCAACCAAAAATCCTCTGTTTAACACAAGATACTACTCTGATACCATTATAAAAATATTACAAACTTCATCTCATGTAAATATTTTTATCTCAAGATGCATCATTAAGAAAAACTAACTGAGGCTGGTTAGATTTGATGGGTAAGAAAGTCTGTCTCGAAATTGATTTGTCATTCAAATCAATACAATGTTTTGAAAATTATGGAAAGTGTAGAATTTTTAAAATACATGTTGTAAAAGAATTATGAGTACATATAAGAAAAATGTATATAGTATTAAAACTATTTGTTTAATTTCATTGCAACAATATGAAATCAATTACACGAATTAAATGGTGTAAATAAAAATATATACTACTCATATTTTAATAAATTTGATAAACTATATTGTATTTTTATTTTCAATTAGAGTCTATATATATATACCATGAAATTTGATGTATGCTCTTAGACTTACTATTTGCTATTTTACGACTTCCATTCACTTCATTAGAAAAATTTTTTTATTTTAAATTTTTATTAATAGTCATATTTACTTTAATTTTTTATAATTCTACTTAAATAAAATTTTATTTTTAAATAAGCTTTTAGGTGAATGTTTAATGTTTACAAAATCTAAGTGGATTCTTAATTTTTATATTGTCAGTGTTTGTAATTTGTTTTTCATTAAAATGTTAGTTGCATTGATTTGAAAGTATGAATTACGTTTGCTTAATTTGAAATAAAATTGAGAATCATGATTGTGTATTAGTCATTCTTTGCACTATAAAAGTATTTTAAAAAAATATCCAAGATAGAAAAATGTCTTAAAATTTTACTAACTCTAAATATTAACATTACATTTTCTTATTTTTCTTTTAATGTTTTGATTTTCCTTCTAACTAATTGTAAAATGTATAATATTGATTCACGGCTCGGATTTTATCAAAATAAATTCACAAATGTTTCATTTATATAAAACAGTGTAGCTAAATATATTTTAAAATACTAAGTTAACTGAAATGTTTATTTCATAATTTTAAAAGCAATTTTTTACACATGTTGGCGAGTATTAATAGCGTATTTAGTGGATGTATTTTAATTTAACAAATTTTACCTTAATAAATTATTGTATAATATGTAAAAACTATATATATAGTTATTAATTACAATTATGAACATTCTAAAATCTTGATTACTATCTGGAATACTTTAAAAAAAATTAAAGTGTATTAAAATATTTAACTGCAAAACTTCCATGATGTGAGTGTAGTTAATTATCAATTTATGCTGCACATTTTTCTCACTAAAAATTACAAATGTAAAAATATATGAATAATTAAATATTCTAACATGTAAAAAAAAAAAAAAAAACTTTAATGAAAAGAATATTCTATTTAAAATATATATTCAAAGAAAGTCCTTACACATTCAGTTATACAGTAAATTTAATATATTGATATATTTTCTTTTACTATGTGTAATATTTTATTTGAAAGTTTAACAAGAAAGTTCTATTCATCAATCAAACCATCATAATAATTTGAATATCAAAAATCCCATCCAGTACCAAAAAGGGATTTTTGATTTTCAAATTAAAAATAAATGACATTATAATGGAATATTATCCAACATCAAAATCGAATATTAACGACGAAATAGAATATTTTTTTGACGTTCAAATACAATGTCAAATAATATTATCGAAAAATATTATTTAACGTCAAAATACAATATTAAATAATGTTATATAATATCAAATAACATTATTTAATGTTGAAATGGAATGTGTTTTTGACATTCAAATACAATATTAAATAATATTGTCACGGAATATTACTTAACATCGAAATGTGGAATATCAGACAATATTATATAATATAAAATAATATTATTTAATGTTGAAATACAATAGTTATATAATAATATCTAGGTGGGGTCATTTTAATATTTAATAATATTGTCGGATAATATTTTATAATATTTATTTACAATATTGGCCGATTAACATTTGCTACTTGGGTATTGATTGTTAAAATATAAATGATATCAAAAATTAATATCAAGGATAGTTTATAAGTGAAATCATGACAATGAGACCTGAAACACAAAGAATCAAAGCCGCGAGCATTTATTTTCTTATTTCTTCAAAGGTACGACAGTCCTGGGTGGGTCCTTCTCAAGGTCTCCTAGGCCACTCCATTTTCAGCCATGGTCTTCCAATTGATCACATTTAAAATAACGAGATCCATTTCTAGGCAGTCAGCCCATCTAAGATTGAGTCGTCCCCTTACTCTTATTCCAGAGAGCCTGCCCAATAATATTTTATGCGTTGAACGTTCTATATTCATTCTAATAATTCATAACCAGTCCATTTAATTCTTAGGATTTTTATGTAGTTGATGACGTTGGGTTCTCTGAAGACACGACAGAGTTCTGAAATTAGCTTCTGTGCCATAAGCCATCAACTTGTATACCTCCAAAAGCAACTCTTAGTATCTTCTGCTTAAAGACTCGAATAGCACACTTTCATTTTGTGTGTGTGTGTGTACTGTCCAAGTTTCTGATGAGTATGTAAGTATGGGTCTAATAAGACATTTAAAAATTAATGACTGAGTCTTCCTTTTAATTAGATTTGATTTTAGATACTTCTTTGATCCATAAAAGCATCTGTTGGCATCATTGGTTCGTCTCTGAATTTCAGAGGTGACGCGCGTTGTTTTTAATGTTAACCTCTGAGCCTAGATATTTAAAGCTATAAATTTATTCATGTTTATATGTACTAGTTGGCCGACCCATGGCTGAGTGGTTAGTGTTCCTGATTCCTGAGCTGTGGGTCCCGGGTGCGAATCCCGGTTCTGGGCATGGATGGTACTTTCTTTTTCAGTTCTCTCTGTGTTTCCCTGTCCTTTCTTCTGTGATGATGTATGAATGTGGCAACCCTATAAACGGGTTTGTGGTGGTATGGCGCGGGCAACGCTACTCGCCTCCGTGACTTGGTTCACAGGTGTCCGCTGGGTAACGACACATGAGTAGCAGCTTCTGGCCTTGTTGTGGCATAATTGTAAGATGCATTTTACTCGCCTCCTTTACCAGAGTTAGAATGGCCTGTTTCAAACCAGCAGTAACTCTCGCAGTAATATCAGTATCATAGGCGAAAACAAACATTTGTACAGATTTGTGAAGATATAAGCAGATAACGATTTAATGAAGTCACTTATTATGATGTTTTTTATTTATAATAGTTAAAATTGTTATGATTTTTATCTTTATTTGACGAGAATGTGATGATGCGGAAATAAAGAATAATAGTTTTCTTCTAAACGAGCACATGATTCGCCGTCACACACATAGTGATTACAATAACTTCAGCTTGAAACTTCTACACAGGCGGCAGCAGTTACTGCGATGCAAAATCTTTCAGAGTTGGAGATTCAGGTGTCTCTTTCAACTGTGTGCTTTGACGAAGTGTTCATTCATGTTTCTTGGTTCTCCCCTGGAGGTCTCTAGAGCCTCCCTGTAGTGAGGAGCCTAGGGTAACTCGGCTCCTATTGCTCCTATCAACTCGATACTTCGAGAATGTTCTTATGTTTTTGGCGGCTAAGAATATCCCCAAATGTAGCCAAACTGCCTTAGATTCTACAGATTTATTTCACAGCTCTGAAAACCGGAAGTGTAAGTGCTCTTTAAACGGAAACATAAACCGTTCATCCAAATATTTACTTTATTTACATTTTTCATATCAATATGCAATTTTGATTAGACTAGGATTTGACCCTATGAAATGTTTTGCAGGATTTTCTGATTACCATAAAAAATTACACAGATGATTGGGTAATGAAATACTGTATATTCTTATTGTTTTATATTAAACTACGCATTTTTTCTGAATGTTTATATATGTTTATAAGGAAATTTTTTTAATAAACTGCAAAACCTCAAAAAAGCAATTTTATCGTAATTTTCTGATTACATAATAAATGTATATAAATGTCATGAAATACTGTTTATATCTATTTATAACAACAGGCATACTTGTTGGAATTCTATACAATTTTGTATTTATAACCTTTATAAAGATTGGACATGTTTATCTGACTGCAATAAAAATGATTTATTTACTACCGAAAAAGAAAAGAAAAAATGCAAGTTGGTTTGAAGAAAACAAAGAAAATTTTTTTTTTAATGTTTTTTAGTTCTTACTGGATTTTTTATAACTGAAAACTCAAAATATAAAAAGTAGGGAAAATGTCAGAATTAATTCGCATTACTAAAGGAAGTATATTTTAACGCCTATTTTCAAAGAAGAAATTCCATCCTTTTATCCAAGTAAACTTCACTGTGCTATAACTTCCCTTAGGATAAGATTCCAAAATCCATACCTCTAAATTTACTGCTTTATTTATTTATTTTTTGAAAAAATAAGAAATACAAGCAGATTTGAAACTAATCCCTCTAAATGCATACCCCACTCAAGTCCCCTAAAGTGGGCTACCCATGGATAACTGAACTATCAAGACAAGCGCCATCCCAAAACATTGGATGGACCCTGGAAAATTGCGAAGGAGTGTGTCTTCATTTCAGACTTTATGTTTTTAAGAAAAGTGCTTTATCTTGGAAATCAATGTATAATATGATAACTCAAAGAAGGGGTAATCAGAATAAACATACAAGAAAATAAGATTCTAATACTTTTTCGATACAAAAATGCGTGAACATTCTCTGTAATGGCAATTTTTTATGTAAAAAACACACGCACGTATACAATAAAGCTAATGAACAATTTGCAACAAATATTCAGACTTTTCTTGAAGACACTCATTTGTGGGTGTTTGAATATGTGTCATTTCTTAGATATATTGATTAATAGAATTTTCGGATATTTTGCTCGGACATAAATTCTGCGGGGGGGGGGTGAGTCAGAGATGCTCTTCACAGGTGCATCACCCTATAAACTAGTTCTGAGCACTAGCGTCAATGAGTGGGTTCCATTGGAAATCCATGTTTAGTTCATAATGCGGGCACTTATTTGTGAGTGAATTTCACGAACACCATCCAAAATTAAATAATATTTTTTAAGTCCAGAACTTGATGAGTTCTCCCAATGATACATTGCAAAGGACACTTCAGTATAATTATAAAATAATTTCCATTTTTCTCATCTTTAAGCAATCGCGTATAAATTCATTTTCTTTTCATCCTTCCTTGCATTCGATATACAACAAACGTGTGTTTTGGCCCTACATGATAATTTTTAATGCTACATTTAATAGAGTTATCACCGCCTAACTTGTTTAGTGGTCAGCGTGCCTGACTGCGGATAAGGAGGTCCTGGGTTCGAATCCCGGTTCGGGCATGGATGTGCTTTCTCTCTCTCTATCTATCCTGTCTTTGTCCTTTCCTTGTATGAATGAGGTGTGAAGGGTTGCCTACCCTATAAACGGGTTCCTATGGCATGTGTGTACTGAGGAAGTCGGACTCCACACCAAAATAGGGTTCAGTTGGAAAAGTGGAGCAGCGCACCCCATGTTGCCAGATTAGCTGGCGCATGACAACAACAATAGAGTTATCAATAGAACTTCCTCCACATCCAGCGGGCAAACTATGAATCTTGGTGATGACTAACCTTACCTCTTTTCTTTGTTTGCATTTTTTGCGTTGTACATACTTTCCTTTACAGAAAGATCTATGTGGTACAGATCGATAGTCGATGAAATCCGGCTCACCGCAAATGAAGGAAACACAGGTATTGCTTGAACTTCCCGGCTCCTGCTACTTAAGCAAAGATTATTGCCAAGTTAGAATTACTCTCGTATAAATTATTACCTTCTATATCCCCATGACAGTGTTTCATATAGCATCACTATAAAGTTATCTTCCCCGTAGAATTTCCACCGTAGAGCTCCAGTGGCTCAGTAGCTTCACGCCGCTTCCCGTAAGCTCAGCAAAGTGACGCATCATTTGCCGCGGGCAGTGGTTGGGAGGGTGACCACGGTGTACTCTCCTTCACCGGGTTGCTGGAGCTCCGTGGGTTGGGGACGTGTCCACGTTAATATGTGACGTCCAAAGAGCTTCCGATGGTGTGGCGTGGATGTGGAATGGAGGGTGCCAGCTCAGGTGTGGCCTCGTCACCTGACCATGGTTCAAAATGACGAGGCACCTTAATAAAGCAAAAGTCGTACTTTCACCTTCGTGGTGCTCTGATCCAAACGAAGGACGCTCTCTATTGACTTAATTCGCACTGCCAACGGGATAGCAAGCTTGGCTTGTCCAAGTGTCGTAAGCAACAACAACAACATTTCCACCTCATGAATTTTGCAAGCTATGACTCCAGATAATGACTACACGAACTTTTACTTTGTCTCCATTCCCCCTTGTTCTACATAGTTTCAATTACAAATGTAGTTTTATCTCGTATCCAGTTACTCACATTCATTTGCGAGGTAACATATATATTTCTACGAAGGAAAAAAATGGCATCTCTTTATAATTCTTTAAATTAAAAACTATGGATTATTTTTATATCACGCTTAAATTGGAAAAAGATGATTTTAATATGATTGTCAAATTTGAAAGAAATGAGATGAAAAGTATTTATGGTTGCCTTTTCTTTGTTTACTTTTGACTGCGAATCATTGATTAATCACTAAATGGGGTCAGATATTACCGAAATAAATTAAAGAAGTGGATAAGAGCAATGTACAAGAATGAAAATGATCGCATTCAACACAAATGCGTTAATAATTAGCCTCCAATCCTGGGATAAAGAAAAAATTGCGATGGAGAAAATGAGAGTTGATGTAATTAAAATTTAATATTTCACATAATCAAAAATTGAGTTAAATAACGGAATTATTTTATCAAACCTCTAGTGAAAATAAGAATTAAGTTGCTATCGAGTGGCAACATGTAACAACAAACTGAGGGTCCGACTCTACCTACCGTGAAGTGAAGTTTTTTGTTATGTTGTGTGTCTTCGAATTCAATGTGTTCAATATTTTAATTGACCTTCAGAATAATTTTATCAATTTTAATAAAATAATTTCAAAAAATTACCCTGGCATTCTTTGTCATTTTAAGAACGATTATAGTGCACTTCAAGTAAGTTTATCAGAAATAGACTAACAAATCCCCTCTCAGAAACTAACTGGGGGCCCGAGGGAGCTTTTTTAAAAAATACTTTTTTTTATTTCAAGCGTTTCATTTTATATATGTACGGTTTATTTATTGTTTCAGAAGAAATCATAATGATCCAGTTGTACATTTTTTGCTTCGCTATCAAGATCAGCGTCCCTGGTCAGAATGCGTGTTGATGACACACCATGGTGTAGGAGTACAGTTTACCCGATGGGGAATGGCGGCCATTGTCCGAATGCTGCAGAAACATTCGAAACCCTAACACGATTCACGATTTGGGAAACAGGAGCGCATCTGAACGTCGGCCATTCCGTTTGATGCTCCCTTTGATGGAAGGACGCATAAAAGCTCGCTAATTTGCGGTTGCGTGCTCCTCTCCTATTCTATGCGCAGGCCCCGGCGAGTGGGTGGTGTGGGTGTCGTTTTTCGCACCTCTCCTCATACAGATGGGATCCCTGCTCAGGGGACTAGGGGGCTGTCAGGGGAACAGTTTCATGATTTCATCGGTTTGCATTTTAGATATCCTTGTTTCCAGATGTAAGCTAATATTATCGGCAGGATCACAAAGAATAAACGGTTTTATCAAGCGGATCAGAAAATTTGTCGTCTAATGTTTAATCACTATTTTTCACAATGCAAGGGAGAAAAGCAGAATTTATAACTTCATTCAAATAAATGAATAAAAACATAATGTTTAGTTAAAATTTTTTGATCTTAAACTTAAAATTTGAATCCGGTAAAAATGAGAAAATACAAAAGGTGAACTTAAATATAATAAGAAATATAAAACCTGATTAAGACCACTCAACTGTAACATTTGGAGTAAAATCGCAAAATATTTTTTTTTACTGTAATGGTCTACGGGAAGTATAATGTATGTTTTGAAATAACAAATGGACGGTTAATTTGTTGTTGTATATGGCGTTTTGAATTTATTTACACAAGCTAATTGTGTTTTTAAAGACCGTTAAACTAAAACTTTCAAAGCTGAAAGTCGTACAAGAGATAGTCATTCCGGACGAAAAGTGATTGTAATGACGTCACTCAGATAAGGGGATTTTTTAAAGTTTTTCTCTCAGATCTTTGGAATTATCAATACTTTTAAGAGACTTAGGCTACCCATCTTGTCTAGTGGTTAGTGTTTTAAGTATTTTACCAAAAAAGTTAAGTTACAATAAATAATCATACAGTTTTTAAAAGAATATTAAATTAACCATCCATTTAGTATAATGTTTAAAATTTGAGTGGATTCGATTCGATTTTGCAAATTTATATATAATGTTTTGTACCATGTTTTTCGGGTTGATTGAGAATCGATAATACTATTTCCTAAAAGTCACAAGACGTTAATTCGTAGCGATTTCTACAAGAAATTCCAGTTGTACAAGTCGTAAGCACACAAGTATGCAGAACTTGTGTGATCAATTTGAAGACCGCAAAAACCAATGTTCTTAGATGGCAAAAACGGAAGATGTATGAAGCTTGGCTCAACACTCCTGGTCAAACCCACGCTAAAAGTATGATCTGTGGATCATCAGCGAGGATTGCCTCTGAAATTCTAAGATGCTCTAGGCAGAAGACACGTTTAATCGTAGGCTTCATAACTGGGCACTACTATTTCAGAAAACACGTCCATAAAATGGGTCTGTTTCAGCAAGACTTTATCTGCAGGAAATGTCATACGCAAGAGGAAACGGCCAAGCATATCATTTACGAATGTGAGGCTCTTGCCCTTCCTAGATTAACTTCTTTAGGCATCATCCATACTAAAGAGTTACACCTAGACTCCATTAAGGGGTTATCGGACTTTATAAATAAAGTGGATGACCGGAGCAACTGGAACTGGGAAACATTGGGTTTGGAGTTAATAGTAAAAAATGCTGATAAAAGCAGAGGTGCCCAATAACATACAAACCCAAATCTAAGTAGACGAAGAAGACGAAATACACAAGTACAATCCAGCTAATACAACAGGAAACAGCTTCCAAACACAAAAGTTTCTAATACCTCAGGCAAATAACAGCTATATAATCTAGTGCTATATATTCTATACACTAGACTATATGGCATTCAAGACTGATCGTCTTCACTCATAATCCTTCCATGCAGAACATTCATACGTGATTTGAAGTGAAAATCTAAAAGTTTTGCCAGATATTCGGAGATGGAATTTTCCAAAAATGCCCATTTTTCGTTATGTGACCGCCACGTCACTAAGAATCTCGTCAAAAGGTCGGACAAATTACTGGAAATGTTGTGTGTGTGTGTTTTCAACGTAGAACCCACCTAAACTTGTGCAGTTGCTACCCAAAATCTAAGTATTTCAGATCTTTATGAGAAATATTTAAAAATAAATATAAGTAATATTATAAATTTTTAACAGTATTTTATTAAAATTCATTCATTTATGCATTAAAATTCATTTTAAATGTTAAATAATTTACAATGTTTATTCTTATATTTAACAATTTATTTTTAAAATTCAAAATATTTTATGATAGCTTAAATGCACTTAATTAAAAAAAGAATTGATTATAATAAAAGTAAATATGAATGGAAATTGTGAAAATAATGTGAATTGAATGCAAACATTTTAGATTCTAAATTGTAATTAATTATTCTTTTGTTCGATGATTTATCATTTACAGTAGCGATATTTATTTCTAATAACGTTTAAAAGAAATATGTGATATAATAGTTTTAAAGTATAAAGTTAAAATATTTCTTTTTCTTATTATAATTTTGTTATTAATGCATAATATCTATAAATACTTTATATTTGAATATCTATACATTACAATATTAAGAAGCTTGATTAACAGTTTTAAAAAAAGTTGTTAATAAAGAGGTTTTCAAAGAAGATTCGACAACTTAAATCAGAAAAGTTTTCGATGCATCAAGTGAAAAGAAAGGTTTTCCTTCACTCAATGATTGCCTAGCGAAAGGACCAAAAATCACTGAATTAACATCATCGACGTTAATTAGATTTAGAAAAAAACAGAATTTGTATTATATCTGACATCAAACAGGCTTTCTTACAGATAGACATTGCCGACCGATGGCTGAGTGATTAGCATTCCTGACTCTGTGGGTAACGGGTTCGAATCCCGGTTCGAGCATGGATGTTTCTTTCCTTCTGTGTTTCTCTGTCCTTTCTTCTGTGATGTTGCATGAATGTGGCCCACCCTATAAACGGGTTTGTGGTGGTATGACGTGGGTAACGCTACTCACCTCCGTGACTTGGTTCACAGGTGCCCGCTGGGTAACGACAAATGAGTAGCAGATTCTGGCCTTATTGTGGCATAGGGTTCGTCGCCCAAGTGTGCCCCCTTTGGAAAAAAAATAACAGATAGACATCGCTGAAGAAGATCGGGATTATCTACGATTTCTGTGGAGGAAGGTCCACTAAAGAAAAAAATTCAAGTTTTTAGACACCGTGGAGTAGTTTTCGGAGTCAAGTGTAATCCGTTCCTTCTAGGAGCTGTCATTCAGTTTCATACAGAAAACGTGTAGCAGTCATAGTAGTTTGAATTTCAGATGAGTTAATAATTTTTTGAAGCCACAATTGATTGGAAAATAATTGAAGGTGAAGCATCAAAATAATATTATTTAATAAAATTATGTTTGTAAAGAATCGTTCCAACTGGGGATCGGGTGCATTTGGCAGGAATTCTGAATGCTGCTCTCCCTCCAGCAGCAGAAGTAATCTGAGGCTAATTCTGGAAATGGTCGAAATGTTATTACCCGCTGATGAAAGGATTACACTAATCTCACCACACCGCTTCCCATAATCTCCGGAGGGGGGTGGGGGGTCGTCTCGCGGCCTTCTATTCATGTCGCGTTCTGTCGGTTTCCAGTGTCGTTGATACAACGGGGGATCACGAACTCTTGCGTCAAATCACGGTATTACATCCAACCGAATCCAAAAGCTTTTTTTCATTTATATTTCTAGAGTCTTCAAAGCACGAATGAGAGAGTATTTTATCCTTGCTTTGATTTGTGCTTTCTGAGACTAAGCAAAAACAGTTACATAGCACTGAACGTTAAGAACGCTGTTCATTTTGCCTTCTTTCTTTTCAAGATGATTTCAGCTGACATTAGCTTTTTCTTCCAACTCAATGCTTTGCTGAGGTGGCAGCCAAATTCTCTGGATTTTACTTTCAACAATTTGTGGGTTCGAATCTCACTTTGGGAAGGCATGTTTCCAACTGTTCAAAATCCCTAATCTGGTCTAGCTAGCCCTAATGTGCAGGAAAAGCACGTTGAGCGACCTCCAAACCAAACGTCCGATTCTTTTACAGTTAGTTTGCACATTCTATGAAGCCCGGTGGCTTAGTGGCAGCGTTTCACGCTCCCATGACACAGGTCCGAGGTTCTATCCTCGGGCTGGGCAAGGTTGACTCAGCCTTTCATCCCTTCAGTGGGTCGATTAACTGAGTACCAAGCATGCTTGAGAACTAAACACTGGGGGTCTTACGTTAGGCTGACCACCTAACTGGGACATATGCTTCGCACCTCAGAACCCTCGGTCATGAAAACAGTTATGGGCACTGTAGGCCTTGGCCCACATGGGCTGTCGTGCCATGGAGTTTAGTTTTTTGCACATTCTTTGTATTAGCGTGCAGTGGAATGCCTAATGACCTGAGGTTCTGGTAAAGTATCTTCACGTTCACCTTTTCGTTACCTCACTGGAGAACTTTTCGCAGAAAGTGGGCGATATTCACGAGTCGCAAGGGAGGATGTTCGGAAAACTCCCGAGCCCCCAACGAGTGTATGTGACAGGCTGAATACGCTACGCAGCCATTCATCTCCTGTTAATCCGCAGTATCTGGGAATCGAACCTGGAGCCTATTTCTCTCTGAAAAGCGCTGTCCTACCTTTAAGCCAAAACCTGCAACTATTTTCAGAAACGGCTGTTGAAGAGCAACGAACAATAGGAGCCCCAATTCCTGATCATAAATATGTAATTCCTGTTGGTGTTATGTGACTGCCGATTGGACATTGCTAAAACCTTAAGAGTGATTTTTAATCCACCATAGTGGAGTGTCATATTTCCTGCGACAGCTCTCACATGTTGTTAAAATGGGGCTGCGTGGTCTTAAATCGAAATATCAACATTATTGGATAAGTTTGCCCATCATAATCATAATGGTAGTACTTTATGACATTGGTCTTATAGACTTATATTTTTTTCACAAAAACACAGTTTCATATCTATATATCCATCCACTCTACGTCGAGCATCTTATCTGCGGGTAAATTGTTGGACCATAATTTTTGGAGTGGAAGATCCCATTCACTGTGAAGCAAATATATCTTTGTTTGGGAGTTTTTCGTATTTCTTTGTTTGGGAGTTTTTCGTATTTCTTTGTTTCTGATGCTTATATACTGCCAATTCTCCATAAGAAACCTATCCAGAAGATGGCTCATGTTCAAATGCCTTGTAATAATCTCAAACTTTGGTGCAGTTAGCCTGTCAAAGAGGAAAATAAACCATATGCAACTATTGATTGTTTTACACTATATGGTTATAGGATTTATTGACTTTGAGTCCAGGGATCAGTGTGCCTGACTGCGGACAAGTAGGTCCTGGGTTCGAATCCCGGTTCGGGCGTGGATGTACTTTCTCTCGCTATCTATATTGTCTCTGTCCTTTCCTTGTATGAAAGAGGAGTGAAGGGTTGCCTACCCTATAAACGGGTCCCTATGGCATGTGTGTAGAGCAAAGTCGTACTTTCACCTTCATGGTGCTCTGATTAAAACGAAAGACGCTCCCAATTGACTTAAATTCGCATAGCCAAAGGCATAGCGAGCTTGGCTTGTCCAAGTGTCATTAGTAACAACAACAGCAACAATTGACTTTGAGAGTTTGCGTATTTATTATAGATAATATTTAATATGAAATATCTAGAAATATATTGGGATTATTTTTAAAAATTAAATTCCTGTTCCTTCTAAAAATTAAATTTCATGAAAAAGAGTGGAATAAAAGCTTTTAGATACATTTCATTAAATATATTAAATAACAGTAGGTATGTGATCGTTGATATTCTTATCTATTTTATTTTATTTATTTATTTTGCTACTGTTTGCATTGCAATCATAGTAAAAAAAGACTATAAAGAAGAAAAATAGTCTAATCGTAAGGAGTGCTGTTTTATATACACTTTGATACTTCACCGCCGAGAATGAAGAGCGACTGGAAATCCATTTATTTACAGAGAGCCCTTATCATGACATCCAGAGATTTCCTATTTATGATACTGAAATGGAATAAATAAAATGTTTTAAAAAAAGTGCAGAGAAAGTCGTTTTATTTTGCAGAGATTTGTATCACAGTGCTTTCGTTCCATTTCTGCCTACGGATAGGCGAAAGAAGTGTTCGAAAGTGTATTATCTGTCAAAGCGTGGGAGAAAATGAGGGGAGACATACCCTCTTCTCGAAATGGCGAGGGAGAGGAATGAGACAAAGAGGGGAGGAGAGGGGGGGCCTCGGGCGGCATCCGAGGAGTAAAAGTGAGCAGCTGGAGAAGGATGGTGATGGGTGTTGACGCCACCACCATTCGAAACAAATTGCAGTTGAGATTGAAAGAAAGAGCACCCACCCCAGAGGGGTGTGCCCAGGAGTCGCCTCCGCCCCTAGACCGCGCTGCACCTTCTCCACTCGAAAATCTCATGTTTTATGAGCATGTTTGGAGATTATCTGTTTCAACAGAATCTTTCTAAAATAACTCTTACAATCCCGGTGGCTGATGTCGTATGGTGTATTTTCAGATTTTTTTTTTTTTTTTTGGCGAGTAAAAATATTGTGAAGCTGATTACACAGTAGTTCCTTTCTAAGTAATTAAATCTGATTGATAATAAAAATAATATGAATAAAATTATGAAAAATTAGAATTTTTTCGAAAAAACAGAAGAAAAGAAAGAAAAGAAACTTCAATTGAATAATTCTCACAAAAATTCTAATGCAAAAGTTTTTTTTTTTTTTTTTTAAAAAAAGTATTTTACATTGTGCTGTGCGATGGCATATGACCTTAAGTTGCCAAAATAAACTGTTATTGAATTTCCTTAGTACTTTTGATCTTTCCAATATAATAAAAAACCATGTTATCAAAATTCCGCCAAAAGAGTTACCAAGTTCAAAAAAGACAAATGATATATGCCACCATTTTTCGAAGGAAAACTGCATGCTGAATAAAACAATTCTGAACATGTTTGACCAGAAAATTAATTATCCAATAGGAATCACCACTCCAACCAGGTTTTTTTTTTTATCCTTGGCACGTATGTCATGTATTATTATTATTTATTTTGATGATATTTCATTAGCAACAATTAAAAAATAGAAAAACTCCGATAATCATATTTTTAATATCTGCTACCATCAAAAATGTCAAATTGCGCCAAATTAATGCTGAAATTTAAAATTTGGTTTATCATTATTTGTGTGTATGTGTCACACATATTCAAAGTAAACGAATAAATGCGAACACAAATTTTAAACAAATTAAAATGTTAAATATGAATAATTAAATCCTTATATGCATTTATTCTTATTATTGTAATGCTTAAATAAAATCTACTTAAAAGAATTGAACCAAAAGAATCAATGATATAATTATTTAGGAAAAATCAATAGAGAATACTGAAGATTTATGTTAAAACCATGGCGAAATAGAAAAAGAAAACCATAAAGACGAGTACTGTCAATAAAATGTTTATACATTCAGGATATTTTAGAAAATGCGATGAAAATAAAACTAATTTAAAATTAAAAGTGTTTTTTTTATTACATTACATATATATTCAGACTTGTATGCTTGATTCTTGAGATCCGCTTGTAAGTCTTCATCGATAATAGGACAAATAGCACAATGACAGATGTACAACCACAGAAGAATAACGAAGAAGAATAACACCCAGGGCCACGGTGGGAATCGAACCCACACTCCTACGCTCTCAAGCGACTTAAAAGTATTCTTTGAATTAATACGTTTGAGCGCAATGACGCTTACACTAGGGGGTTGTCAGAATAAAATGTTTTGAGAATGGCTACAACATAAAAGTGGCATTCTTAATTAACTATATCAGGCAATTAATTATGGGTCCTCCCCAATATATGTCACGCATGGTAGGTTCACTTCCTTAGCACTTTAAATCATGGGTCCCAGTCTAATTAGCCCTCATATGCAAAAAATTAACTTTGAGCGATAAAGGAACAAACCATCGCTTCTGGAGCACCATGTTTTAGAAACAGTTCAAAAGGAATTATGTTGAATTGCTGGTAGTATTCTTAACACCTGTTGCAACTATATGTCTATAGAGGGCGCACTGCACGAATATCTTTGTTTACAAACAGAATAAGATTCTGCCCCTAGCGATGTAGATGTTCTTTGTTCCATGTCTTGTCCTGTTTAAGTATGTCCTATGCTGTTAATAAAGAAATTAAAAATCTGCTCAAGGTAACCTTATTTAGAATTTGAATTTATTATTAAGATGAATTGATAAACATGATTACCAATAAGAGAATTTATTAGAAAAATATTACAACACCAAAACTCTGAGAAGCATAGATGAACACTGGCATCAACGTACAGGGAGAAAAAAAAATTTGAGTTTTAAATTACATAACATTAGATATAAGACTATACGTCTTTCTTTAAATTTTTTAACTTTCATTAAAATGTGGTTTATTTTTCAATTTTTAAATTAATTTAAGATACTCTACCTGGGTTGCACAAGAAATAATGAGGCGTAACAAAATTTATTTTTTTATATAAAAAGTAGGAAAAAACGACAGAACATACCCTTGCATTTAAAAAAAAGGACAAAAATAAAAGGTAAAGATGAAGTTAGACGAATTCTAAACTTGAAGTCCACTTCCGTGGGAGTTAACGTGAATTTTAAGAAAAAGGCCTAAAATTTAAAAAAAAAAAAATCAGCTTAAATGATCAATCAAATGCTAATCATTCGGATTAGAATTTTCGCTAAGGATTGACAATTGAGCACGTGTTCAGAAACGACAGCCATTACTTGTTTTCTAGTTTTTATGTTACTATCGGCCATTTGATTTATTTTTAGAAATATTTGATATTACTGCAATTAAGATTCACCACAAATTTTGGTATTATTTCTGAATACAATTATTATATGATTAAATAGCACATATTTTTCGTCTCATTCATTGATCCACATGTAAAATCTCAGGGCTTGAGACGAATTTCCTTTTCTAGAATTTAAACGATGCAATTTGTTCCTCTTGCTTCATCCTGGTTGTGTGACTTTTGTCTTCCCCCCAATTTCATTGCTCACTTTAAGTGTTGGATAAACAACGTTGATTATTCTCAACGCATGGCACTTTCTTAGATTGCATTCTTTTCTATGAAAGTCGATCGACAAAATCAGGAAAAGAACTATTTCTTCTCCCTGGAACAAGATTGAAATTGCAGGCGACAGATTTTACCTTTCGTTTGTTTTTTTGCACGCTGTGTCACGGGATGGGAAGAAATATACATAAAGAAAATCGCGGATGGATGAGGCTGAAATTGTCTATTTCTTCTTCAACTGAAATTCTGAGCGAAACCTTAAGAAGAAAAGTGAGCGGGAGATATCGGCATTTTTTCTCACTACCTCAGATGTCGCGGCTTCTTCGAAATACCCGTTATGAAATGACACTATTCTATGTTGTGTCATGCACCGTAAGCTCATGTGATGAGAATATAACGTTCCCGATGGAAATTTCAATTACCGCAAGATTTCTAACAAGACATTTTTCTACTGGATCGTGTATCGAAAGCATTGTTGTCTGACAGAAAAACGTTACCCTTTTCCAGCTAATTACTTTGTATTCTACCGAGTGGTTGTTGTTGTGGCTTATCCTCCTAATGTCCGATGAAGCCAGACAAGGTCCATCAGTGGTTGATTTGTAAAACATCTATCAAATAGTGTACTGCCTCATAATGTTCATTTCCGATCCAGAAATGAGGTCATAATGAGAAATGAGGTCAGAAATGAGGTATCTTACATCTCTTTCACTGTGCAACGCTGTATCGACGGAGGGACAATAGGCACGGATAAATTGACCTACATACTTCATCTACAAACGGTGTTCATTGAACATCATAGACGGTTTAAAAATCAAATGACATCGTTCCTTCTACGAAATTGGAAGTGGTTCTGGTTTCTCTTCGACAATATTTGCCTTTGATATTCCAGTACCAATTTTAACGATTACGCAGATGAGTTCTAGGCTCATGAATTCCCCTAGGGTGTCAAGAATGATATGTTGGAATTGCATTCTCTTTTCTCAATACGAGTTTCTCGATCATCAGCTATGCTAAAATATATAGCTTGCTACACTTATACTTGTAGTTTTGATTGTTCCAATTTTAAGGGAAATCCTGAGATATATACAGTAGAGTCCCGGATGGTACCTTCAGGTTAACAGGCTTGGAATACTCGCTGGTCACTTAGAGCTTCGTCCTTTTGAGACGCAATGAGGTGACGAGGTCGCAACTCTCTTCTCCACATCCACACCACAGGACGGACTTAGGACAACACAGTTTAACGTGGACATATTCCAAACCGTCTGAGCTCCTGAAACCTAGTGAGGAAGAATGTGGTCACCCTTCCATGTGATCAGTGATGCTTCACATTGATTATCTTACGGGAAGCGGTGGGACGTTCACTGGCCACTGGGGCTTAATCTGAGGTATGGAATAAAGTACCCAGCAAACAAAAAGATACCGGGCATCCATTGGGCCGCTGCTGGCAGTCGCCTTGCCCAGAAGCGGCTCCGTCAATAACGTAGTCGTCGTCAAAGATACTGAGCCGGCAATACGGCCCGTTGCTGGCCCAACGCTGGGCAGCCAGCAACGAGCCGTATGTGGCCCACGTAATTTTTAGTACATGCCAATATACACTTATTCATGGGCCCTTTGCTGTTTGGCCGGTCTGCTTTTACTGATGTTGGATGGTTATAGCTTATTTATTTCTACAGATAAAAATGGAACCTTTACCTTTTGTATCTGCTAATAATTTATGTATTGTTAAGTTAATATAGAAATATTAGAAATGCGTTTAATTAATACTGAATCTGTTTCGATTATGTTAGAAAAAGATGAGGTTATCTCCATATAATTGTGTCAAATGACATTAAATGCTTTTTTTTGTTCTTATATAAATAATTATATAAAAAAATTTCAAACAATGAATTTCCAGCTCGTTCATTAGTAGGCTCAAAATATGAGTAATCCAAATTTTGCAGCTTATTTTTATTTAAATAATTGACATAATATTTGTATTATATATTTTTTAAACACTTTTTTATTCTTATAGAATTTTATTACATTTATTAATTTATTTTTTAATTACTCTTGTATAAACGAATGTCAATTTATTGGTGAAATTTTAACTTGAAAATACAAAAGATATTCCAGATAAGAGATTTCTTATGATATTGATAATTATTTTAAAACATACACTTATATATTTTCTGTGTATATGAAATTCATTTGCTAAATCAATTAATTCCATGAAACAAGTTGATATAAATTGTAAAAAGTACATGCCTTAAGATTAACATTTATTACTAATAGTTTTTGTCTTGTTAATTCTTATAAGTGAAATTTGTTCTGGAATATATAGTTAGATATTATTTATAACTTTTTTTGGAATTAAAATTTAATAAAACTAAGAAAGGGAAACATCCAAATATTACTATATCAATGCAAGTAATTTTTTATTTATGATGGTACTCAAAACAAGATGCCTGGCTGCGGATTGGCAGGTCCTGTGTTCGAATCCCAGTTCGGGCATGGATGTATTTCCTCTCTCTGTCTATCCAGCCTTAGTCTTTTCTTTGTATGAATGAATTGTGTGAATGGTTGCCTACCCTATAAACGGGTCCCTATGGCATGTGTGCACTGAGGAAGTCGGACTCCACACCAAAATAGGGTTCAGTTGGAAAAGTGGAGCAGTGCACCCCATATTGTCAGCCAAGCTGGCACAAGACAGCAACAACAACAACTCAAAATAAAAAAGGATCTACAATTTACACTGAAAACGCCGATCCTTTCCCAATACGCCGTTAGGAAATGCATTGAAACGAAGAATTCCTAAGACTTCACTATATAGTAATTTCGTAACTGAAGAGAATTTTCAGACGTTTCATACCTACTTTGATTTGTTTTTATGTCATTCATTTGTAAAGTCTCAATTTATGGTACAAGACAGCGTTTTTTTAAAAATTAAGCCAAGTAAATAGAAAATGCAGTTATTTTTCCAAATCACAAGCTTTCACGGAACGCTGGGTATGCATGTTTTATAATGGAAGCTACTACTAATTAGTAGTAGATATATGAGCTCCAGTGGCTCAGTAGCTTCACGCCGCTTCCCGTAAGGTCAGCAAAGTGAAGCATCATTTGCCGCGGGCAGTGGTTGGGAGGGTGACCACGGTGTACTCTCCTTCACTGGGTTGCTGGAACTCCGTGGGTTGGGGATGTGTCCACGTTAATATGTGACGTCCAAAGTCCTTCCGCTGGTGTGGCGTGGATGGGGAGAGGAGGATGCCTGCTCAGGTGTGGCCTCGTCCCCTGACCGTGGTTCAAAATGACGAGGCACCTTAAAAAGAGCAAAGTCGTACTTTCACCTTCGTGGTGCTCTGATCCTAACGAAAGACGCTCCCTATTGGCTTAATTCGCACTGCCAAAGGCAAAAAGCGAGTTTGGCTTGTCCAAGTGTCATAAGCAACAACAACAACAGTAGTAGATATATTTAGATACATATTTTATTATTAGATTATGTTCTTTCATCATTTTGTGTTGGTATGAAAAATGTTCAAATCAAAATTGGATGTTACATTTTGTCTTTATTCTATATTTATGGGTATCATATTCTTATATTTATTTCATATTTTGAGTGAAAAACAGTAAATTCAAACTGAATTATCCTTTAAACCCATTCATTCATACCCACTGTTTAAAGAAAAACTCTTCATTAGAAATATCTTTTCATTGTAACAAAATTTTAAAAAAGTGAATTTTAAAATTGAAATTCGTATGGAAACGTTTCAGGAAATGCGTTTATTACAGGGATTGCTGACGTAATATTCTTATGATCGCCACCATAAAAATGATTCTCCCTTCATTGCTTATTGTATAAATGCATATCTTATTTTTCTTGCACAAGTGGCTTTTGGTCATTCTGCCGAATGCTTACTAATGCTTTAAGAAGTAGTTAGATGCAAATCACTCTAAAGCAGAAGAAATACCTTCTTTCAGAGCGGTAGATACTTAAAAAGGAGCTTCACAAAAGGCAGACTGTGTCTAGTTTTTTCTCCGCCCTTAGTTTAAACAACAAGCGGTGACTTCTGTTTTCTGAAAGCATATCTGACGTCGAAAATGCAGATCAGGTACGACTTCGGCACCAGACCGTGGTTCAAAATTAAGCTGCTCATGGTGATGAGAGCGTAAGCCTTATGATACAGTAGGGAGCTCACGTGCCCCTGCTATGTATGCCAAGGAGAGTGCTTTAACACAGCAAAGAGGCTAATTGCATTTGAATTCTTAATCATTTTCTGAAAGGGCTCTTTCATAGACGTATTAATATATCCCATGGGAGAGAACTTGGAAAATTCCCAAGCACTCACCCCAGCAGTCATACAATATAAAAGGTAGATTTATAAGGCTTTTATTGTTGTAAAACTGATTGTTTGGACTCGTTGGGAGCTAACTCAGGACCTGTTGTTGTTGTTACTAATGACACTTGGACAAGCCAAGCTCGCTATGCCTTTTGGTTATGTGAATTTAAGCCAATTGGGAGCGTCTTTCGTTTAATCAGAGCACCATGAAGGGGAAAGTACGACTTTTGCTCTTAAAATCCTCCGATAGATGGCAGCACCAGAGATCTACTTCCTCAATTTTGGCATTGATCTGAAGGGGGAGTAAATTTCTCCAGACCCTTGCACCTATGGTAACTCAACGACCGACCACAGGACTTTCGATTTCACAGATTTAACGAGCACGTATATCGTATGTACTCAGTGGGTCTTTGGCGGCATTGGGAATGGAACCCCACCCTTCCGGATGGAAGACATATACCCTAACCACTAGACTACCACGGCTCCAAAGTCAGGACCTAAAGTGTGCTGGCTCAGCACTTAACCACAATGAGCCTAGGAGAGATTGGTTGGGAGTTTTTCTTCTTGCTATACGGGAATGTTTTATAATTCGAGATGGCTAAAAACGCTAGTTCTCATGCAGATCTGTCTGCTCAGCACTCAGAGCTAAATAATTATGATCTGCCTTACAATAAAAAACATCGGAATGTACCATATTCCTTCACTGGAGGATTCGAAATGAATACGAATGAAAAGGAGTCTGTAAAATTGAGTTAAAGGAGAGACACCATCATTTTCGTATTTGAAATTACGTTTGTTGCCGAAAAATTCTTTCCTTGCAGAAAAACACAGACACTCTTAGGAAGAAGAAAAAAAACATTAACGAGGGAAAAAAATGCTAACATTGCCTCTAACCAAAAAATAAGAATAGCATCATTCTGCAAGAAGCTCTGTGAAACAGTTGCCCCGTGGGAAGATGAAACTCTGCCATCTATTTATACGAGAAAGTAAATTCCCTTCTTCTGATGGAAATGCAACTTTTCAAATGAGGAGGCAAAATGGATTTTGTGGAAACGAAGCGGGAGAAGAAATGGTTTTCGCCAAAAGAATACCAAACAGAAATAACTATTTGAACAACGGGAATCGTTTGCAGATGCCAATAACTGCCTCGGGTGACTCAATTGTTTCTAAAATGAAGAAGCATCAACACATCTCATCTCGCTTAGCGAAAAAGTGGAATGAGTGTTCTATTTCATTTCATCGTGGGGAATAAGAACGAAGAGAATAGTTAGCCTCTCAGTATTCATTTCAATCAAATATATTATCTTGAGCTGTGCTGCTTGTTTCATTTGAGTGATGTGGGCATATGATTCGTGAATATTAACACTGTACATAATGACACTGCATGTAGGAGAGGGCAAAAACAAATAATGTGGAGGTTGGCATCTCCTGAATTTCGGTGGTCACTACGGAACAACTCTTAATCTGCTTACACGTATAGCGGTGCGAGTCTGAAACTATACCTAAAGCTAACAGGTTTGGAGGTGGACAGAACATGGCGACATATTAGTGTGTCACACAGATGTGATTTCTAAGACTTTCTCACCTGACTTACAATAAAGGTGTTCCCTAATTATGAAACATCTTGGCGACTATTAAGCCAGAAGGGGAACAGGAAATGGGTAAATGTGTCACACAGACATAATTTTAAATATGTTCTCTCATTCATTTGTTAAAAATGTCCTGTAGCTACAATACACCCTGTGAACTTTTAAAACTGCAGATAAACAAAACATACATGCATAGCTGTGCAGGCGAGCCCTATACTGTACCTTAAGGTTAACAGGATTGGAATACTCGCCTATCACCAAGTGCCTCGTCATTTTGAGACACGGTCAGGTGACGAGGTCACACCTGAGCTAGCACTCTTCTCTCCCCATCTACGCCACACCAGAGGAAGGACTTTGGATGTCACATAGTAACGTGGACACGTCCCCAACCCACGAAGCTCCAGCAACCTAGTGAGGTAGGGTAAGTGTTCACCCTCCGAATCTCTGCCCGTGACGAATAATGCTTTGCTGATCTTAACGGGAAGCGGCTTGAAGCTACAGAGCCACTGGAGCTCGATGAACAGAACATAAAGTCCAAGACAGGCGTAATTTTTAAGATGTCTTCTCCTCACATTTCGTTGAAAATAACCTTTAGTTAAGTAACATCCTGTCGACTCTTAAGACCAGAGGTCGGCTTTGACATACCACTGTGTGTAACACAGATGTACAGGGTGATCTTTTTTAAAGTGACAGTGTTTGGAGCGCCCTGTGGCACGATCTAATAGCCGGAATGCCACCTAACTTGGTATTCAGACTAATCAAAACACGGGGAAAGTGATTCCGTAAAAAAATTTTAATTTCAAAAATCACCGCTAGGTCATTTTGTGGCGCGCTTTACAATGTATAAAATGTGAGAAAAATGAAATACTGACACATACAATAGTACAATTGAATTATTAATGTTTATTTAGTACATTAACTTCCCCTGTGAGGAATTAGACCACATTCCATGTGAGCTCCGTTCTCAGAAATAACACCGTGCATTCTGTGCACAACGTTCTCCACAGCCGTACTTTATATATCACGAGGAATATTCCGCACTGTCTTTGTTATGCAGTTCTTTAGAATAGACAAATTTGATACTCCACCAACATAAACGCATGTTCCGGTAACGTGAGAGGTGTGGCCACTGGAGCTCGTTTACTTTAGCTGAGATTATTTGTCGGATCTGTCTACTACTTCCTTTTATAGCCGCTACTGGCACTGTCATCGAACAACATTTGCATTTTGCTTTGATACCTGTGTTTTATGCTAATTCTCAATATTGTAAACTACAGCAGCGCCATAAAATGCCCTAGCGGTGACTTTTGAACTAAAACTTTTTTTACGGAATTTTTTCCCCATGTTTTGATTAGTCTAAATACTAAGTTTAGTGTCATTTCGGCTGTTAGATCGTGCTACAGGACGCTCCAAACACTGTCACTTTAAAAAGATCACCCTGTATATTTTATGACGCTTTCTCCTTACCTTTTGTCGAAGTTGTCCTCTAGCAACGAAACATCTGGTCAATTCATAAGACTCCAAGTGGAATGAACATGGCGACATATTATGGCATGTAACGCAGGCAAATCTCCTCTTGAAGATGAAGTTTCATATTAATATTAGCTTCCTGTGCTCATCGCATCTATATGTGAAAGGAAATTCCAAACTGTTTATTATTTAAAAAAAATTAGATTATTTCCAAATATATTATTCTGTTCAAAAAATGTTGTCTTTTGAACATCGAGGGATTTGTCAAATGTTTCTGCAGTGGTTCATGGGTACCTCAGCATGAGATGCATTTTATCATGTAGCAGCGCTGTATTCTGTAACATTAAAGGTAATGGATGTTAAAGTTGAAAAATGGAACAAGTTCTTATGGCAACTCCTTTCCATGCTGAGTGGTTATGAGTTTGAAATAAAAAAGACTATCTGAACATTTCTCCATATAATGCACAATCTCTATAGTCCTTGAGGCTGGAAGATAATACTTAACATTTTATGTTCATTTAATATTTTATATGAATAGTTTATCATTGTTTCGTGGTAAAATAAGGTTCATCAAGTAAAAATCAATCGTATTTCATCTAATCTTCACAAGCTGTGTGTAGCTGAATAAAAATCGTGTAAAAGAAACCAAAGTAAGCATGCATGTTTTCCATATATCCTTCTTCAGGATATCTTGAGATAAATACCTTTACAAGATATTTGAGACAGTGTTTCTGTTATGTTAAAAACATTATTACTCTAAAAAAAAAAACATTGTTGCCGTGTGCCAGCTAGGCTGGCAATATGGGGTGCGCTGCTCCACTTTTTCAACTGAACCCTATTTTGGTGTGGAGTCCGACTTCTTCAGTACACACATGACATAGGGACCCATTTATAGGGTAGGCAACCATTCACAACACATTCATACAAGGAAAGGGCAAAGGTAGGATAGACAGAGAGAGAAAGTACATCCATGCCAGAACTGGGATTCGAACCCAGGACCTCCCTATCCGTAGTCAGGGACTCTGACCACTAGACAGGGCGGGCGGCAAAAAAAAAGAAAATAAAACATAGTCTGAATATAGAAAAAATAAGGATTCTATGCAAATACTTTTCTTCGTGTGGGTTGCGCATAAAGGACAAGTTTAAGAGAAGGAAGTGAATCGCGTGCTTCTTTCTTGAGGCGAGAAAAGTTCCGGAGGGGAAGGCTCTCCATCGGCTAAATCAATTATATAACTACGTGCGCAACTTTAAACAGGGAGTTCATATCGGATTTAACTATGTCTTAAATTAATTAAATACGCTGTATCAACGCAGGAAAAAAAATTGGCAGATAAAAATAGACAAGGATTTTATTTATGTAGAAAAATTTATAATAAGATGAAGTAATTACAAATACATTTCTAGAAATAAATAGTAATAAAATAATATATATATATATATATATATATATATATATATATATATATATATATATATATATATATATATATATATATATATATCTCGCTATGTATATATATAAAAATGATTATTATTTTAAACAAAATTTACGAAAGAAAGCTACATATGCATTATTTTTTAGTTTATTAATTATCTTAAAGTAAATAAATTATTAGAGTAACATAAATTATAATGTATTATTAATTATTAATAACACAGATTAAAATAAATTAGTAACATAAATTATTTAATAATAACCAACTGTTTAATAAATAATTTCCTAGTAATTTTACTTATTTACAATATGTATTCTAAAGGTAATTATTTAATTAATTAGAATGATATTAGGGAGCATAAATTAGTTTAAAAATATATCTACAAATTCCCTTTCATACATAATTAACATCACTTTTATGGCAAACAGTCAATGAATAATCCCACCAGATGCTTATGCATTCCTGGGGATTATATGATAATTGGCACATTATTATATTAAGAGGATATATCAGTCAGAGGTTCTTGGTTAAATTAGAATACTGAGGAAGGATGGGGTAAAATTTTAAGAAATTGAAAAATAAACTCCAGGTTGCTTACTCCAGACCCCCTTCAGTGATTAATTATGCTGCTGAAGAGCTACGTCATTGTAGAAAGTTTAACTGATTAAAATGCATTATTAAATCAGATTTCTGCCGCCCAAGTTGTCTAGTGGTCAGTGTGCCTGACCGAGGATAAGGAGATCCTGGTTTCGAATCCTGGTTCGGGCATGGATGTACTTTCTCTCTCTATCTATACTGTCTTTGTCCCTTCCTTGTATGAATGATTTGTGAATGGTTGCCTACCCTATAAACGGGTATCTAGGGCATGTGTGTACTGAAGAAATCGGACTCCACACCAAATATGGTTCAGTTGGGAAAGTGGAGCAGCGCACCCCATATTGCCAGCCTAGCTGGCACACGACAACAACAAATCAGATTTCAATAGTTGTTTGATTGATAGGAAAGGAATTACTTACCAGATATATTTGTTAGCTTCTCCGTAAAATATAGCTTAACTGGAGGGAAAATTAAGTTAGCGCTGTTAATGCATTTCTCAAAGGCCATGGAAAACAGACCAATCCTTAGATCATGTTTAAAATATTCCTATTTATTTTTTTACCACTATATCCTAAGCTGTTGTCAGAAGCACATTATAAAGATCTAATGCATAATCATAAAACAAGAAAAGGAAAATATTTCTGAAGGTTATTAATTGTATAAATAATGTCAAAGTAAAAAATGCAAGATCATATTTACTCTTAAAAAAAAGAATAAAAATACAGCGAAAAATATTTATAGTAAAATCGCTATCCCAAATTATAGATATTATGCATGTCTAATGCGCGAATTGAACGTACAAATTACATTGCAGTATCTATCAAAATATCGCTGTAAAATATAGCTAAAGTAATGTTTCATTTTGTTCAACAGATGTAAGATTAATTAATCCTCAAGCCTTTAACTCTAAATGTCACTCGCGCGATCATGGTAAACTTAGTAGTTATGACTAATAGGGACTCTTCTTCGTGTGACTCTTCTACACAGGCTAGTGTGACTTAAATTTGTGGAAAGGATGGCACAAAATCATGTTAATAGTGACTTGTTCCTGATTCAAACTTGATTCTATACTAAAATATTTACAACAAAAGCACAACTTGGTAAGACGTTTACATTTCTACAGTCCTAAATAATTAGAAGGAACAACTATCGCTTTCTCACCAGAAACAAGTGTGATCCCAGAATAACGTCTAAAACATTTTATAATTATTAAAAAAATAATTTTTGCAAAATTATTCATAATTGTTTACTTATCAAATTTTGCGTTATTGTAATAAGAGTTAACTGTAAATTTATGTTTGGCATTCTTTTTTGCTCATGCGTTAGAAAAAGAGAAAGCTAGAAAGATTAATACAGCCTTTCCTCGCATCAGTTTATAAAATTTAACTCATGATAATAGATAGACACTGATATTAACTTAGAGCGATCACTTTTGAATTTCGATAAATCAAAGCAAAATGTAATTGTATGAATCAGAATTGAAATTCAGTAATTTTGGCTGCTGAACTTGCTCGAAAAATCACGCGTCAATAAAGTTCTTCTCAAACTTAATTTATCTCGTTAGCATTCCCGACGATGACAGCGCTTTCAAAACAAAGTGCCAACCAATTAAGTGCCTGGCAGAAACATTGAAAAGTCTCCAAAACTCATTTTAATACAATTTCGTTGTCGTCGCTGGCAACGCTCCTGAGACAAAGGCAAAGTTTGCTGTTAGTTGAAAGCCTTGATAATGCGGTTATGAGCACGATTTGCTTATCAGGAGCTTGTCGTCAGCAAAATGGCTCCCTGGAGGCGGAAGTCTCGCTTGTTTGGAAACTCGCATTAGGCGAACTTATTTTGAAACTTGCGATTCAATTTTCTGTTCCATCGTCGACGTCGAAGGTTGGACCTCCTTTTGACGAAAACTGTTTTCGTTAATTGAATAACACACGGTGCTGCCCTAAACAATTTGACGTTCCTTTCAGTTTCACGAAATTAATCGAATATATTTGATGCAGAGGAAGTCCCAATTCTCTCGCCAAGGCGAGAGGAAATGTTTTGAGTGTATTTGCATACCGCACGCTTTCCGTCAAACATCTTATTAAAGCGCGTCTCTCAAAAATGAATTCAGTCAATTACAAGTATTGGTACTGGTGTAAAATCGCACGTAGACCAGGGGGAAAAATGACACCAAAAAACACAATAATTTGCCAACGATAGAAAATACTTCTTTTATTATATATTAAATACAAGGTTATTACTTTGGTATACATTTTTTTGAACTCGAGTTCTAATATCGTCGTTATCTGTAGTTATTAATTAACCCACTTTAATGAAATATTAATGAATAATTGAATCAAACACAAATATAACATTGCGACGACACAATATAAGTGTCGTTGCTTTTGTCAAATTCTCACTCTCTCTCTCTTATCTTTTTTTCTTTTCGTTTAGAAGTTTAAAGTTATCATTTCGCTTTAACGAAACAAGTTAAGTAATTACATAACTAAAACAAGTCTACATAATAGTTATTTCTGTGCTTATACTTAAAAAATAAATATTTGGTGATCAACAGAACAAAACAATATATAATAATACGACAATATATAATGTTATTTTTTTTCAAAATATTCATTTTTATGTCTGTATTTTGTTGTTGAACATTCATCACAATGGACATTAGAGAAATGCTGGTAATGTGTTGTGAAGGAAAATTTTAAATGGATGAAATCATAAAAAAATATGATTTTATCAATATTAAAGACTCCACTCTTATTTACATATTTTGAAGTCCGGTGGCTTAGTGGTAGCGTTTCACGCTCCAATGACACAAGTCCGAGGTTCGATCCTCGGGTTGGGCAAGGTCGACTCAGCCTTTCATCCCTTCAGTGGGTCAATTTCCAAGCATGCTTGGGAACTAAACACCGGGAGTCTTACGTTAGGCTGACCAACTAAGTGGGACTTATGCTTCGCACCCCAAAGCCCTCGGTCATGAAAACAGTTATGGGCACTGTAGGCCAAGGCCCACATGGGCTGTCGTGCGTTTTAAAGAGTTTAGTTTTTATTTACATATTTAATAAGTTCTTTTTGGCGAGAATATTTTTTAATTTGTAAAAAAATTAATAAATAAATAAAGACGAACATAAGAATAATAAAAATGTAAACAAGTTTTGATAAATTTCGTTCTCAATAGCTGCAGGTTAAAAAAAATGCAATTTTCTATAAATATTATTTTAAAAAAAGTTCTGAAATTTTTACGTACAACACACTAACTTTTAGCACAGCATAAGTCTTTTTCTTCAAAAAAACCTTCCTTTTCGTGATCGCATACAAGTTATGAAAATTTTTTAATTCACCGGTATTTTGTAATTGTCAATTATTTTGCTTTGTTGAACATATTTGTTAACAATAAAATAATAGACAAATATTAAAAGGGAGGAGGATAAAGGTAGAATAGGGCGGGCACTTTTGAAGTTCTACACTGACATGCTAGTAGAAGTAGCATAAAATTGCAATTGTCATAGAATTCTCTCCTTTCCAAAGCTGTTGCCATCTCGCTTTCATAAAATAAGTTAAATATTCACTTAATGATAATTAGTTTTCGACTATCATCACGAATCACAACAAATTTATAAATCAAAATAACCTTAGCATTTTATCAATGGAATATCATGGGAAATTACGAAAATAACTTCCGATTTTCGTATTCTTTTATGTTAAGATTAATTTTTTTACGGAAGAGCATTTTATTAAAGTTATTATAAAAATAGCTTTACACAATTACTTTAAGTTAATTTTAAGAAATTACATTTCCTTGAAATTATAAAAAAAAATACTTTTGCGATTTCCATTTTTTTTCTATTTTAAAATTATTTTATTATTGAAAAATATTTCACAAAAATCATTGTACAGTTATTTTAGACTTTATTTATTGTTCTAGCTCAAAATTTTATCATCGATAGTTTAAAAGTTCTAAAAAAGTTATATAGTTTCCAAATTCTTGAGAATTTTATTTTTTTAAATTTTAATCACTTTCTTTCTCTACAAGTGTAATAATATCTTTTATGTTTATATTTGTTGTTGGAAATCTCCTAATATATAAATGTTTTTCGGGATAACACAAAAATACACACACGCACACACACACACACAGATATATATATATATATATATATATATATATATATATATATATATATATATATATATATATATATATATATACATATATATATATATACTACAGTCTGTTTAGTTTCATTTAAAGTGTAATAAAAATAGGACAAGCATTATGTGTATTTTTTATTTAATTTAATATAATGAATTACTTTCATATACTTTAATATAATGAAAAGTTGTGGATCAATCTTTCCAGAAAAGTTTGTCAAATGAACTCCAAAGCGTGGTTTAACTAGGTTCATTATTTTTCAGATATTTTTGCAGAACCAAATGTCTTTCTCATGAAACAAGGGCGCCTTTTTGAAGTACTTAATTTTATGGCAACCTCTCCATTCTGAGTACAACATAAAATGTTCTGAGTTACAATATTGCCATCTCCCCCTCTTGGTATTTTCAAAAAATTGTTTTTGTTGGCAATTTTTTCCATACAAATTTTTCCTCTTTTTCTAATCTTCATTTATAATAGTTTATGATCAAGCTCCATTCAGAGAACACCTTAATTCACATGCTGAAAAGAGCGCTGCACAACACGCCGTGAACCATGAACCTCCGTAATAAAAATTGCCTCATAGGGTCATCATTGGACCTCCCGAGAGGCAAAAGAGTCACCACACGAATGGGAATGCCTCTTTTTCAATGCTATTATTGGAAAACGATGTCTTGTGTTCTCTTTAATTTTGAATTCAGATCAGATGGAGGCGAATCCTCAGGTAAATTCGCAATCCTATTCCTCGAGGATCGTCTCGTATGAGCAAGGTATTTTCTTTGTAATTATTCACACATTCTTCTTCTTAGAGTTGGGTTTGTATGTCATTGGGTACCTCTGCTTTTATCAGCATTTTGTACTATTCACTCCAAACCCAATGTTTCCTAGTTCCAGTGGCTCGGGTCACCCACTTTATTAATAAAGTCCGATAACCCTTTAATGGAGTCTAGGTGTAACTCTTTAGTATGGATGATGCCTAAAGAAGTTAATCTAGGGAGGGCAAGGGCCTCGCATTCGTAAATGATATGCTTGGCCGTTTCCTCTTGCGTATGACATTTCCTGCAGACAGGGTCTTGCTGAAACAGTCCCCTTTTATGGAGGTGTTTTCTGAAATAGGAGTGCCCAGTTATGAAGCCTACGATTAAACGTATCTTCTGCCTTGAACATCTTATAATTTCAGAGGCAATCCTCGCTGATGATCCACAGATCATACTTTTAGCGTGGGTTTGACCAGGAGTGTTGAGCCAAGCTTCATTTCACATATGTTAAACTGAACATGTGCGAAGAATCGACGAGAATTGCTGAGACAGCTGTACCCAGAATTCAATTGTTGAGAGTTTCCAACCACATTTGGATTTTTTGCTTGCGATCTACGTTGATAGGGTTTATTCATTTACCTTTATATGACTGTTTTATTGTGAGTTTTTTATTGTTTTTAACAGTGCATAGTGGACAACCTTATTAACCACCTCGTAAATTACATTCCGTAGGACTTGTTATTGTTTCACCAACATGTGCTTCCTGATTTGAATTATACCAGTTCGATACAAGCAGCCTGGGTAGAGTCTTTGTCATTTAGAAGTAGAGACCAAGTAAAAAACTCCCAATACTTGATCTTCCACTCAGAGATATCATTTTTCATGAAGGACATTGCGACCACGGTATGCTAACCACCAACATTAGTGAAAACAGCAGACCTTTAGTTAAGCCTAGGTTATTCGAGCTCATCTACATTTAAGAAATTTATTAAAAACAGCTCACAATTTCTAGAAATAAATTTGGAAAAGGATCCAATGTTTTGCTTACATAGTTTATGTAAAAATACATTACTTTGTCTGATTTAAAGACAGGGAAGTAGCCACGAATTATTATCCAAAACCATGGTATATAGTGTGCTTTTATAAATTAAATCATTTCATTTAAATATTTTCAAATATGCATTAAACGTGAGTTTAAAACCTGAGCGTCAAAATCAAATTGGTTTGCCTTCATGAGACATATTCAGAGTGGAGAGATCTGCGGTAAAATCAGAAATATTTTTAAAGGGCAGATTTTCTGAATCCAAACTAGATTAATTTAATTTCATCAATTAAAATTTGCTTCAGAAATTCGGATGTGACTGCAAAGTGCTTTAAGCATTTCTTATTACTTTGAATCAGTTAATATCGTTTGAATTACTTTTCTCTAAAAAAACTTAAAGTTGCACTTTTAATGTACACATTTAATTTTAAGCGAGTTTGCATTATAAAATATTATTTCATAAATTATCATTACTTGAAATGAATGTAATACGTATATTTGTAAAAAAAATGTTTCCAATTCTCTAAAAATATTTTATTTTTGATATAAAAATCCGTTTCTTTGGGTTATACAATGACATGTTTGTTATGCACAACTCCTATTGAAAATGACTCAATATGATAATGATTAATTTGCTGCAATACTTTGTTGCTTTATTTGGCATTCATATCCTCAGTGATGTCTTGCTTAAATTCTTAAGAGTTAATATTGTTTTCTCCTCAAGTTGTTGACTTAATGACAAAGCAACAAACTTTGGCGTACATAAAATGTTTTCGTTTACTATTTTAATATCATTTGTTCTGAGTGGTAAAATTTTTTCTTCTATGCAATCTACAATGATACTAATTGATGATATTGTGAATTGATGGCTTATGAAATATTGTAAACACTTTCTAGTTTATAATATTCGGAAGAGCTGTAACTATGGAATTTATCAGAAGGTATATTTTTATTTAAATATATTTGAGATAAATCAGAATAGTTTGCATTTGATGAATTTATAATTACATATAAATTACTTTTATTAATGGTTTTAAAACATCTTATTTTTTAACTAATGAAGGGAAAATAAACTGTATTTATTTAAAAAATAATGATAATAATTAAATTATTTAATTGTTTATATTAATAATAATGATCCACACATTTTTAATTTTAAAATAAATAGAAGTACGTTAATTTTAACTCTAATATATATATCATTAGAATATTTTTCTCTAATTTGCTATCATTATGATACTTCTTCACAAAAACTTCACTATAAATAAGAAGTTATATTTAATCCCCATTTGTTTTTTGTGTAACGGTAATAACCAAATCTACTCCGTAGTACCAATCTTTCATTCGATTATTTAGAATGAAATTTTAAAGAAGGTTCAATGAGTCCAATTTGCTTTGTTGCACTAACTGCGCAATATTAAATTTAAATAAAAATTTCAAAAACACAAATGTTTTTATAATTTAAAAATTTCAATTAGAAAAATTCAGTTTAAATAAGAATCAAGTAAATTTCAAAAAACGTTGAGACCTTATCATTTATTTCATTTTCAAAAAAAATTCTTTAATTCTTTATCATGAAATTATTCATAAATCTTTTAAAATATTTTTATTACTAAAATAACTATGATTGTATGTGTACAAAACAATCAATTGCTAATTATTGAAAAAATATGTATCGGAAAAATTCAAACAGTCAAATAAAACAATAAAACTCCAAAATTATGTAATTATTTAACTTTATTTTATTTAATTTACATATAAATAGCAGACTGTAACATTATTTTTTTGTTAAGCATTTTAAGAATATAGAAAGAATCCGTATAGAATGGAATTACGATGCAGTACATATTTTAGCTCAGAAGTCAACCCGTTACGTAAAAGAGGATAAAGAACCCTACGCCGCTGTTCTTGAAGTGACCAGAAATCCGGAAATGATGTGCTTATGTTCTATGATTGGACAGCTCATTTGCAACAATAATAATTTTTATTTTTCATTGGCTGTGATCATTGTGCCAGGTTTCTTCTATGAATTTTGTGCCCATAGTTATTTTACAGAATCCTTTACTGACTTTGATAGCATTGATTTGGCGCATAATATCCGTGTTTTTGCATATACTTGTAAAGTTATTGTTGGAAATTAAAATGAAATATTCGGTGGTCTTGATACTTATGTTAATATTGATGAATATAACTGCAACCGTGACAATGTTTATAGTGTGCTCTTGCCAATATGCTTCTGGAACTGAAAAAGAGAGACAAAATGTTGTATGGTTGTTAAACGACCGGATTGGTCAATTTTTGTTGTTATGTATTTTCATTTAATTTCAAAATATGTTTTAATAAATGTCATTTCCCTTCTTAAGATATGCGTGTTGAATTCAGTTTACAAGAATCATTTCTGCATAATCTAACTAATTCTACTGCGTTTATACTCTGCACGTCAAAATTTCTGACATTTATGCTATAAAAATGTAGTGTTTTTTTGTGATGTTAAAACATCAATATACTTTTTTTGATTAATTGCACCTCTTTCTTAAAACAATTGATTTAAAATTTTATTTATTAAAACAAAATTTCTGCTTTTAAAAATTAAAAATTATAATTACAGGATTATTATTAAGGTATTTAATGCAATAATAATAAAAAAATACAATAGCATTAAACACCTTAAACAATGTTCAAACAATCTATAAATTCATGCAATTCCAATGTGATAACCGTATTTAGTTACTTTGATTTCTAGTGTAATATAAAATATGTTTGATGAATGTTCTTCACTCTTTCCTTAGTTATTATCCAATCTCTTATTGCCTTTCAACATTGCTAGTTGGTTGATGCAATTTCAAAATCTAAGGTTGTACTGTCCCTTTTAGCAACATATACCTGTATGGACCCGGCATCTATACAGTACCATCTGTTGATGCTAATTTGGCATATTGACGAAAATTAATTGTAATTCTCTACTCTGCTTTTGTTGAATACTTCATCTTTCCTTTCCCAATTCTTTAAATTACTATGTAAAAATCAAAACTGCTTCCAATTTTGTTTACGAAACTTTTGTCCCTTTCTGTGAGTCAGTTTTCAGAAAGTGCAACAACTTGATGGCTAAAGACTTTAAGTTAGTTATTTCTTGTGAAAAGTCGTATTAAAGAATTCCCTACTGTTATAACATGTCTCCGAACGATCAAACTAACTGCAATACAGAATTCCAAGCGAATAATTCAGTTCAATGCATTTTCTGATTATAATTCAAATATTCCTTGTGATAACTAACCATATTGTCACTTGTTACTCAAAACATGGAGAAGAAGAGAATGACAACTAAAATCACCAATATGCCAAACTGGTAGCAACAGCACCCTTATAAATGTATTAATAATCATTTTAATTATTTTAAGTATAATATTTTATCATAAATATACAAAATGGGCCACAAATATCGTATAGCCCTTTTGGATTATTTTCGAATTTGGAGAATTTTTTAGCAGATTTTACCACTTTTCCAACTAGACATTTTACTACGTGAGAAAGATCGAGAATAATCGAAAAAAAATATTCATCAAAATTCTATTATGGTATCCTTAGCTTATATGTCATCACAGGGCAGTTTAGAACATTTTGTTTTAACTACGCATTTTCATTAGAATTTTGTGAGGATAACTCAAGTGCTTTTTTTAAATCCTAATATTTGATTATTTCATTTAAGATTTCTATTATCAATTGGATTTAATTAAGTTATTTAGAAAGAAACTAGTAATTAACCATTACGTCATGGCTGGTGACATATTCTAATCACCAAAAAATTCTAAAATACTCCCCAAAGGATTACACAATACTCGCGATGAAAGCGGTTTTGCCTCCTCAACCTCTGATTCAAGATTTAAAATGCTATGCAAACGCTTCGAAAAGGCTATGCTGATCCAATGGGAATGAAAAGTTGCAACAAACACATCATAAAAACCATCAGGGGTTAAAAAAAAATGGAGACATTTAAAAGATTTCGCTTCAACAGAAATTTTCTGTTTTAAATGAAAGAATAGCAATAAAATAATGTTCTATTCCGTTTGAAAAACTTAATTTCTTCGCTCCAGGGTTCTGTCTATCTTTCAATCAACACTTTTAATGAAAGACTGCAACTGATCGCCAATTATGAAAGGCCATTTATTTTACTTGGCTCACGGTTTTAATCTCCCCATTTGGTGATTCCAAAGTAGTTTCCGGTCGTCTCCATACAAAAGAAAAATCATCTCCCTCCCCCCTTCTCCACAATAGGGGTGATGAAAACTGGTGTCTCTGGAGAGAGGGTCTCTCCTTCTCCCGCTGTAATTGGCCAATCAGGAGGGCCTATTCAGGTTCCTAGCAAATCCATTTACACCTTTTCATCTGCATGTTCTGTTTTTAAGAGAAGGGGCGTGTCAGAGCCCGCTAGATTGTCCGGGTTGTCGTTTTTAACAGCTTTCCAGCTGACCCCTTCGAGAACGAAGGGGGGGAGGGAGTAATTCGATTTGAAGATCTCTCTCGCCGTGAGAAGAGCGGGTTCATAAATGGAATTTAATTCAAAACGCAGCGGAAAACGCGTCCCTTGATGATCCGTGTTGCCACTTAACAGGGAGGGAATGCACTTCTTCCCTCCCCCCTCCCGAATCAGCTGCATCATTCCACTGTTTCACATGCAGAGGTGTCTCCTTGCGCAGGAGCTAAGCGATTAGAAAAATCACCGAGTTCACTCTCCTGTAAGCGAAATAATCTTTAAGACAAATAAAATCTCCATTACAAGGACCACTTATTTTAAAGTCATTTGCTGGTGTTAGAAGAAAATTTCAAGAACATACCCGATTCCTTATGTGTGTTTGTTTACGAAAATGATTTGTTTATTTCACCCTCATACGCTTGACTGACCTTAAGAACTCTTGCAGTTAATATTTACTAAGTTGACCATTCCTTTTTTCTTTCTCTATTTATTGTCAAAAAGAATTTTTTTCCCTAGGAATGGCGGAAATTCTTTGAAAAATATCCATCATAGATAAAAGAACGTCTTTATTGTTGCAATACGTGTCATGATTACAAATTTTTTTTATTTTAACCCTGCTGCCTGATGGCCAAACGGAAATGAACAACCTAACGACATGTTGTTGTTGTGTCCAATCCTTCAGAATCTAGAGGCAGCTGGATCAAATCCATGATTCCATGCACCCTAGCAAAGTCAAGCACCAGGAGAGGGCTGTTGCGAACATCATCTAAAGTGAGTCCCAAGCAATCGAGAATATGTTGCGGGGAAGCCGACAGCAGATGGCACTTGGGACCTGACGACATAAAGCTGATCTATGTATTTATAATATCCATCGCGGAATTGCCTTTTGGGAGGACTCTTTCCATTTCTAATGAACCGCATTCATCAGTTACGAAGAAAGAAACTTGGAAAACCCTGTCAACCAGTCCCAATCCATCCTCCTTTGGTTCATCGTGGTGCAGAGATGGAACAACGCTCTTCGGAACATACGATCCTGAGTTCTATCGCAGCTATGGTGGACAACAGAATATGGATGTTGGGTTTGTGCTTGTGCATCTGTTAGGAAGTTTTCCTTGCTTCAATACGTGAATGCATCCTACTATCTATAAAATGTGTTCCTGGAAGACAATTCATGCGGTTAATATTAAAATGCGCAACACGTGATATTAAGTGAAATATTTCCATTTTCGTTGCTCAATCGTGACTGCAATCGAATTCCAGGCACATCCCACTTAGACTGATATTTTACCACAAGACTAAGGTGAGTTTCGTTTTTTATTTATTTAAAAATATAAATATGAAAAAATTATGCTCTATAAGACAGTACTTGAACATACGACTCGGCGTGGCTTAATGGGTCAAGTGACGAGGCACCCTCCGCTCAGCACCGCAGTCACAGATGAACGTCCCTATCCCAAGAAGCTCCAGAAAGGGGAAATACCTAAATCACTCATGCTGTACATTACGGAGCTTACGAGAAGCGACGTGAAGCTATGCTGAAGCACATAACATGGAGACAAAAAATAAATATATCTCATGGAATAATATTTACCCCCTTTTTTTCTATCTTCTTTTAAAGCGGGAGTCTTAGGTAAATATCCTTATATTAGGAAGATGGGCCGTGGTAGCCTAATGGTTAGGGCATCAGCCTTCCATCCGGCAGGCGGGGTTCGATTCCCAATGTCGCCAAAGACCCACCGAGTACATGCTCTTTAGTCCTGTGGTCGGTCATTGAGCAGTTACCATGGGTGCAATGGTCTAAAGAAAATTTCCTCCCCCTTCAGATCAATTTTAAAATTAAGGGAGTGGGTCCTCTGGTGGTGCTATCTATCGGAGGATTTAAAAAAAGAGCAAAGACATACTTTCACCTAAGTGGTGCTCTGATTAAAACGAAAGACGCTCCCTATTGACTTAAATTCGCATTGCCAAGGCATAGCGAGCTTGGCATGTCCAAGTACCATAAGTAACAACTACAACATATCGAGAAGAAACTTTTTTACCGGTTTGATGCTTAAATCGGCTTAGAAAAATAAGGCTTCCTCATTGATATATTCTTAACAAACACAAACAAGTTATTATTAACTCTTATCATCAAACCATTCAAATAATCAAGTACAAGTTAACAGCAAGGGATGCCACCTATCGCTCGTAAAGAGAATCACCCGGAAATAAAAAAGAGGAATTCAATTTTCCGACACTCTTCATCTAAATTGCCTCTAAGAATCAATTTGTTCGAGTAGCGGTGCATTTAATTGCTGGGGGCGAAATCGATTCAAATAAAGTTTCCCACCTACTCCAATGGCTTTTCAGGACGATTCCAATAAAAATTCTACCGACTCATTCCACGAACGGACAACCCTGTTTACGTAATAAATGTTTTTATCGTTGAAGCAGCTCCATTTTTTATTTATTGAAATAAAAAGCACTCAATTCGCAAGTTGTTTCTGGTCCATTGTCACTTTTCACCTTGTTTCATGTTATTGTGAATATAACTGTGAGTCACATAAAGATCACTTACAAATGCTCAGAAATCAACGGACACCCGGAGCCATTTTCTCCTTAGACTTCTTCGGCCAATTTAGTACATCGACATGATTAAGACATTCAAACACAGCACAAATCAGTACACGATAAAACATTAAATCAATGCATAATAAAGTCGTCTTAAATTATTCAAGACTAATTGTTTAAATATCGATGATTGAAGATGTCGGGCGCACTCTAAAAATGATTTAGCGGATTCAAAGTAAGATTAAAACATTTCCGTATGTCTAACAAATATATTTTCAGCGAAAATTATAAATTATGATTTTATGGAAGAAAAGAAATAAAATTCCCGATTTTTTTTTCAATTGCATATTTTTAAGTACACATTGCGTGAATATTCACGCGAACACTACATGTTTTTACTTAAATGTCGTACACACATTTTGAACAAAATTAATGCTTTAAGATTATACTATAAATTCACGCATATGATTTTTTATTGAATAATCTTCTCATTGATTTTCTTAAACAGAGAATATACACATGATTTCTATCTTTTGACATAGATTATAAACATGTATAGGTAGAAATCCTTTGAATTAAAAGCAGAGGTATATTTTTTAAAATATCTGCTGTTGTTGTCGTGTGCCAGCTAGGCTGGCAATATGGGGTGCGCTGCTCCACTTTTCCAACTGAACCATATTTGGTGTGGAGTCCGACTTCTTCAGTACACACATTACATAGGTACCCGTTTATAGGGTAGGCAACCATTCACTCCACATTCATACAAGGAAGGGACGAAGACAGGATAGATAGAGAGAGAAAAAGTACATCCATGCCCGAACCGGGATTCGAACCCAGGACCACCTTATCCGTAGTCAGGAACGCTGACCACTAGACAAGATGGGCGGCTAAAAAATATCTGCTTCACTCTGTATATATATTCACCGTATATTGTTATCGTTTATCACCACCGTTTAATCGCTGTTTTAATAAATAGATCAAAACCAATAATTGTACCTGAAGGCGACACCGGCTGTTACAAATGGAGGAAATGTAACAATTTTTCACGAAGATTTTAGCATCATCGATGTTTGAATAACTTATTATAAAGGATCACAAAGAACAGAGTGCATATTTCTCGTTTTTCTTTTAAAATATTTAAGATGTTATAGTTACTAGCATATTCTTTTGCAATTTATTTTAATTATAATGATAAAATTTCAGTTAATATTTTATCAAAAAAGTAACTCGCAAATCTCCTTCTACAGAATGAATGATATGCCCAGGCAACAAACTCTTATCATGTTCTCGAATAAGCTATATGTCCGCGAATATGATGTCAGTAAGTCGTGAGACTGTCTTCAATATTGTTCTTCAACGTTTCCTTCCGTACCCAACATTCTTCAGCATTGCTTCTAAAAAGCAAAGAAAGAAAATCTTGCGGAAAACTCATTCCGAGCAGCGCCCAATTATACAAGGGCTGCCGCAGATAATGATGCCACTCGCGTGGACTTCTCATCAAGTTTCGATCGGAATTCCTTCCAACATCTATAACCACAGGAAAGGAAGTCCGTATTGAAGCGGGAACTTCGTTGGCGATACATTTCCATTCCCTATTTTTGGCAACAGTTGTGAAAGGCAGTCCCCTCGATCCAATCAGGTTTGAGAAACCCATTATTTCAGAGAGAAATTCCCTTTTCCCAATTTTTATCATCTGCCCGAGCAGAATCATTTCGGAAGTCGGCTTCTGTCATCGATGCTCCACGGTCGGCATTGTTTGGGCTCTGCCGACTGCGAAAGGAAAGAGGGCTCTTCATTTACCGGTTGATCGGCCGATGCCGGATATCCGGATCCCCGGGAAAAAGCGGGCACGCGATCCGTCGAACGCACCCCCGGACGCGCACGCAACGTGCGTCGGACGAAGCTGCAACGCGCACGCCTGGCCGAGTTCCTGCTGCAATTTGGAGGACACGTCGCCAAATGCATGCCTCCCTGAGTCGCTTGATTGAAAAGGAAATAATTACAACTGTAAACACTTTTAAAAACGTATTTCTAACTCCCTCGAGTACTTACAATTTCAAATAATTCTCTCATAGCGCTAGCTAGGTGTTGTGATACCTTCGGGGCTGCTGCAACAACAACATTATAAATACCCGTAAAAAATTATTTTCGATTTCAAACTAAAACTAAGGGATTACATAATCTATTTTTCCGCCCATTTCACACGAAATTATTATTTTCCTTGATGAATAAAAGCATATATATATATATATATATATATATATATATATATATATATATATATATATATATATATATATATATATATATATATATATATATAGTCTACTGTTATTTATTTACTGTTTCTCTTGTTCTGTTTTTGTTACGTTTTGGCTGCTTGATTATGATTCACAACATTAGGTTAAAACACTTTAAATGTATAATACTCTCTACATACCAATGAAACATATCCGATTTTAAAACGCAGTGTTCTATTTTCAAGGCTTTTCTAAGATTGAATGTATTTTTCAGGAATCACAATAATAAAACTTTTTGTCATTATTGTTCCTATTTTGGCTGATCATTCTAATGTTTCATCTTTTTCAATATTTTTAAAACGACTTTTCAAGAAAATGCAAAAATTACATAAAATCTTTAACTGCTTAATGATTATTATTGAAGAACCAAGAGCATTGTCCATGAATTAATAATAAACTAGCATTCATTCTGAGTTTATAAGAATTGAAATAGGTAAAACTAAGTGATGTTCTACATTCGATATTCATGATCATTATTTTCATTAAGAAACTCAACTTTGAAAAGGCTGTAGAGCTAAGCCATCTCGGCTTAGGTCTACAGCCTTTTAAAAGTTGAGCTTAAACATACGAATGCAGCAGTGGAAACTTTCATGAAGAATAATTAGATACTTTTCTGTTTGAATAACATAAAAAATTCTCCAATATTTCTTTAAAGCGTATTTAGAAAAATTTAAAATAAGAGCGAAATGAAATAATTGCGGCGGCAATAAATTCTCTGCTGTAAATTTGAATTATATTTTATTCATTAAATTTATTACTCTTAATTCTCCTTTTTCGTATATTTTTAGAATGATTAATTTTTAAGTAGTACAAAATGTTTTGTGTTCACAAATTATCAGCCTAAATTGGCGGCAACGTTTTCATATTATTAGCCAAAAGCACATAAGCGATATGATTCGGTAGTATGATTTCATTATAGAGTAATGAAATTTTGGTCGATTTTACTTAACCAAAACGTATGTGTTGGGTACTCGGTGGTTCCCCTTTGATCCACTATCAATGAGTATGCCCACTCTCTAGCAATTGACGTGATGAATATTAAGATACTTTAAAGATACTGCCTGGCTACCACTTCAGTGCCGCAGCTGAAAATGCTTACGACATTGTGCATAGAATTAAATGTCAGGAAATTGCTATGAACTGTTATCAGTAAAGTAAAAATGTATTTAAAAGTAGCGCCATATTTATTCACATAATATCAGTCATCATTTCATTACTCATAATATCGTCATTTATTTTTGTTTGTTTGTTGTTTGTTGTCCATGACACTTGGCAAGCCAAGCTCGCTATGCCGTTGGCTGTGCGAATTAAGTCTACAGGATGCGTCTTTCGTTAGGATATGAGCACCACGAAGATGAAAGCACGACTTTTGCTCATTTTTTAAGGTGCCTCGTCATTTTGAAATACGGTCAGGTGACGAGGCCACACCTGAGCTGGCACCCTCCTCTGCACATCCACGCCACACCAGCGGAAGGACTTTGGACGTCATATATTAACGTGGACACGTCCCCAACCCACGGAGTTCCAGCAACCTAGTGAAGGAGAGTACACCGTGGTCACCCTCCCAACCACTGCCCGCGGCCAATGATACTTCACTTTGCTGAGCTTACGGGAAGTGGCGTCAAGCTACTGAGCCACTGGAGCTCTCGTCATTTATTCTTAATATCACCTGAATTCGACTTCACCGCACAATATTAGGGATTTTGACGTTATTTAAACTGATAAATATACAAGAAAAAGTCACAAATGAGTATGATTTTACTTTAAAATGATCAAACTCGTGTTATTAGTATACTTTTTCCAACGATTTAAGTTGTTTTTTTGTTGCCACTTTTTTTTGGATGAATAAAATGTAACAAACCATGTGAGAAAGTTGTTGAGATGACGGGAGAAAAACCATTTTTTGGGAATGAATGAAACTACACATGGGCGGTCCGATTCATACATTCTTGAAGCGGGGGAGGGGAGAACATGGAAAATCTCACCCTACGAATCTGTCCCTATATCAGCAAATACCGATTGAAAACGTTCGGCGGCCAACTCTTGCGGGGGTTCTAAATCCATGATCCGGGATAGACACCTCCCCTTCTGTATTTCTCCTCCTTTTCTCCCGTCTTTCCCATGGGGGCGAGCTCCGCTCCGTTACAAAAATAATCCCCTTTAATAGATTTCGTACTTAATTTTCGTGCGCTTTCCTCGGTGCCTAATTACTGAATCGAGAGGATATTCTTTTTATGGCCCTCTTTCGATTCGATAATTGAGATGAAATGGAATCGACCTCCAACCCCCCCTCTTCCCGCATGAAGCCGGATACTGCGAGGGAGGACAAAAAGGAAATCGGGGGAACATTCAGCATGTGCCAGCAAAGTAAAGGGCTGTTTTCCATGGCTTGAAAAGAAAGGTTGTGATGTTCATTATCGAATATCGCCGTCTTTCATCGCCATAGACACGAAAAATGTCTATTTGTACGAATTTTTATCTGTAAGGAAAGGAACAAACGACGTTATGAAAATGTCCAGCTCAATTCAAATGCCCATTCACATCAGACGAATGAACCTCGTATTTTATTGGCTATAAAATCTACACTATTGTTGGGGAATTAAATTAAAGACTCTGAATTCGTCTAAAAAGTATCTTAACTTGACAAATTGTTTCATAGCTTTTTTTGTCTCAAATCTTATGCAATGTCACACCGAATCCAATGTTGAAACAGTTGCTCTCACATTTGAGTTATAAATTTTTCTCTTATTGATGAATCCCTTATACAAATATATGAAATCTTTCTGAAAAAAATAATAAAAGTGGATATTTCTTTATCTTATTACTGACGATCTTAAGAAAAATCGATAAACCTCAGATTTGCCTTACTCGATCTGAAACTTTATAAGCATTTCATTTAGAGAAAAAGGTTCGATACCGATTAGATAGCTTTCATTTTATTCGTGTTTATGGGTTAACTTATATCCTTTAAGATTGGTTGGGTTGTAAGAATTAAAAGAATAAAAATTCAACCAGTTTCATAAAATTCCACTTGATATTTTTAAGAGTGAACATTAAGAAATGTTGCTCATTCTTAAAAAGCACTCTTTTTTTTTAGAAAGAACTATTATCTCAATTTTTTATGCAGTTTAAATGGGATTCAGTGATAGCAGAGGGCCAAATTTTAATGGTCCAAAGCCATCTTCCGTGACGATCAGTTTGATATCGAATGTTGCTCACCTGTTGCCACGTAACAAAAGACAAAAATATTCCTCTCGCAGCGGGTCACCGAGGATTGTTATCACGCCACCCCCACCCACCGTGCTCTTAATGGACGGCTACCTATTTGCTCTTTTACTTTTTCTGATTTCGGACATCGTCCATTCGAATTTTATGGACTGGCGCGTGCCCGGATGACAACACTAACATCCCTTAATTGGGTGGTTTCATGTCAGACAGCCATTTGTTGACGGCCGTCCTCCCTAACAAGGCAATACTTTGTATTTCCTTCCCCCAAAACAGAACGATTCAATCATAACTCTTTTCATGTCTCTCGGCACGAAGTAGCGTTTTGCAGCACAGATTGAAGCCATCGAGTAAGTTCGGTGTAACATGCTGGCTGGCGGAGGGGGCTGCGAATGACAAACGTTAAGTATAATGTTTCTTATTTGTAAGAAAGAAACATGCAACGAAAATTTGTATTGCCCTTTTTCATTTTATACAATGAAAAATATTTCGTAATATTGCCTAATTATAGCAAAATGTTATGGGTTGAATTTTTAATTCCAGAATTAATCGTAATTAATAAGAAAAAATTTGGATTCTAATAATTGTTCAAGATTATTTTTTTACTTGGGAAACAGAAACCAATTCCTGTTTTATTACTCGGTTTGTTGTAGTTGTTGTTTACTAATGACACTTGGACAAGCCCAGCTCGCTATGCTATGCGAATTAAGTTGATTGGGAGCGTCTTTCGTTTTAATCAGAGCACCATGAAAGTGAAAGTACGACTTTGCTCTACACACATGCAATAGTTAGCTCGTTTATAGGGTAGGCAACCATTCACACCTCATTCATACAAGGAAAGGACAAAGACAGGATAGATAGAGATAGAAAAGCACATCCATGCCCGAACCGGGATTCGAACCCAGGACCTCCTTATCCGCAGTCAGGTACGCTGACCACTAGACAACTCGACAAGTTGGTCGGCTACTCGGATTAACAATAGCAAATGCTGTCTGTTAAATTTGTTAACTCTAGTATTGTTCATGGTTCTGATTTTTGCTCAGTATGCTTCGTTGAATTAAATCAAGAGACTGGCATTTGTTCAAGATTGTTGCTTATTTGTGAAGCAGAGAAGCCATATTCATATCTTATTCCTTAACAATAACAAAAGTTCTTGTAATGAATTCTAGAATTGCTCGTGATCCTAGTACGCTTCCTTGAATGAAAATCAGAAAATTTGAATCCACAAAATTGTTCAAGGTAGTTTCTGACTTTTAAGCAGATGCCAATTCATGTAATATTACTCGGTTTAACAATAATAAATGTTGTTTGTTAAATTAGTAACTCTAATATAGATCCTGATTCTTACTCTTGACAAGTATTCTAAACTGAATCTACGCTTACGAAAACTGCCACCCAGTAGTTAAATGGTAGAATCCAACTATGGGTTTTGTATGCTGGTGCATACATACAAACAGCTGATAATTATCATTTTCGATTTTATCGAACACCAAAACAAAAATAACTTTTTGTATTATTTTTGTGCACAACTTCTTTCGTGCAGGTACAACACATTTTATGTGGAGCTGTACTATCGCCACTATTAAACTTATCTGACAAAGAGTCTGTTTCGTATATAGAAAATTTATATCAGTCTCTGTACAACATAGGCTTTGAAATTTAATTTATAGCATTTGTAATTAAACTGTAATTAATTATTAATCTGAGTTCATAGCAAAGTTACTTATGCCGTGATATACAGTGTTTCATAGAAGTATAGCACACGTATAATAGGAAGAAATAAGTATACTTTGTGTATAAGATATTATGACATTTTATATACCACGTAAACGATTAAAATATTTACAAATTATGTTTACTATAAAAATAAAATAATGAAAATCATTTTGATTTGATGTTTTAATATCTTAGATTCTATTTTTTTTCAAGGTATTTCATTTTTATATAGTATGTCTAGATCACGATAATTTTATTTTTTTTTAAAAATATATAAACAAAATTATAAAAAGAATTATAAGAGATAAAAGAAATTTTATTAAGTCTATAAGTTAATCAATATAAAAGTTAGTTGATTACAAAATTTGAGATAATATATATAACGCATATGGTTATATAACGATTGCATAAAACTCACGTTGATATGCAACTGTTAAACCATATTTCTTATAACGAACAAAATGCATTCGCTTGAGCGCCAGAAAAAGAATATTGCATTCGACAAAAACAAAAACCGAAAAAACTTCTTAAATGTAACTCCGAAACTAATTTTAACAAATACCCAAGTAGCAAATGTTAATCGGCCGATATTGTAAGTAAATATTATAAAATATTGTCCGACAATATTATTAAATATCAAAATGACCCCACCTAGATATTATTATATAATATTGTATTTCAACATTAAATAATATTTTTTGATATTATATAATACTGTTTGATATTCCATTTCGATGTTAAATAATATTCAGTGCCAATATTATTTAACATCGTATTTGAATGTCGAAAAACATTCCATTGCATCAATAATATAACATTATTTAATATTGTATTTTGATGTTAAATAATATATCTCGACAATGATATTAAACATTGTATTCGAACGTCAAAAAAACATTCTATTTCAACGTTAATATTCAATTTTGATGTTGGATAATATTCCATTATAATGTCATTTATTTTTAATTTGAAAAATCAAAAATCCCTTTTTGGTACTGGATGGGATTTTTGATATTCAAATTATTATGATGCTGTTATTGCTGAATAGAATTTTCTTGTTAAACTTCCAAATAAAATATTACACATTGTAAAAGAAAATATATCAATATATTAAATTTACTGTATAACTGAATGTGTAATTAAGGACTTTCTTTGAATATATACTTTAAATAGAATATTCTTTTCATTAAAACTTTTTTTTACATGTTAGAATATTTAATTTTTCATATATTTTTACATTTGTAGTTTTTAGTGAGAAAATGTTGTGCAGCATAAATGGTAATTAACTACACTCACATCATCGAAATTTTGCAGTTAAATATTTTAATACACTTCAATTTTTTTAAAGTATTCCATATAGTAATCAAGACTTCAGAATGTTCATAATAACTATATATATATATATATATATATATATATATATATATATATATATATATATATATATATATATATATATATATATATATATATATATATATATATATATATATATATATATATATATATATATATATATATAGTTTTATTACATATTATACAATAATTTACTAAGGTAAAATTTGTTAAATTAAAATACATATACTAAATACACTATTAAGACTCGCCACCATGTGTAAAAAATTGCTTTTAAAATTATGAAATAAACATTTCAGTTAACTTAGTATTTTAAAATATATTTAGCTACACTGTTTTATATAAATGAAACATTAGTAAATTTATTTTGATAAAATCCGAGCCGTGAATCGAGATATTATATATTTTACAATTAGTTAGAATGGGAATCAAAACATTAAAAGGAAATTAAGAAAATGTAATGCTAATATTTACAGTTTGTAAAGTTTCTAAAAGATCTTTCAATCTTGGATATTTTTTTAAATATTTTTACTGTGCAAAGAATATGACTGATACACAATCATGATTCTCAATTTTATTTCAAATTAAGCAAATGTGATTCATAGTTTGTTTGCTTTTAAATCAATGCAACTAGCATTTTTAATGAAAAAAAATTATAAAACATTGACAATATGAAAATTAAGAATCCACTTAAATTTAGTAAGCATTAAACATTCACCTAAAAGCTTATTTAAAAATAGAATTTTATTTAAGTTGAATTATAAAAAATTAAAGTAAATATAACTATTTATAAAAATTTAAGATAAAAAGGTTAATTTTTCTAATGAAGTGAATGGAAGTCCTAAAATAGCAAATAGTAAGTCTAAGAGCATACATCAAATTTCATGGTATATATATAGGCTCTAATTGAAAATAAAAATACAATATAGTTTATCAAATTTATTAAAATATCAGTAGTATATATTTTTATTTACACCATTTAATTTGTGTAATTGATTTCATATTGTTGCAATGAAATTAAACAAATAGTTTTAATACTATATACATTTTTCTTATATGCACTCATAATTCTTTTACAACATGTATTTTAAAAATTCTACACTTTCCATAATTTTCAAAACATTATATTGATTTGAATGACAAATTAATTTCGAGACAGACTTTCTTACCCATCAAATCTAACCAGCCTCAGTTAATTTTTCTTTATGATGCATCTTGAGATAAAAATATTAACATGAGATGAAGTTTGTAATATTTTTATAATGGGTCAGAGTGGTATCTTGTGTTAAGCAGAGGATGTTTGGTTGAAATAAATGAAATGTGGACATTTTACTTTATTGCGCCTAAGTCGCTGAAATGAATAGTTTTACTAAACTTATGATTTATAATTAGATTCTGACTTTTGCATCAAGAATAAATCACAAATTTATTGGTTTGAAAGCCTTTATTAAATAGACAAAAAAGCTTTTTTGTCATATCAGAAAGACAGAATTTTTCTTTCATTTCAATCTGTGACTCCAGGAAAACTCTCGTATAACACATATAATATCATTTCTTAATGACTGCATTCTTTATAACACAAGCAACTAAAAATACAGCTAAAAAATAGATAATATTAAATTTTTTAATGATGTTCATTTAAAATTTGACATTCAAAAAATATACCTTATTAGGTATACTTTTTGAAAAGCCAAAGTTAAAAAAAAAATGTAATTAAGTTAATTTTAAAAGGATTTTTTTAATTAAGTGAAAATTTTAAGAAATGACGAAAAAATATTCTTCTCTTCACATAGAATTACATGCATTTAATAATAACTATAAACTTGGAAATAATAACTATATATATATAGATAACTATATATATATATATATATATATATAGATAGATAGATAGATAACTATATATATATATATATATATATATATATATATATATATATATATATATATATATATATATATATATATATATATATATATATATATATATATATACATATTACACAATTATTTATTCAGGTAAATTTTGTTAAATTAAAATATATCTACTAAATAATCTATTTATACTCAACTCCATGTGTAAAAAATTTCTTTTAAAATTATGAAATAAACATTTCAATTAACTTAGTATTTTAAAATATATTTAGCTACACTGTTTTATAAATGAAACATTGGTGAATTTATTTTGATAAAATCCAAGCCGTGAATCAATATTATACATTTTACAATAATTTAGAATGGGAATCAAAACATTAAAAGAAAAATAAGAAAATGTAATGCTAATATTTAGAGTTTGTAAAATTTCTAAGACATTTTTCTACCTTGGATATTTTTTAAAATATTTTTATAGTGCAAAGAATGGCTGATACACAATGATTCTCAATTTTATTTCAAATTAAGCAAATGTAATTCATACTTTCAAATCAATGCAACTAACATTTTTAATAAAAAACAAATTATAGAACACTGAAAATAAAAAAATTAAGAATCCACTTAGATTTTGTAGACATTAAGCATTCACCTAAAAAGCTTATTTAAAAATAAAATTTTATTTAAGTTGAATTATAAAAAATTATAGTAAATATGACTGTTAATAAAAATTTAAGATAAAAATAGGATAATCATTCTGATAACAAATAGAAAATAACAAATAGAATGTCTAAGAGCATACATCAAATTTAATGGTAGGCTTTAATTGAAAATAAAAATATAATATAGTTTATCAAATTTATTAAAATATGAATAGTATAAATTTTTATTTATATCATTTATTTTGTGTAATTAATTTCATATTTTTTCAATGAAATTAAACAAATAGTTTTATTACTATATACATTTTTCTTATATGCACTCATAATTCTTTTACAACATGTATTTTAAAAATTCTACATTTTCCATAATTTTCAAAACATTATATTGATTTGAATGACAAATCAATTTCCATACAGACTTTCTTACTCATCAAATCTAACCAGCCTCAGTTAGTTTTTCTTAATGATGCACCTTGCTATGCTTGAGATAAAAATATTTACATAAGATGAAGTTTGTAATATTTTTATAATGATATCAGAGTATTTTGTGTTAATCAGAGGATGTTTGGTTGAAATAAATGAAATATGGACATTTTTCTTTATTATACCTAAGTCACTGAAATGAATAGTTTTACTAAACTTATGATTTATAATTAGATTCTGACTTTTGCATCAAGAATTAATTTATAAATCACAAATTTATTGGTTTGAAAGCCTTTATTAAATAGACAAAAAAGCTTATTTGTCATATCAGAGACAGAATTTTTCTTTCATTCCAATCTGTGACTCCAGCAAAACTTTTGTATAACGCCTATTTCATTTCTTTCTGACTGCATTTTTTATAACACAAGTAGCTAATACAGCTAAAAAAATAAATAATATTAAATTTTTTAATGACATTCATTTAAAATATGACATTTAAAAAGTATACCTTATTAGGTATACTTTTTGAAAGGCCAAAGTTAAAAAAATTTAATTAAGTTAATTTTAAAAGAAATTTTTTTAATTAAGTGAAAATTTTAAGGAATGACGAAAAAATATTCTTCTTTTCACATAGAATTACATGCATTTAATGTAATTTTATAAATTTATACATAAAACACACATATGAAGAGTTTTCTCTTCAAATGTGTGTTTTTGTGTGGAGTTCCATTTATCAATTTGCTTCATTTTTCTTATTTACATGGTTTATTAATTTGAATGTATTACTGAGATTTTATCCAGCTGCGTCATCAAAGTTACCCCAGGTATTAACACAGGTACATCAAATGTAGCATCATCTGCGAAAGGTTTCGAAAATGCCTATTGTGTTAGGATAACATATTTTAAATTGAGTACCCACACTTTTGTGAAAAGTGGTGTTCGAAATTCTCTCATTGTCAATTTGTATGATTTGTTTTCTAAATAAAGTGCTATCATTTAAAGAGTGATACATAGGTTACATCCCAGTCTTTGTTGAACAACGAAAGGTGAATGTTGCACTATTAGACGCATGTCTATATGCTTACGAGTTTTTCTCCCTTGAAACACGTGAAAAATTCTCCTGTAAGCTAATTTGCACTGAGGATACAAAAAGGTCTTACAGCAGTCTTAGGTTATCCATTATGGGGTGTCATAGCACGTTTGGTGACGTCTCGCTTGCCGATTAAGAAATTCTGCTGTTCCATTTTGGCGGAGCGAATCATGCATCGCAACCCAGATTTTATATTTATACTCGACAAAACATACCACTAACCCTATATGATCACATACATATATAGCGGTACAGGTGAGCTTCGGACCGTACCTTTTGGTAAACAGGTTTGGATAACTCGCCCATCACCAAGTGCCTCGTAATTTTGAACCAGGATTAGGTGATGAGGTCACACATGAGCTAGCACAATCCTCTTCACATCCAAGCCACACCAGCGGAAAGACTCTGGACGTCACATATTAATGTGAAGACGTCCCCAATCCACGGAAATATGATCTCAATAGGGAAAATATTGCCATACGAACCTATTGGTTCAGTTGTCTTTCCCTGAACAACGCGTGATTTTACAATCAAGATACATCAAATCTGTTTGTTTCCAAATGTTTCTCATACGAAGGGAAAAGGATCCTGATTTGCACTGTTGATTGGTCAGAAGATATGCAATACTGAGAATCTCTTTCAAATTATTGAGACGGGGCTATGTTTTTGGAGCTCCAGAACTTAAGGTCTCAATCTCCTTTAAGATGGAATATACCTGAAAAACTAATACTCAGACTGTTCAAATGAGACCCTATACCTCAAGAAAGCAAGCGAGATTCGCTTCTGAATCGAACAATGCTCTTATACAAAAATATTTACCTCAAGAAGTATCAAAATGTCCCTCAACTTGTGGGCAAGGGCAATATGACAGTAGATGTGTCAGTGTCAAAAAAAGAGCGATAAAAATAGACAAATCCTGTTCGCAGCACTATGGCAAATGAAAAAAAAAAGCTTCGTAGAAGGATCTGACGGAGATAAAAGGCAGGCGGCCTAACTTCATTGGGCGTATAGAAGTGGGACGCTGCGGGTGTCCTTTCACACTTCCTAAATGACCTTAAGTGACTCCGCCGGCTTATTTATTTATTATTTCATATCGCTCGCCATTTTCTTTCGGAACAACACTTTTAACCGATGGTGATGTTTTAGGAAAAGAACGCGGATCTCGAGAGGGGGGTGCAGAGAACTTTACACAAAGAGGTTTTTTTTTGTATAGTTTCATTTCTGTCGCTTCGCGGTGCAAATTATTTGAATAAAAAGGTCAGCTATTTGGCAACACTAACAATACGAAGCAGCAGCAGTCCGATGGGAAATGTCTCTATCATTGGTGTTTGCCGATTCCGTAAAAAATGGTCCAATTACCTCGGAGAAAGTGCATTTGAAGTGGGGAAAAATAGAATAATAGCAATAATACTCTGAAAGCTTCGAATTAGATATAATTCCCGTTTCCGCTGCTACTTTTGAGTAGTGATCTTGTTAATGCTAAAATAAAGAAGGATCACTCTTTCAATTTTTCCGTGATTCGTGGGACGACGTCTTTCAGCAATTATCAGGGATCAGATCTACCGGAAAGATCTGTCTGTTGATCAATGGTGATGTTGTTAAAACCATGTTAGAACAAGATCTTTTTTGACAACACCAGAGATCGTAGAAAACTTGTTGTTGTTGTTGTTTACTAATGACACTTGGACAAGCCAAGCTTGCTATGCTATTCGAATTAAGTCGATTGGGAGCGTCTTTCGTTTTAATCAGAGCACCATGAAATTGAAAGTACGACTTTGCTCTACACACATGCCATAGGGACCCGTTTATAGGGAAGGCAACCATTCACCCCTCATTCATACAAGGAAAGGACAAAGGCAGGATAGAGAGAGAGAGAAAGTACACCCATGCCCGAATCGGGATTCGAACCCAGGACCTCCTTATCCGTAGTCAGGCACACTGACCACTAGACAAGTTGGTCGGCGCAGAAAACTTAATTCAGCTCAGCAAACTATTTCGGACTAGATTTAGAAGATAGGATTGGCATGGAAATATTAAAAATGGGTGTCACATGAATTAAGCCAGAAGAATTTTGATGATCTAGTCATCATATGTCTATCTATCTCTGTTTGTTCAGAACAAAATCGAGCCCTTCTTGATCCGGACGATAGCTGGGTATAAAAAGTGGATTACCTATACGAAAACATGATAAGGAAAAGAGTACATGGACAGCCTAGCCCTTAAAACTCTAAAACACATTTGACCCTAAATAAGAGAATGTCGTTGTGCATATGGTGGGACATTTGAGGACCAATACATTAAGAGCACGAAATATTGAACGGAAAGCTCGATTCGGAAAAGTATTGTCAGTAAAAAGGATAATGTAGAGACCGGTAATGCTTCAAGAAAGAGGCTAAAAAAAGAGTTCGTCTAAAAACTGCAAAACTTGGCGGAGAAATTCTGTCCCACACAATATGGTTTGGACTTAACAACCCACTTGTTTTTGTACTTACAAAAGTTTTTGAAGCGCAAAAAATTCAAAAATGAAGAAAAATATCAATCAAGCACTATCTCCCTTTTTCACATGAGAAAATAAAACTTTTTGCAAAAATGAAATACACAAATTGTCCTCACGCTGGCAAGAAGTTATTAATAATAAGGCCAATTATATTATTTAATTAAGTTTATTGAAGTTACAAAAATTTATATTTTTCTTTATTCCGAAAATGGACACAACTTTCAGGTAGACGAATAGAATATAAGTAAAATAAAATAATAATTATTATTATTATATTATTCAATACAAAAATGTTACGGTTGCAGAAATTTTAATCTATTAAATGCATATTAATTCAGACATAAATGCAATTTTATATAAGTTTAAAATATTTTTTACTTTTATTTAAATTTTCCTATACACACTGTTCTTAAGGATGATTTTGTTTCGTTTGTTATTCTCTTTTTGCCCACAAGAAATAATTCAGCCAATACAGTTTTATTTCCAGCTACTATAAACATTCGCAACCATGGTTGCTATCGAACCGATATTCAGTTCAATTGCAGATTACCGCAGTAACTAACTAGTTTCCGACGAAGCTTTAATAATGGAATGTTTTAAATTAACATTTTACTCGTGAATAATTTTAATTATTTGAATCCTTACAGTAGCTGTTATCTTTATGTATCACAACATAAGAATAAGTAATATTTTTTTGTACAAATATCCTAGGATCAGCAGCAATAGTTGGGTGATAAGCCTTAATCATCCACTGCAATAATATAAAAATAAATTCAGCATTACCAGCATAAACATACAAATTATAGTAGCGGTGGTCTGGTTAGAAATGGTCTGGTAATCGGAATGGAATGGGTTCTATACTTTACCCAGCATATCTGTCGTATTTGCTAATGGCGAATAGGACTTGTAAGGTAGGTCACAATGTTCTTCTGCTAGTGTGGTGGGTAGGCCAGCTGAGAGGTCAACCTCATCATTTGACCTCGATTCGAAAGATGACTGTGTTTAATGGTTTTTCAGTAGGCAGAAACAGGCATCGGAAATGTATTGCTAATACAAAAATAAATATTTCAACTGTTAAAAGTTGTAAGGATGGATTAATATGAAAAATAAATGTTGATTTTATAACTTATGTTATAACTTATATGTGACATCTTTTCTGTTGTTCAAAACAAGAAAATAACTTGATCTTCCTACCTAACAATTTACTAATGATAAATGTTAGACTATACTTGAGGGTGTCCCTTGAATTCTCGCCAAATTTATCGCCAAGCTGGGCGATGTTGTTCTATTTATGGTAACCCTAAACGTTATTCTGAAATCCATTCACGGTTCTGATTGGTTTTCTTCTCAGGATAAATTTAAGCAATATCTGTAGGTGCTATTAGAGAGTTCTGTGTACTTCAAAGTGAGGATATTCCAGCAAAATAAAGTGAGTACATTTCTTTTTTTATATGCTTACTGCATTATTTTTGAAATTTCATTGTGTTTTGGCCGCAATTACTGTTTGCACAGCATTCCGCGTGAACAGGATTGGCGTCAAACAAAAATCGCATATCTCGCCAAAGGGCACCCTCAAATGCACTTTTACCATGATAAACTCTTTTTTCCAAAAACATAATTTAATATGTATACCGTATTTGCTGGTTTGTAAAACCCATTTTTTTTCTTTGAAAATAGATTTGAGAAACGAGAGCTTGGCGGAATCAGAAAGAGAATGTAAAAAAGCTACTCATATTAAACATAGATATTTGGATCTATAATAAACAGGGACATACAGTATGGTACAGAGGCCATTTTGTTGTATGAGGATTCAGATGCTGATTGAGAAGAGTTTTCAAGTGAATCTTCATTTAGCTCTGGAGATGAGCATTTGGATCTTGAGAAAAAGAAGATTAAAAGCTGTTCTTTCCCAGATAGATTGCGTATTTGCAAAAGTAATTAATTTCTATTTGTGTATTACTTTATATTTAAAATACTATGCATTCATTTAATGAATAATAATAAAGTTTTAATCATCTTATTATATTAGCAGTTTTTAAATATATAGTCAGCAAACCCTGTTTATTGTTAAACATAAACTTAGGATTGCTTTTATCCACGTTGCAATGCATTTGCAATCAGTGAACTATTGGGAAAAGCTTAAGCACAGTCATCGAAAAAAAAGTAAATAAAAGATGTTTTTTTTTTTAAAAAAAAAAAGCCCGTTTTTTATTGCGCTTAGTCAAAGAACAAAATTTCAGCTTACAAACAGAAGAAAGAATATATTTTTATAGTAGTGATTTAGGAGGCGATTTCATCACGTTTTATCACTATCTAGAACGGTAATTTCTTCAAATGCTAAAATTAAACAATTTTTCTATTTTAATTGAAATAACCGTTCGTAATGTAATCGTAATCGTTAATAACGTAATCGCCAAAAATTCTTTTTCATATTATTTTGGTAATAAATTTTCACCAAACATTTATATAATATGCATGCAACTTTTACAGAAAATTTTTTAAGAAAATTTTAGAATCCCTTTCATCAAAACCCTAAATAAGGAAAGATAAAATAGGTTTAGAATTTTTAATAAGGAAATTCATTGAAGCTCACACTCATACGAATGAACATGAAAAGGTTACGCATTTAACATTTGGAGTAGGCATGACTCTGCTCCATATAAGATTGAAATTCGATTTCTCTCCGAAGAAGCTTCAGTTTCGAATCAGATTTAAATCAAGGGATGCGCTTTTTTCAGAAATCCGGTAGCTTGGTGGTAAGTCCGAGGTTCGATCTTCGCGCTTGGCAAAGTTGACTCATCCTTTCAGTGGGTTGATAAACTGAATATCAAGCACACTTGGGAACTAAAGACTGGGGGTTTCGCATTAGGCTGACCTGGACTTACGCTTCGCACCCTAGGTAATCCGGTCAGGAAAATAGATATGAGCACTGTAGGCTTTGATCTTCATGGGCTGTCATGACATAGGCTTAGATGCGCTTTCTTCATATTTTTCTAATTCAGATTTATCATTAATGATGCTGTAATGGTTCGAGATTAAAAGCTTCGAATTCTTTATTTTTATCCATTTCAATTGGCTGTAGGCACAAGTATTGAATGAAACTAATTTGAAATAAACTAGTTAGAGACTTTCTTGATCAAGTATACCTTGACGAAATATAATAAAAAAGATATTGGATGAAATTATTTCAGTGAAAGAGCTTCAAAATTATTTGATGAAATACAACTTTGCGTTACAATACGAAACCTGATAAATATAGAAGTATAGGGTTCTAAATACAGAAGTATTATTTGTATAAATTTTTTATAGGAAATTGCTGCATATAAATTACATTTGTTTTACAAATTCAACTTATTCATCGACGAATATTTGACATTTCGAACGTGTATTTATTTCAGACTAATATTCATGGTTTTGTTCAGCTGAATATCAAGTTAAATAATTTCAAGCAAAAGTGAATCTAAATTTCTAAGTCGACATGTTTTCATTCTAAGATACCAGAACCATTCTGTACCAAGATTTTCATGTTTCTTGATTTATAGTAGATTCTGTCAAATTGGGCGAGAAACCCAATTTGGAAGTGATTTGCTTTTTCTCAAGAGCACCTTCTCATTTTCACTGTTATTTAAACACTGAAGTCTACTAATCAACAGAAACCGATCTTCCTATTCGTATGTTACATGCACTTCTGATTTTTTTTAAACCTGCCGAGATTCAAAATTCTGTGGATGATATGAATCAATATAACGGCGATTTCATAGATGAAAACGAATAATAATTCTTAAGGTTCGGAGTAGAATCGGGTACCACTTGATTTGGCGATACATTTGGTAATAAACTTTAATTTCTGGTAATCCTGGTAACCTTATATTTGTACAGATTTTGTGTAGCGACCATCTTGGCACTTATCTTGGGGTCAAAAAATTGCCAAAGAATCAAGAAGTACCCGATTGTAAACTTTTACCGAGTTCACGTTACTGTTATTTATGTTCTAACAGTATTTATTTTACACACAATTCAAACAAACTTCTCAACAATGAAGACATAACACGCAACCTGGTGAAATAATATATAGGGCTTGAAGTACATTATATAATACACAGATGAACATTAAGTAGACTTGTATCTGAAGCACTCAAAAGTTTAATGACACAAAAGATACAGTACTAATTTTATATTACTGGAAATTATTTTATTGTTGTATTTTTCCTATACTATTGTTTACTATTCTTGTTCTTATATATTATTTATTCAAAATTTTTATTAAATAATGTTGTATAATGTTATACAATTTACTAAAACGTAATGTTTTGTAGGCTTTCAACAAGCACTGCCTTTGTAAATTCATCAATAAATTCCAGGAACGGCTAATCCATGGTGAAAAAGGCCCGAAGGATGCTGGGTACAAAATGAAATATAATGTTTCGAAGTTTTAAGGATTTTTCTCTTTAACTTGCCTGCCAGATGACATAATTAACTACATTTCTTAATAATGATATTCATGCAAATGTATAATATTTCTCATACTATTGTATTATTAATAAGATAAAACCTTAAGAAATTTTTGATTCCTGCGTATCAAGATGGTTTAATATAGAGCATAAATGATACAAAACAAATGGTTGGCTTAATATTTAACAGCACGAAAAGGAGCTGCAAACAAATGATTCCATATTAAACACTTCATTATTCCACTATAATCTAAGATAGTATTCAATGCTGTGAAGTCTATGCATAGTTACTTTTTTATGCTTTTATTGAAACCAGAAATCTTTTAAACATGAGAGTTGCACAGTAATTCTGACAAAAAAGCACGAGAGCACAAAATGCCACAAATATAAAAACACATTTTATTTTTTTCACAATCAATATAAAAATAATACTTGTCATAATTTTTAAGCTCTACAGACTCTTTGTTAAAACGAATACAAGCGAATGGATATGACAGGTTTTTTTTAGTTTTTTCCCTTACAATCACTGTTTATATAGTGGAAAATCGCTTGATGTAACAGCAAAACTCATCAAGTTCTTGGCTGAGCAGGACATAGATTATGGTTATTCGCACGAAGAGGCGAATTCTCGGAGCTTAAAGCCGATTAGTAGACCCAGAGCTTGATTTCCCTGGGCAGTGCGGATTACTGTCCGCTGCGAGGTTTCTTCGAAGGAAGCAAAATGTCACTCGGATGACAAACTCATTCCATTACTACCAGTCAGGGATTCTAATATATCAAGGTCTCACTCATCTTTCTTGAATACACAACAATGAAGAAATCTTCTTAATCATTTTTATTTGTGTGTGAATATAGATGTATAGATGTAATTATTTCCCATCTTGTACAGTTTGACCGCACACAATATACTGTTTTTGATGGAATTATGAGATCATAAAGCAAAGCAGTAAATTTGTCACCAAGTTGGACTGAAATTATAAAGCTTGCTCTCCAGTACTTTAAGTGTGACCAGTTAGTGATCATAATACTATATATATATATATATATATATATATATATATATATATATATATATATATATATATATATATATATATATATATATATATATAAAGAGCCTTAAGGAAACAATACAATAATTTATATTGTATAGTATATTTCTTTAAAAAATTAAGGTTGATTTCGAATCAGTCTATGGGAATTGTGTACATTAAACTCCTTTTTCATCAATTTGATTTAATTTTTAGCTATGATGATTATTGTACAAGCTTAATGAAGATCAAAGAAAGATTGTTTATGGTATGATTGTTTTTAAACTGTTCAGATGTCATTGATAATTAGATGTTTGCATATGATAGCATCAGAAACTCGCGGACGAAATTGTCTTCTTACTTTCTAAAGACAAACTGAAAGTAAACATGAGTTTTACGATTCACCTTCTAAAATATACTCAGTAACATTTCAATTTAAGCAATCAATTTTCGCAAACTTCAAAAGATCTGCTGGAACGATTCGAAAACATATAAACAACCGCTACGTTTTCCATCCTCAGTTGTCTTCTTCTCCTCGAAGTGAATTAGATATCTAATTAGAAATGGAATCAATCGGCATCCACGCCACTTAAATTATTAAAATGTCATTTTTTTAAAAAAAATTCCTTATATAAGTTTTTAAAACTCTATTTTTTAAATGTTTGCATTTACCGTGTATATTAATTATTTGCTTGTTATAAAAAATCCTTCCACCCTAACATTCTCAACAACCCTCAACACCTCAACATTTCATTTGGAGCTTTTAACTTTGAAACAGTGGACGATTTTATTTATTTAGGATCTTTGTTTAAGAGAGCCAATGAGATCCTTTTAAAGACGAATAATCGCAGCAAATAGAGCTTTTATGGATCAAAGCACATTTACTAAGATTCAACATTTTATCTATAAGGAAAAAGCTTAAAATAAGCCGACTCAAATGGGTTGGACATGTCATCCGCTTGAGCAGCAATACGATTAAGGAAACTTTTTTCATCTACACCTTATAACACAAGAAGACCTAAATTTCGATGGCTAGATGCCGTGGAAGAGAATTATCTGCTTACCAGAACAAAGAGTTGGAAGAGTTTAATAAAGGTGGTTGGAGCAGAATCTATAGTCCCGCTCTGTGGTGTCGAACCATGGATGATGATGATATTAATTAATGTCCAATTGTAACAGAGTTGCTTCATTCGTAATCAAAAATGTTAGTGGATATTTCGATATAAGAGATGGAAGTAATTGTACAATTTCAAAATTTTAAATGTTGGTAGGTATGTATAGTATTCATGCATTTTTATGTATGATGTGTGTATGTCCTTCTCCGGAATGAACTCTATCCCTTCGTCAGGAAAACTAGTAACGAACGGCGATGTGCAGTTTTTGTTTCTGCAGAGCTCTGGAGCAAATATTCCGCCTTCTTACTGAAAAACTAGGAAAATAGATTAAAAACCTGAAACAACAAAATTTTTCGTTAGTCACAATTTATTGAATTCTTGAATGGATGGAAGAAAAGTTGAGAAGGCAAAAGAGTAATTTAAAAAATAAAATAAAAATTAAGAATAATTAAAAAAACAACATTAATGAAATCAAAAATGATTATATGACCTGAGTTTGTGTTACTTTCTTATTCGATCTCTAATTTATTTTATTTTAATATTATTTGCTATCTAATTTATATATTTTATTTTATGGTTTATAATCTTATACTAATGTTTTTATTAGAAAATCGTATATCCTTTGAATTATTGGTAACTAACTGCATTGCTCATATTGACATCTCAAATTTTTTTTCACCAATTAGCGTGAAATTTCTCCCTCCTCGTCTTACAGGCCATGCATCAGAATGTAATCAATAACTTCAAGTGCAAATGTCGCAAGGTATTTTCACAAAGACTTATCATGATTTGTAACGTCCCGGGTACAATGCACTAGTTCATACATGTTCTGAATGATGTTGCAGAAAATACGATCATGCATGCTTACAGGCATGACTGTGTAGAATTGCTTTGACATGCGGATTTATTACTATCATAACTAAAGAATGTCAAGGACATTTACTTGACGACTTGAATGATGATGAATTATTCATCCATGAGCTTCAACAAAGAAATCCACTGCCCTCCGAAATTTCCTATCCAAACCCTTATAAATCCGGATTTGGATGCAATTTGCAAGTAAGAACTATTGTAAGATTCAATGACTTTGAATCCGTTATGATATAGGCTGAGCAGGCAGCTGAATGTTTATTTCTCTGGCCTTCGTTTCAACAATTCGTGGGTTCGAATCACACCTTGGGCATGGATGTTCGTAGCGGTTCGGGATCCGCTTTAAACTGAAAGTTTCTGTTTAATTAGCTCTTGTGTACAACTAATGAATGTTGACTGACAAGCCAGCAAACATTTATGAAAAAAATCTAAGGCTTGTAAAATTGTCGTTTTAATATGCAGTCATGGGTTACATTAAAGAAGTTACTATAAAGACATCCAAGAACGCTTAAATGACACGTTGCATAGAAAGCCACAGATACGAAAGTTTCAATACAGGTCATTTTATTTACGAACTCAGATGCAATTTGTAAGCAAGAAATATGATTAAGTAATAATGGCATAATGTATGAATGAGAAAAAAATGTACTATTTAAAATGTAGCCTTGAAAAAGGAAAAAAGAAGTGATTACTTTGCCAAATGTTTCATCAATAAAATCAAAATAAAAATTGTTCTCAAATGTGTATTTTTTTCTGCATGTGTTTCTTATACAGTTTATACTGAATAATTTTTCAAACAGTTTTTTTTTTTATTTATAATGAAAGAGCAGTTTTTGATAAAATAATTAATTTTAAAATTTTACACATATTTTTCTTTTACGAACTTTTCAACTTTAAAAGCAATTGTTGTGGTAGCTACGAGTTCGTAAAGAAGAGTATCTGCTGCGAATATATAGGTCACGCATGATAGCTTTATTTCTGAAGAGCCATGTGAGAACGTAAAAATAATATTATGGGCACAGATGCCGTATAATCCAGAAAGCTAAATTCTAAATTAATTTTTTATTGATGAAGAAATGTTACTAAGATGAAGTATTGTGAAGTGCGCCATGACGTAAATATTAGGGTTGCCAAAATAGAATTTTCTGCATAATTCTTATTGGTCTCCATATCTAGGACGAAATGAAAAACCAAAATGTTACATACCATCCAAATCCGCCAAAAAGATAACCAATCTCCGAATTTGGGATCCTGGATTATATGGCATCTGTGCCATATTATGACTGGTAACATTTTTTAAGACAATTCTGCATACGTCCCACGTTAACTGAGAGCATAAAGGCAATTGAAATCTTGTTGGTATCAATGAAACAATTTTCCTACTTCTTTTGTTTCGCTACATTTTCTGAAATCGCAGCGAAAGGTCTGTAAAAGCATCTGTTGAATAAAATGCGATAGGGTTGTGTCAGTGAGGAACACAAGAAAAGTGGGCTATTGCAAGGAATTTGGCGGTGGAATCTATGTTCACGTTCAATAATTATCACAAATGCTTAGACCGAGGCTCTTCAATGTTAATGATCAGGTTTCGGATTGGAAAAAAGTCTTTTTATTTTCGCTTTTTCTTGTTTTTAAGAACCAAGCAAAAATAACAGAATAAATTCTTCTAAATACAACTTAAATTGAATAATTGTAATGTAATAATTAAGCTCAGATGCAGTATAATCCAGGATAATCTAGCAACCTAGTTTTTATTACGTCCTAGATATGGAGACCTGTAAAAATAATGCAGAAAATTCTATTTTGGCAACCATAGTATTAAAGTCATGGCGCACGTCACAATACGTCATCATGGCGACATTTCTTCATTGCCAAAAAAATTAAGAATTCGAAATTCTAGATTAAACGGCATCTGTGCCAACAATTATAATTGCAATAAGAAAACGGTATTCTTGTAAGCAAACTCTCTCTCTCTATTTAGACTATTATTTAAACTAATATTTTGTAAATCATGTGCCTAATTTCGTAAAAAAATGTATTTCATCCAAAATTAAATTATTGACTCAATACATGGGCAATGTATTTAATATCACGAGTTACAGCTAATATAAGGCTTTTGAATCTGGAAGCGAGAGAGTGTTGCCTTTGAGATTTTTAACTTAACTAGCTGTACCCATTCACACGTTGCTGTGTTTGAACAAAAAGGCAGTTTTGATACCTCAGACATAATTTATTAATTATCAAATGTATACAATACATCAAAATGAAAATTAACACTAAAATTATCCCTACATATATATCATTTGAATATAACATGTAAAAAACATAAATACATAGTTAATGGTAGAATAAACATGCTTCTTCGCTATGATATTAAACAATATTACAAACGAATTTCAATTGAAAAATAATTTTGAAATTATTAAATATCATGATGAAATGAATGGTATTTGAGGATTGATGGTGAACTTTATCTTAGTAGTGCTTGTAAATATACCACCTTTTTTATTTTCCTACCTGGTGCAAGAACAAATAAATTTGATGGTTTTCCAACTCGTGAACACCCGACGTAAAGCTGTCCATGTAAGAAGCATGGATTTATCAAATGTAATTCACATATTTGCAGTGATTGTCCCTGTGCTTTGGTAATGGCCATTACAAAGGCTAGTCGTACGGGAAACTGTAGACGTTTAAATTTAAATAGAGTATGTGTTGGTATCATGGGAATGTGTGGTAGTGGTACATGTTCCTGTTAGTGTTTTTCATTTATATTGGTTGCCTCAATTATGTTGTTCATTAATTCTTTTATTGGTAGCCTAGTCCCATTGCAGAGTCGCTGTGGATTTTTATTTCGTAGATGGATGATTGGGGAGCCATTTTTCATAGATAAAATATGCGGTGGCCTTCCTGGTAGATTCAATGAATTTAAAAATTCTATTGGATAATTAACTGATTCATCGTGATTGAAAACATTATCCATGGATTTATATGTTGTTTCATCAGGTATTTCATTTTAAATTGCGGAGTTTATTAAATTCACATCAATGTTTTTGACTGCCAGTATAACGCACTCACTAACCCATTGGTTATTTTTATAATTCTGCGATAAATTTGGAAAAACTTTGGTAATCAATTCATCAGTGGATTTTACAATGTGACAAAAGTTTTCTGGTAATGTAATACAATGTGTGGATTCGTCCATTTCCATTTTACCATTCCCAATATCTAACAATTGTTTTGCAAATCGTTCAGAAGATTCATCTTGTTGTAATTGAACCTGCATATTGGCCTTTAAAGATATTTTCTCCACATAACACTGTGATGATTTGAGATATGCATTCAATTCATCCGCAGGTGTTGAACGTGGTATAACTGGTTGAGTTTGTCAAAAATCACTAGCTAGCAAAATGAGTGCACCACCAATGAACTGCTCATTTTCTCTCAAATCTTTTAATGTGCGATTGGGTCCTCCCAATAATTCCTTGTGTGTCATGGTGCAATCATCCCATATTATATGCTGACATGATCTTAGTACTTTTCTCATCCCAGAGTACTTGCTAATATTACAAGTTGGAATTTTAATTACCTGTATATTTAATGACAATTTCAATGCTGAATGTGCAGTTAGACCACCGTTCAAAAGAGCTGCTGCAATATCAGGTGATACAACAGCAAATGTAATATTATTTTGTGATCTTATAGTTGCCAGAATAATTGAAATAAGAAAAGTTTTGCTAGTGCCTCCAGGTGCATCTATGAAATATAAACGACAACTCTTGTTAGATATTGCATTTATAATTGTGTCATATACTGTTCGTTGTTCTAATACCGATTTCGGCAGATTAATTCAAGCAAATGTTTGTAATTCATTTACATCGAAGTGCGTTTCTCGTTGTATATCACGATCGAAAATGTCATTAACAGATATATTATATATATATGTGTGTGTGTGTGCGTGTGTCTTCAATCATATAGTCTTTATATTTTCCCAAATATCCTTTGGGTTCGCCGGAAAACATGTATGATGGAAAATAATGTACGTATCTCGTATCTGCTGTGGTTGAGCTGTATTAAATGCATCAGCAAGTGAAATATCCCAATCAGCATCGTTTTCTAAGAGACTATTTCTGTCAAGCCTCACTAAATGTAGCACACACATGGGCATTGACTGTTTTTAATTCTTGGAAAGATGTTCATCATTGCCTGTAATAACTTCAGCAAGTATGTCTCCAAGATACCGCTTTCTGCACTTTTCATCTGACATGCTTAGCGAATTATTATTTAGTGAGCCACATGGACTATGAGTATTGCGAGAATTAAATTTTTCACCAACTATGACAATTGCCATTTCATCGATCGTTGGTGCGTTGAATTGTCTTCGATGTTGACCAATAGGTGTTTTATCTGCCTTTGTTATTATTTTGTAATCGTCAGATGGCATTTGTTCCATAACAGTTTTAAATAATTTAATTAATTCATTATGTTGTTCAAACAAATTGTATAATTCAGAGACAATCTCTCATATAGTACTCAAATTCAGTTGACACCGTCTACTGATTTGTTCGTCAGTGTATTTCCCATAAAATATATCTGAAGATATTTGTGATCAGCATTTGGCAAAAGTAGTAGTGATCCAGCGTGGTGATAAATTTGCCCCTGTACTTTAAATGTTAACATATAATTTGCGCTAACGATATTCGTTGCTAACAACTATTTCATTTGGAAGCATAAATTGTACTTGCGTATATTTTTCAGAAGATTTTTTGATTGACTTGTTTCGCCTTTTACTAGAGTTAATAATATTTTAGGTGGTGAAGGCAATTCTGGTAACTTTACTTTTTCATCTGCACAGCACATACCTGGTGTTTCATTTTTAAATTTCTGAGCATCACAATACGTACACTTTTTATCCATTTTTCCAATAATTACACTTGGATGAAGACTGTAATTATAAAGGGGATTGTGATTGATACCACATAAGTTCAAATCTGTATGTATCGTTCGTCTTGTTGGTGTCCTTCTAATTCGATTCCTATGCTACTTTGCTTGCCACTATTCACTCGTTTCTAATGATCGAGCAAGAGCAGTGGTGACTCGATCTCTTTCTTGCCAAGTTTTTCTTTGCTCACTGGTTTCTAAAGCTCGTTCTTCTCTTCTCATTTTTTTTGTTTGACTTGTAGATCGACCAATGGCATTGTGGTGTCATTTTGGTGGCATTGTGGGGTTGAATAAGAACTTGTTTCCAATTATTTTCTTCAGCTGGAAATCAATAATGTTTTTATTTATTCTCGTATTAATAATTGCAAAAATTTTTGACTGCATTTTTGTATTTATTAGAATTTGCTGGTGAAAAATCGAACGTCAAACGCATTAATGTTGTTTTTTGTAATTTAAATTAATTTGTTGAACTCTTAAAGGAAACACAATTTATATATTTTAAACATTTTAAATTTCAATATAATTTTTAATATTCAAACAATAATGGAAAAAATATGAATAGAATGATTCAATATTTTACTTACCTTGTGATTTATATTTTTATATTTATTACAACTGTTATTATGGGTATGTTATTTTTTTACAGTTTAATTTGTTTTATAAAAGTAAATTCTATGAGTAAACTTTATGGGTAAAAATTTTATATTTTAATTTATTCATGGTTACACTTTTAACGATTAAATGTTATTTTGATATTTTTTGGGATATTTATTTGGAAGCACCTAGAACCCTAACTCTGATTTTAAAAAATTTCAGAACCCTTCCTACGAGGAATACCTAATAATTTCCCAAATTTTCACGGCGATTGGAAGTATGGTTTATGAATCTATTGAGTACAGACGAACAGATACACATTCATATATATATATATATATATATATATATATATATATATATATATATATATATATATATATATTGTGAGATTAAGTTAAGTGAATTTAATGTGGAAATTATGAAAGATTTTACTCTAGAAATTGTGATATATAGGTTTACGCTTCTAAATTAAAAATTTAAGTTACGCTTGATATTAAGATTGAAGTTTTACATTTAATATTTATGATGTTTTTATTGGGCTTGCAAATAAATATTTTCTTTTACTACATGAGAATACTTTTTATTTTAAGTCTGATACAGAAATAATATGTTTTAGAAACATAAAAGTTAATGACACTTAAAAAAAAGGTGTAATACAATCCTATATTAAGAAAATTTATGTTTACTTTATTGTAATGTGAGTTCAATAAAATTTTGTTTAGATTCTATAAGGTAGTCAAAATTAAATGAAGTGTATATTGATGAAAGTTTATTATTGTAAGGAAATTTAATAAAAACACATAAAGTTTGTAAGCTGCTTTATAAGTTCATTTTTTTCCTTCAGAAATAAAGGCAAGATAAAAAAATTCCAAATAACACAACTGAATAAATTAATTTCACGAAGAAAATGTTATCCATACACAAGTTTTATATTTTCTTATTAATTTAAAAAGGAATAAAAAACTTTGAAAAAAAAAGGTAAAATCCTTATTAGCTATAAAATTTATGAACAGTCATGAAAAAAGTTCTTTGGAATATATATATTCAAAATGTATTGTGATAAATCCGTTTGATTCCTACAGAAAACGAAAATGTATGACATTAATTGATTCAAATTAACAATATCGTTTAAAGAAAAATTCAAAATATACATCAAGCCAAACATTTTGTAAAATAAAGATCTTATCTTACACATATTCATCTATTATCTAAAAAGTACTATGCACCTCCACCTAGTGTAAAACAAAGAAACAAATTCTACGAAAATCAATTTTTATGATTTGTTTACTGAAAAAAAAATGAACTTACTTTGTCATGCCCATTTTCAAAGCAGAAAAAATTTACATAGAAAAAAACAAGTGAAGGTTTTTATATGTGAATGTTTCCCGTTGAATAATGAAAAAAAAGTTTTATGAATTAAAAAAATCTTCATTATAATTACTTAAACTCTCTCTCTCATAAAATGAATGTAAATATTTAACGGGGAAAGAAGATATGTGTTTGTCAAGATAAAATTTTAAAACTAGTTTTGAAGTAATACCTGGCGTTTATTAAATATGAATATCAATACAGGATCATTTACATGGAATCCTTTTATTTAATGATTCTTCGGTTTAGCTCTTCTACCACAAAATAAAAATGCTGCCTCATAATAAACAATTCCCCATCACTTCATTTTGTTCAGAAATGTCTTTACAAGATAATCCATGCTTTCTCAAGATCTGTGATCTTAAGATTTCTTACCGTCCAAGTAATGAAGGAACTGAGAGTTCCCTGGCGCACACATTTCCCTTGTTTCTTCTTATGCACGTGTTTGCGTTCATTCTCCTCTGTCCAACATTTATATTTCATATGATGAAATTAGCTTATATATATATGTCTGTGTGTGTAAATAAAATTTTATATTTATGCAATATATGGAATTTATTTCTACTGATGTTCATAAAAACCGAAAGGGATAAAAAAAATTACATTTTACATCATTGTAAAAATGTAACAAAATGTTCGCCAAGAATAGCTGTTTTAATAGAGAAAATGTCCTTTCTGACATTCGCTATATGACAAATCACTTCTTTGAATGCCCAATATAGTTGTTTCAATAGATTACAATTTATTTTAATGAAAGGTGTTACTTTTTAAACTTTTCTACTTGTTCTTTAAACTTCTACACGCACTGGCCAATGAATTGGAAAACTTTGTGATTCTCATATCAGGGAATGTAGTATGCAGTTTCTTATGACGTGCGTTAAAACGCAAATATATGTCGTTCAGCATAAGTATGGTGTATTTTTTGATGAATGAAATGGGTAGAACTCAGCTCAGGGAAAGGTACGAGGCAGTATGTGAGTTGGTGCAGCAACAACACAAGAATAAAATAAAATAGAAAAAGCAACAGGTATTTTGTTGTTGTTGTCATGTGCCAGCCAGGCTGGCAATATAGGGTGCGCTGCTCCACTTTTCCAACTGAACCCTATTTTGGTGTGGAGTCCGACTTCCTCAGTACACACATGCCATAGATACCCGTTTATAGGGTAGGCAATCATTCACACCACATTCATACAAGGAAAGAACAAATACAGGATAGATAGAGAGAGAAAGTACATCCATGCCCGAACCGGGATTCAAACCCACGACCTCCATATCCGCAGTCAGACACGCTGACCACTAGACAAGCTGGGCGGCAACAGATCTTATACTATTTGAAAAAGGACTTAATGTTGGCGTCTTTTTAGCAGAAGCTTCGATTTCGAAGACAACAAATGTCACTGCCTGCTTCTCAAAAAGCAGGGGGATGACAAAGTTTTTCGAAAATTGGAATCAGAATCCCTGGTCTTTGATCTGGAAGAGCGTGATTTGTATTTCGACGAACTGTGTGACAGAACAGTTCGCCAAAGCAAAATGTGGTCTAATAAAAAATTTATCTTGGATTTATAGTTCATTGATCAGTGTGTGTATTTGACACCTGTTCATGAACTGCAGTTTTTTAACCTCATCGAAGTGCTTGAAGAAAGGCAACGATCTGCATTCTAAAAAATATTACTATAAAAGGAATTTTTATGGACAACATAAGCATGTAAAAAATAACGGATTTTAAATTTAAAAAATGGAATAGAAAGTGTAAAAAAAAGTATGTTCTTTTTATTAAATGAAAGAAAAGTACATTTAAATATTCACTATTTGGGATCTCAAACTGATATCTTCAATTAAAAAAACGCAAAAAAATACTGATTTAGACATTGAGAACAGTTAGTTATAATTTCAGGTGAAATAAAAGTAGTAAAGGGCTCGAGATACACTTTTGTGTTTGATTCAATAGGAAAATATTGTATTTCATCAAAATGCCGAAATCTATGTTTTCTGGTCACTAATAAACATATAGTATTGAATCAAGATTTAAAGCCAAAAGAATAGCATGAAAATCAGAGTCAAATGACCATCTGAAAATGAAAACGGAAAAACATAAGCACAAATTTGAAACACTTCATAAAAATTTCTAACAATCAGTTGAACAAAAAATATGTACATTTATTATCAGAATGCCCAAGCTGTGAATCCGTTACTATATAAACTTATAACCACACAAAAGACATTTTAAAAAGATAGAAATAGGAAGGAAATTTATTTTTGAACATATTATGTATATAAAAAGATATATATTATTTCTTAATGAATATAGGTATGCACAACACTCCAACCTATTTTTGGGCAGTGGATAAGGACTGAATAAAATAAAATATCTCACAAAATTTCACGACATACAAAATACTAGCTATAGAAAATAGATTTCTTCTAAGACCTTCAGCTATAAATTATAGTTTCCACAAAAGTATTTTTTATGCGGTCTCGCGTATAACTCAACAAAGAGGCTTCTTCAAATGAAATTAAGACAAATCATGAACCTCAAGGAAAAGCGAACGACGCAAGTGCTTTCAATAAAGCAAAAATAAATAAAGTGATAAGAAAAATTATATACAAATCAATACTAAACTAAGAACATGATATAACTGGAGGTATAAATCTGATTTGTACTAGAATAACAGTACATATGATATTGGCTGATGCAGTACTTTTGCGATGAAATACGAATGAAAAATCGAAAAATGACTGATCAAAGCATTTCATTTCTTTAATTGATAATTTCATCAATTATGTTGCAATCTGATTGGTATTTTCTTACAGCGCACAAAAAATAACCGAAAAAAATTATATTATTTTATGAATCGCATTTATTTCTAGTTGCATCTAATTCAAGATTCAGAAGTAATCCTGATCAAATTTTGGCTTCATTCAGAGGTACTTTTCTCACATTAAAAGAGCCCTTTGAATGCATAAATCACGCAGCTTGATCTTCGAATCACAGTAACCGAATTTTGCTTACTCTCATTATTTAAAAATGAAAACGTTATCACGATCAAATCTGCTTTTATAAAAGCAAGACTTTTAATATAAATAAATTATTATACTGTGCTTCAATTATGTAAAATATATTTTTAGACATCTTTGCTGTTTGCATTAATTAGTTGTTGTGCTGCATGATGGAGAAATGAATTCATGTGCATTTCTCCATTATAATAAACAAAATTATAAAATATTAAATATTTTTTTAAAAAAATTAAGTTACATTTTCTTGAATTCTTTTTTAATTAACAATGTTTATTAAAGTGAAGGTTATCCAAAAGATGCTCTAGGCAGAAGATACGTTTAATCGTAGGCTTCATAACTGGGCACTACTATTTCAGAAAACACCTCCATAAAATGGAACTGTTTCAGCAAGACCCTATCTGCAGGAAATGTCATACGCAAGAGGAAACGGCCAAACATATCATTTACGAATGCGAGGCTCTTGCCCTCCCTAGATTAACTTCTTTAGGCATCATCCATACTAGGGAGTTACACCTAGACTCCATTAAAGGGTTATCGGACTTTATTAATAAAGTGGGTGATCCGAGCAACTGGAATTAGGAAACATTGGGTTTGGAGTTAATAGTACAAAATGCTGATAAAAGCAGAGGTGCCCAATGACATACAAACCCAACTCTAAGAAGAAGAAGAAGGTTATCCAAAATGGTAAGGGGTGTTCACATGAATTATGGTGCTCTTTGAATTAACTGTTCTTCTGTTCGCTGATTCCCCCGCCCCTCACTCCTTCCTGTCGCATTCGTTCCCTCGAGGCACAGTCATTGGAACTCCATCAATACCGAAAAAATTTTCCTCTGACTGCACAAACAGTTAGGAAGACTGCCTAGTTCTGCGAATAATACCAGCCTATTAAATGAAAGAGAGAATAGTCCTTAACTGAGACCGTAACGCAAACAGCGGCACCTCAGCACAAAAGCAGGCAGTGCCACGGTTTGTTGTACCTGAAAGGGCCGATTTCATTCCGATCCCTCGGCTCTATTACCGAGCGGCCCGCCAATTTGACGCAGCTGCGGGAATAACGAGGAACATTTTTAAAAACTGTGAGGACGCTTCGCTGGATCGATTCGATCCACCTCTCCATGGGGAGCGGCCCCCTCTCAAAAGGCTACTTTAGAAGACTTGCCGAAAGTCGACAGCGCCTTTCACCAGGCCTGCGAATCGCGTTTGGAGATGGAATCTCAGGTGAGATGTTCGATTTCACGGAACGTCGACTTCTTTTCGTCCTGTGGTGACGGACTCAGTTGTAAACCGCTTGAAGAACACGAAGGTAAATACTGCTTTGCTGAAGTATTTGTGTGTTTAATTCTTAAGAACAGCTTTCTGTTGGAGAAGGAGTTTTCGTCACGCCCGAATGACAAGCTTAATGGTGGTTACACGCTGTCCCGGTGAGGACTGCGACTGCTTATGTTGTCTCAATAAGCGATTACTTCCATTTTTCTTGGTAAATCCAGAAATATCACAATGGCATTCTTCCTCACGGTAAATAATACAGTAGTGAATGAATGCCAAACAACATCATTTCAGCAAAATCTGTGAAAAATTCCAATTGTGATACATGCAGGATTACATGTCGTGACTCGGAAAACATTTTAGAGTTATAACTGAAATAGAGGTGCAGTTAACCATTGTTGGGGTGTGAAACCAGTCGAACTCCTCATGCAGATGCACAATTTTTGTATTAAATAAGATTTTCTAAAAATTATGGAATTAATACAGGAAAAATTACATCAAACTAAGATCAGTTCTGAATATATAAATAAATACAATAGAAGCTCATTTTTACAAACTCATACCGATTGTTAAAATAAAATGTAAAATCGAACCAAAAGAGTGCTTAATCTCTTATAGGGTTTTTACTAAACTACTCTCTTTCATTTTCTAATAAATTACTATTAAAATTTATTTAGAATTCCCTAAAATATAAATACATGCAAAATAATAATACATGCAAAAGTCTTATTTAAAAAAGGACAGTTACTTTCATTTTATTGATGAAAAATCAGGTAAAGTAATTACGTTCATTTTTACGAATTCGTAAAATAGTTCTTAACAAGGAAATTTTGTGGAGTAGAAAAGTGTTAGTTCTTAAAACTGGTTTTTTTAACCAAGCTGATATCTGTTTAGAAATAAAGTACTATTAGAAAAAACTATTTAGAATGCACTATATAAAAAAACATGTAAAATATAAAATTCATAAGCAATTCTAATTTTTATTTTACTGGTGAAAATTAGCTATAGCATTCTCTTATTTTATTTTGTTTTAAAACTACGCTTATACATATATAATCTATATTATATTTATATGTAGCTACATTTTTTCCATTTCTTTCGACGTAGCGAAATATTTTGCTTTTACGCTTCTCAAAAAATTCTTCAATCTTGCTAGCCATCTACTTGTTTTACAGACCATTACAACTCCATGTTATTTTCTATTAATTTGATATTTTTTTTCATTCTTATTCATTTCGTCCTTGATGATTCGATCATCTGATGGTCTTTACGTCTGAGTTCACATTTAAAAAATCCCGAGATGAAATTCTGGGCATAAATGGGTTTGTTTAATGAAATCCAAGACTCAGCAACAAATCTTTGCTCAAGTCGTCAAGCGAACGGCAATTAAGCCTAACATATCAAAATGATGTGGATATTGTCTTTTCTGCAGCATCATTGATTGACAAGTGCCTGTCAATTTCATGAAGCGATTTCAAGCTGTTTGCAAAACTGCCTTACGATATTTGCGTCCGTAGTTGCTAATTATATTCTCTAAGACGGAAATTAAATAGGTGGAAAACACTCTTCAAGAATTGCTTTAAGAGATTTAGAATTTCGATATTTGCAGCGCAGTCACAAATCAAAGGTTTTAAGATTCTCCATTGTTGTTGTTGTTGTCGTGTGCCAGCTAGGCTGGCAATATGGGGTGCGCTGCTCCATTTTTTCAACTGAACCATATTTTGGTGTGGAGTCCGACTACTTCAGTACACACATGCCATAGGGACCCGTTTATAGGGTAGGCAACCATTTACAACACATTCATACACAGAAAGGACAAAGACAGGATAGAGAGAGAGAGAGAGATAGTACATCCATGCCCGAACTGGGATTCGAACCCAGGACCCCTATCCGTAGTCAGGGACTCTGACCACTAGACAGTTCGGGCGGCATGATTCGCCATTACAACTGCCGATCGAAATTTCTCAGACATAAAACAAAAACAAAAAAAATGAAAAAAAATAGTGTGTAAAACAATAAAAGCAAGCGGAAGGAGAATGAGTAATTCTTCACACAAAAAAGAATTTTCGAAATTTTAGTTTATAAATTGAAATCATCATTGGCCTTCAATCTTGTTTATTATTCGTTTCCTTGCTTTGCAGTTGCTCTCAGACCTACATCATTTCCTTTCTGTTTGATACCTGAAAGTTCTTTTTCATTATGTTCTCAATCGCTTATATATATTGGGTTGTTCGGAAAGTAATTTCGTTTTTCCTACATGGATCAGCTTTTTGCTAGTAAAAACCAACCACTTTATGACTGTGGAATCGTACTTACTACCAGAAAGATGGTAAAAGCTATTGGACTAGAATGAACAATGTGCAATGCAATACAATATTTATTTGCTGCACGTTTTTCATTTTCATAAAAAACGAAATGACTTTCCGAACAACCCAATATTTCTTATGTACAATTTGCAGCTTTTTTTTAAAAAAATGTCTAAAAAGAAATTAAGGACAATTTTTTGGGGAAGTTCGTGGAAGAGTCTTCACTCAGTTATGCAATTAGTTATTTCCAATTTGAAGATTCGACTTCTCAGTATAAGTTTCTCAATCTTAAAGTATTATTTTTTAAATCAAATATTCAGATAATGAGACCTAACTAATCGAACTTTTGTGAAATTTGCATTTACATTAGAGAAAAATAAAACAGAGAGATTATCAAGATTTGTGTTGATATTTTGCATTATTGACTATAAATAATTATAATGCATTTACACTTTATAATACTTTAAAATATTTGTATAAACGAACATCAATTAATCAATAATATTATATTGATTTATTCTTTGTTTATAAATATTCATTTCAGTATGCGCGGATTTTTATAATCAGAAAATTATTTAATGATATTTTAATTCCTCACTAAAGCTTGTAAGTTTGAAAACCCGCTATCATCTTGATCAATTATATTAATAATTTGGACTGAAAAATGGACTAGCTTTATTGACTTTAAAAATAAGAAGCTGATTAATACATTATGCAGTCATAGCATATGTATCTGAACTTTATACACTGAAAGGTTTCTGAATTTTCCATCAATTACTGGAATTCTCTGTTAAATAAACATTCGAAAAAGCTCTCTCAATTTTATTAGGCTTTTCACTGGAACTTTGAAAATTATTGAGTCAGGTGCCGCCAATATTTTAAAATAACCAAAAGTGGTAATTATTCTTGAAGCGAAATGAAACAAATCTATATTATTTGGTTTATTCATTTATTTTAATATCAAAACTTTGAATCGTATTAAAAAATAAGATTGGATTTATTTTTAAACTATTGCATTTTTTAATAAATCTATTATAATTTTATTATTATTGGAATTATATTTCGAAATAAAAATGAGATTTAAACTACAAAATGAAAAAGTATTTTATGTTGTTAAAAACTCAGTTTTATCAAAATTGAATAGTTAGAAATTATACAGAACGTATTATTTTCATCGCTTTTACCTTTCGTGTCAAATAGGTGAACATAAATAAAAACAATAAAGCAATATGTTTACTTTTGCAAAGTTACTGAATATTTCCTTTATCTCTTTGTTGAATATGTGATTATGCTTTTAATCAAAAAAAGAATTGTTACAGTATATTTTACAGGTCTTTTTTTTTAATCCATCCCATGTTGAAGGTCAAATAATACAGAAGCATATCTAAAGTGTAGCGCATCGAAAAAAAAAATTAAGCTAATTATTTATTTCATTTTAACAAACACACTGCATGCAAAGACACAATATTGCACTCATATTTAGAAATAATCATAAAGAAGAAATTATAATTTGTGCACTGAGACATTCATCTATCTTTTTCGAAATCCGCTGTCCGACTCCCTGATTTTCCCCCGTAACTCTCTTGAGATCCACTTGGGACATTCTCATATCGGAAGTAGGGACTTTTTTACACCTTCAGCTTCGTTGATTGTCACTGAGTCGTCATTTTTTTTTTTTTTTTTACAATTTAAGAATCATGATATTACATCTGTTATTCCTTTTCCAGTCCACCGAAAAATATAGCACTCCCTATCTAGAGGTAGGAAACTACAAGTTTAAAGATGTTCGCAACTTTAAATATTTGGGATCTGAATTGAATGCATCCAACGACATCGAACCTGAGATCCGCAGCAGGGTCACAGCTGTTAACCGATGCTTTTTCGGCTTAAAAAAAGTACTTTCGTCAGTCGAAAAACAAAAATTTTGATATATAAATGCTTGATTTGGCCTATTCTCACTTATTCATCTGAAACGTGGACATTGACTAAGAAGGACAAAGAAACCATCTCCATTTTCTTAAATCATCTCCATTAAAGAAAAACTTTAAGAAGCATCTTTGGTGGAATAAAGTGTGAGAATACATGGCGAAGAAGAACTAATTCTGAACTCTATAATTGACGAAAAAAATTTTCTTGGCTCGCCCTATTGACACCAGAAGAAGAGGAAGACCGAAACTCCGATGGCGTGACTGCCTTGAAAACGACCTAAAAACACTAAAAGTGGCAAACTGGATGACCTTATCCAAAAATAGGGGGTCCTGGTAAGCACTTCTGAGGAAGGCAAAGGCCCACCCTGGGCTGTCAGGCTAATGAAGAAGAAGAAGAATTCCTTTTCCAATAAGTCTTTCGGAAAGTTATTTGGAAAGAATCATAGAATAGTTTCCACTCAGGAATATTTCATTCACAATCATATATGAGTATAAAAAATATTTAAAAAATTCGCTATAAAAATAATATTCGAATATAAAAAAAATATTCGACAAAATTCAAGATTGGTCGATTTCCGCTCATCAACTTTGCATAGTCAAATTAATTTATTTCAAAAAAAAAATTTGTGTTCTTTGTGCTTAAAACAGCTCCCACAAATGTTCTGAACAGACATTCCGAAAAGTTAAAGAATCGCACGTGATGAACAGCTCATGACAATTTTGAAGAAAAAAGAAAAGTGAACGCAATTTATTTAAAGGAAGAAAATAATCGCGCCCTTTGAAAAGGGAGAGAAATCACACATTTTCTTCTGTAATGTTTCGCGTAAAAAGTTCGTGGTTAAATTTAACGTGAAAATGAAGAAATTTTCTTCCGAAGAATTTTCTCTCGAATCGTTTCCAGAGCTTCTTCGATCGCCGCATAATTTTTAAATGGCATTCCTAATGTAACCGCTTGTCTTTCGATCAAGCTGATTTCGGAGACGTATTTTCGGAGTTCTGTTTTTTCTTTTTTTAACTTTCCAGCGCACATGATAAAATCCCTGTACGCATTAAAGGGGCGTTTGAAGGAAAAGTGCGGGGGCGAAGAGAGTGGGGTAGAGGGAAGGGCGTTAAATGTTCTTCCGCACAAAGGTTTGAGGAGGCTTTAAGCAGATGGTAATTGAGAAGAGAAGGGAAAAGTTTAAGTGGGGTCGCTTCCCTCAAGGCGGCCGCAAATTGTAGGCAATAAGAAAAAAGTTAATCTCTCCAGTCACTTTCCTCAATTTGGAAAACGCCAACCGAGTTTTTGTTTCGAGAATATTCGAATAAATGCATCGAGTGGCAGAAGCGCTTCGAAATGCTCTTCGGCACTGCACTGCCTAGTTCAGTTCGTTAGAACTCTTATGGAATTTTAGCTTTATTCTACGTAGTTAGCTCGCGAACACATCAATCACCTGCATTCTCCCTCAGTGGGAAATATTTGCTTCCAAGTTCTTAAAACTCCTCAAATTTCTGTGAGAAATATTAAAGTCGAAATTATACTTACTTAAGAATAACAATATCATCTTAACAGAAACTTAAGGTAATGTGAATATTTTCAAAGCAATGAAATTCATTTCGACACGTACTTCTCTTCTGAACAATGAAATTAATCCCATGCAACCTTCTCGTTATCCTGGGGCCTGAGCAGCTACCAGGCGCGTCGGCAGGTGGTGGATCGCCGAACGTCCTGTAGGAATGACAGGATAGCCTTGAATATAGAATCAGAGGCCGCGAACCAGTTCCCGTAAACCCTGGTGTTATGCTATCCGTGCCTAGGGCTATTTGGCACCGCGATAATGGTGTCTTAACGGAGCCTCTAGTTGTCTGGCGAACTTCTAGAGCTTTTTTGCCTTGCCCAGTAACTCAGGCAATGCTGGGTGGACTGTTATATTACCTGAGCTTATTAATTGTTATCATGTGGCTGAAAAGACACAACAAACAACTAACCTTTCTGCATTTGCAGGTGAAGCCTCTGAAGTAGACCTTGCTGAAAAAGACAAGGGAACTCAGAGGCAGTCTAATGAAGGGGCAGCAATAACTCCTTCACAGGAGGTAGAAATGACCTCCAAACCATCTTCTTCTGGTGAAAGTCAGGAAGCTACGGCTAGCATGACTGACTCTCTGACCAGATGGGACTGTTTCAGCAAGACCCTATCTGCTGGAAATGTCATACGCAAGAGGAAACGGCAGAGCATATCATTTACGAATGCGAGGCTCTTGCCCTCCCTAGATTAACTTCTTCAGGCCTCATCAATAATGGAGTCTAGGTGTAACTCAATTCAGAGTTACACCTAGACTCCATTAAATGGTTATCGGACTTTATTAATAAAGTGGGTGACCCGAGCAACTGGAACTAGGAAACATTGGGTTTGGAGTTAATGGTACAAAATGCTGATAAAAGCAGAGGTGCCCAATATAATACAAACCCAACTCTAAGAAGAAGAAGAAACTTCTCGTTAAAGTATCAGATTATGAGAAATTTTCGCTATTTTAAGAACATGTGCTTTACGAGTTCTTCCTTGCCATTGAAAATGCGAGAAGTCTAATTGCAACAAACATTCTGAAACTTCAGTTCCAATCGTCGAAACGAACTAATCCGAAGCACTCTAAATTGCAGGCAATTTCTGCGTTCTTCCGTCCTTGTTAATGCACCAGCAGACTTCCCTGAACTCCTGAGCATCAGTGAGTGGAAACAACTCAGTGGGAGTCTTCGGAGCTTAGAAGCATTATCAAGCAGAAGACTCCCAATATTTGACTTGCCACCCTCAAAGCTATCATTTTACTTGGAGGACATAACAACTTTTTGAATGTACCTCAGACGCCTTCAATGAACATGACGCTTCTTTGATTAAACCGGGATTCATACTCACTTCATTCTGACCACAAGAAAGATATCCTAACTAACCAGTTTGCCACAGGCTTCCTTTCTTCGTTGTTCTAGCCATGCGGCAATGTTAACAACGAACTTTAAAAATTTAATTTTACAATTGGGAATCTATTCAGTAGATGCTCGTTTTTACGAACTCTAGAGACCTATAAAATAATTCTTTAAATTTAAAGTTCGTAAAACTGAAAAGTAAGAGCAAAAATTAAATTTTTTCATCAAGTTACTTCTTTTTTATTAAATATAATTAGAAAAAACGATTTATAAAAAAATATATATATCAACTGTACATGAAATACATGCAAAAAAAATTCATACTTAAAAAACTTTTTTATATTTTATTGATGCAAATTAAGCAAGTAACCATTTATTTTTTTTGGTTTCAACGCCACTTTTTTTAAGCATTTCTCCATTTGATGAAGCAAAGAATTTCACTGCTCATTTTGTCAAAAAAGTGCCTCAATCTTGTTACCTATTTATTTGTTTGTTTGGTAAACCGTCACCTCACTGCGTCATTTTCTTCTCGTTTTTTTGGTCTCTAAGATTCCATTCTCATTCATTATTGCTCTCAATCATTTAATAATCCGATAGTTCTTACTTACAAATTACAATTGAATCCACATTAAGAAATTCCTGAAAAGGAAATTTCGGGCAGCAGTGGTTTTTTTTGTTAAAAAGTTCATGGCTGACTAACTCATCTTCACTCAAATCATCAGGTAAACGTCCTTAGATTTCAGCAGTTATAGTAAAAGTAAAGGCTGCAAGTCAAAACGGCCAAGATACCGTTTCTTATGCGATATCATTCCTAGCATAGATTGACCGTGTCATAGTGAAAATTGAGCATGTACTTTTGTCATACATTCGTATTTAACCTTGCTTATATTTAAAGAAACTTTTTCAAAGCAAATATTCTTTTTGTACTAAAATGATAGTAGAAGTTGAATACTTCGAACTTAGTAAATATACAATTTTTCTTCAAAGCTTCGTTTCAAACGCAATTTTAAAGAAAACTAACCTAGGATTTTAGTTATTAATGAAAATTTTTTTAGTTATTTCAATAACAACAGGTCATAAGTCGAATGCAGGCCATAACCACTCCTCGGAAAAGTTCCTCTTGATTTTACTTTGATGCATGTTCTATAAGACGGTGGAAATTCGTTACAAATTGTTTCGAAAAATTCGAATTTTCAACATTAGTAGAATATAAATAATTCAAAAAGCTTAAGATTTTCTAATGAAATCTTGTTGACCTGATTTCTCAACCATAATATAAAAAAAATAATTAAGTAATTGAAAATGAAAAGATTATAAAAACAAATGTCAATGAAAGTGGCATAGTTCGTTAAAAAATTTTTTTAAAAATTTTAATTCGTAAAATAGAATTAAAATCATCTTTACGTCTATGGTATCATGATACTGACTAATCCCTAATTCGTAAAATCTTGAGTGTTCGTAATTCGAGGCTCATCAAGACGAGCGTCTGCTATATTTCCTGCTACTTCAATACACTGTTTTCAAACAGTCTCCATTAATTACTGCAATAGAATCTTCTTCAAGTTCAGGAAAACAATAGATGTTGATAGAAATGTGAACGATAAAATCCCTCGGATTAAAATGGTGGACGAGAAAGTTAGCTAGACTGTAACGGTGAGCATGCAAAACAACTGCGTCACTATAAATGACCAAAGCAGTATTCTCAAATAAATAGCTGAGTAGGCCTAGAAAATCCTAAAGCAAAAAATTTGGTAGCACTTTACTTAAACTCTGTAGGCTAATTTGATACATTCATATTTTATCAACCTAATTATATTTTTTAATCACGGTTAAAATAATTTCGTGAGCTAGAAAGTTGAATCGTCTTTTTCCAAAGCTTTTCCCACAATTCAAAGGCTTGTATTCTTAAATTCATCGCATTGTTCATTCTAATGTTATTATTTATTCAAATACGCGAGTCTGATAAAGCTTCCTCTGAAACTCTGAAATGACATTAATTTTACAATATATATATAAATATATATATACATATAAAATTATTTTTGATAAAATTTTGTAACCATTTATAATATAGTCCAACTTAAAAGATAGAATAGTTTTTATCTCTTAATTATTATTTTCAATATTTATTATACGACATTAATGTTTATTTATTGTTTAGTTCTGTAAGTTCCTAATAGATGGCGGCTTAGCATCTAAGTTGCACAGGTATTCGGCAGATGGCAACGTGTTTATTTTTCTAGATTATACATCTTCGAGAAAATTAACATGCGCGCGCAATCGCGTGGTTAAATACAGAATTTACATATATTTTTATTACTATATTTTCATGATGTACATATATTTTCATGATACCTATATTTTCATGATGTATAATCATACTATAACAATTTTTTGTGAATCACTTTCATAATTATACTTTGTATTGTGTTATTATTGTGCGTGTTCAGTTTGAATATTTTTAATATTATAAATAGTAAAATAAAATTTTATTTATTGCTGTTGATAGCCTTTTATTTTTTCTTATTTTTATTTTATAATTTGATAATTATTAATTTATTCAGTAGAACATTTTGATCTAATTTATTTATTCAAATGATAAATTCTTCTAATTTTTTTATTTCAGTATAATACCGTGGAAAAATTTTTTAGTTTTAATAATTAAAAATTAAAAAAATAATAGTTCGATATCAATGTTATCTACCTCATTTATAACAATTTATTTTTAGATGTTTTTAATTTATATAGTATATTTTATAAGTAAGTCACTGATTACTAACTATAATTTAATATAAAATGAATAAAATGTAAATTCAGAAAGTATATGTTGATTTGTGCTTATAATTCAAATTTCGATACTTTACCTATTACTTTTAAATGTTTGCGAAACGTTTTATTTTTAATCTCATATGAATGAACCTATTTTAAATTTTTTTATAAAATATTAATTTGATTGTACCCAAGAATTAATAAAAAATTGATTCAATGTATTATAAAAACTCAGCCACTGCAACGCGTGGCTGGGTCAGCTTGTATATATATATATATATATATATATATATATATATATATATATATATATATATATATATATATATATATATATATATATATATATATATATATATATATATAAAAGCTGTTTGGACTCATGAGACATGTCAAAAATGATAATCTCAAAATACTACGAAATATAAAGCAAATATTGGGTGAGTTTTTTTCCATCAAACTCCAAAGAAATCCCAAATAAATTGTCCAAAATAATTTATCGGACAAGTTGATAAAATGGGCACAGTTTATTAATATAATAATAATTACATTTATAATGTACTTGTAATAATGGGCAGTTTAAAGGCGATGATTCCACCGCAGAAACTTTTCTTATTGCATTTATTTCCATTCTCAAACTTTATCTTTTTTTCATGGAGAAATAATCAAAATTTTATGATTTCCAGTTGCTTCCACCCATCGAACTTTCTTTGAGACTCTTAATTTACACTGAGAGTCCGCATCGTGGACTCTTGGCCAAGCCTTCACCGTCCTTTGTTTTCCCGTGAGGAGCTCTTCATTCGCAGTAAGCTGCCCGTCCTCTGCTGAGATGGTCTCCTCTATGATCGGGGGAACCGTTTCTATGGTTTACACGTGATACACTATTTGATACCACATAAATCTGTGGCTCATGAATCGCAAGTTCTTATGGGCAGGATTTCATTGCAAGCAGAAGTGCTTTGAATTGCCCTTTCTAAAAAGTGCAGGAAGTCAGCGCCCTGGTCTTCTATATTTCTTGTCAGTAGAACAATAAATAAAGAAGACCAGGGCGACAGTTCTACACTGTGCGGCATAATTGACTTTCACATTTGATAGTGACTATAAAAATCAAAAACTTGAATTTAAAATTATAATATTTCCCATCTGATTAATCAACATTTTCATACGAAAATATTACTTCCTTAAAATGCATCTACTTTGAATAGAACAGCAACTGCTACTATAACGACTTATTTAGAGGAGGGTGTGTAGTGTAGAAAACTGGGAAAAGAACCTAGAAATTCACAGACATTTGAATTTTTTAAACAGAAAATTGATTTCAGTGTATGGGAAAGATAAGGAAACATTCATAATTTTATATATACAGTATAGTAAATAAGTTAAAAATAAAGAACTATATTTTAAATTTAATAATATATATATATATATATATATATATATATATATATATATATATATATATATATATATATATTAGATTAACTATATAGAAAGTAAATTAAAATACAAAAAACAACTAGAAAAAAAGTACAAACTAGAAAAGATTTTTTTAAATTAGGAAACGTTTTCTATAAGAACAAGATAAAGCATTGAGAAAACTAGAACAACAATCAGTGAAAAAAAGGGAAATTATGACCAGGAAAATAAAGAAACAAAAATATTTAGAAAGAAGTGAAATAAAAACTTCCCACCAGGAGATAAGGAAAAGGTGTTTGAAACCCACATACACAAATGCACATTATATATACTGACATTCATTTACATACATAATTTAAGTTTAAACTATATCCAATGAATCGAATAAGTTCTTAGTTAAATATAACCTATTTCCTACAACGGTAAATTTAAGGTAAATTCACTTATTTTACTCGTACACTCAAGTCAATTGCTAACCTATATAAAATCTAAAGAAAATCTGTAAATTATTCCCCCACCCCCTATACTTTGAACAACCCGTAACATCTTCTGCATAAGGACTGTTTACTAGGAGTCAAAACATGTCTTCAAGCCATGATGAGGTTTACATCTGCGCTAAGATTGGACAATTTCAACTAAGTAAAATGTGTATTGGAATTTATCTGAGCCTCATACTGCAGTGTTACCCAGCTGCTGACTGCTTCTCAGTTAGCTTATAAATTGTCCAATATGCATGCATATATTTATGCACAGGACAAAATCTATGAACAAATTATCATTGACTGATCATTGTAACAGAAAAAGGAAAAAAAATCCGTTTATAAAAATAATATGAAGAGATCTTCAGGGTATGTCTTAAATCTGCAGAATAGAAACACAAATTTCCTTTAGTATCTTTTGACATGAGAAATGAACTGCCGAAGATATTTTATTAGACCCCATTGGAATAAGTACGATTCTGTACGCTTTTTTGAATCGGACTTCCCCAGAGTGTGAACTGCGTGCTGTCAAGGAAGAGGTCCATTTCAGTCGCATCAGTTTTGCCATTTATCTTACTCAGTGTAACTGCGGAAGAATTCGTCTGATTTCTTAAAAGCAGCACTGAAACAACCAAACTCGTTCCTGAAAGGGATGTTTCCGCCCCGCCCTCTTCATATGATGTTGGGGAGAGAAATATTATTTTTCCGGAAAAAGATTCCTTTTTCGCCCCGGGCAATTCAATTTGGGAGCACGCTCAATCCATTTTTTCCCATCTCCGGCGTCGAAACTCGATTAGGAGCGCCTCACGTGTGTCCCAACATTTGTCTCCCGTTTATTCAAATAAAAAACGCCCCGAGATTCGACTCCTGATGGACGCCCTTTCTATATGTTAATGCGCCCCCGCAAACAACTCACCTCGGCGGAAGGAGGCAAAGTAGCCCTTTTAACCCTGGCTGAGGCTGGCTTCCTATTAAAAGAGGCACACACGGATGCTCAACAAACTTATTCCGCATCGCTTAAATTATTTCAAAAGTTGCTGAAGTAGGAACACTGTAGCTCAGTGCTTTTCAGGTTCTGAATTCGATTCCAGACACTGTTTGGAATCGAATCTGATGTTGCACTTCTGTATTCTGAGGGCCTGCTCTGGCCGGGTTGATTAGCGCGTTGCTTTTGTTATTGGAGAGAAGTGATTTCGAATTAATACTGAACCGAAGTATCCACTAAAGGCGACGGGGGGCACGTTTGATAGCTCGTGGTCGCAGTGAACTTCAAGTGAAATAATTTGCTTCTGGGGTGGCACGTCAAATATTGGCTTAATCCTTGCTTCCAAATGACGAAGACGCATACCCAACAATTTCCATCCCATTATTATTTTTCTTATAGTTTTCTCGGGCTGCTGATTTACTTGTTTTCCTCCTTAACCCTTACCCAGTGTCGCCCGAATTCAGTTCGGGCAATTACTGCGTGCAGTATTTGTGATGCCAGAACTGAGTTCGAGCAGAAGAAAAATTAACGTTTCTATTTTAGTGAAGTCCGAGCTGAGTTCGTTTCTACTTTAGGATACTTAATTCCCTATTTTCCTAATAAATAACACAAGTGGTCCTAGTTTTTTACCAATTCCAACTTTGGTTCTGAAGGTAGTGTAAGCTTACTGCGCCTCATAGGTCGACACTTTCCAGAACACATCCCATCAATGGGGAAAAATCTACTCCAACCAGGCAGTGTTTTATATGCTGTCGTAAAACCGATGAACAAGGGAAGAGAATAAGGCATGAGACAAGAGTTTATTGTAAAAAGTGCAATATATAGGCTTTTGAGCAGTACCTTGTTTTGGGATATACCATACTGTAAAAGATTTGTAAAATTTATGTATTGAAAATCATATTGTTGTGTTTTTATATTATAATAGTTATACTAGTTATATTTAGCTTCAAAATTTCGTTTAATTTGCTCAATATGAATAACATGTATGTGTAATCAATGTTTTATGTGTATGTAAAAATTTATAAATATAGTAGTTATTGTATTTAAAGTTTTATATTTGTAATAAAAAAGCATTTTCTAACTCTTATAATAATATAAAGAATAAAATTTAACAGTCAAAAAATTTTTCCATTTTTGGTCCATTTTTCTGAAATATATGTCACAGTTAAGGGGTTAAACAAGTCGAAAATTCTGCTTTTAGTTACTAAATGTGTACATTTAAATAAGGATACAATAAGTATGTTTTTAATGTCTACAAGTAAAAAAAAAGTTCAAGGATATCTACACGTACTTACGTATAAGATTATATTCTTCAGAAAATTTCTAATCTGGATTCTTCATTGTGCTATTAAGCATTTTACCCTATTTTGTTTTCACTGAACAACCATTAATAGATCCTAACTGATAATAATTGATTACCCGAAACTTATATAAAGGTAAAAAAAGTATCAATAACGTTTTTTGCTGTAAATTTTCACTACTTGTACATTTCTCAAATTAATTGCAAAATCTAATTCCTCTTTTCTAAAATTTTATGATAAGCTGCCTTTTTTCACTGTATCCAATATTAGCTTATTGATTTTGGACATTTTTTTAAATTTTAGATAGTGTAAAAGTGACATTTATTTTTTTTTTAATTGTGGCAGTTAAAATGATAATCTATTTAATCTCTCTCTTAGTTTCTTTAAAAATATATAACCACAGCTGTATGAAATATAAGATAAAAGAAAATTTTATTTCGAAAATTTGTTTCTTATGTTGTAAAAATATGTGTTCAGTACGTCTATTAACATTTTCCTTGTGTTTGTGTTTCATTAGATTCTCTAATCATCATTGATCTCAGAATCTTCAGAGAGAATTTAGATCAATAAAATCTGGGCCAATTAAAAAATAATTTTTAATTTCTAAAAAATTAATTTCAATTAACTTTTAGAAAAATAAGTATACCTAATTTTCGTAAATAGAATAAGAATAATAATAACGATTGCATGAAAAAAAATTTTATACTGGTATAATCGAAAAAAATGAAGGGTAACGAAAGTAAACGAAAACTTTTAAGTAATTGTAATGCAATTTATTTATTTTTTGCATACAAGGAAGAGCGAAGAAAGTGAGAAAAATGTCCCAAAACTACTTATTATGTCTAGATACATAAAAATTTATTATGTGTGCATGATTGTTTTCAAATATTTCTCTTAAATTTCATCAATGAATGATTCAAGTAGAGCAATATGATTACAAAAAACATAGTGATGCACTTTACTTTTTAGAAATAACTGAACATAAGGTATCTAAATCATCATTTCAACAACAATTAAAGTTATTTAAATGAAAAACTTTAAAAAAAGAGAATAAAAAAGTATTTTTTTAAATTTTTATTAGTAATATATTTGATAGTTGTAAGTTCTTTCCATCAACGATAGCATAACTTTAAATATCTGCCAACTCTACTGATTTTATCGGGAATCTCTTGATTTTCCATCATTTCTCCCGATTTCCCGATAATGTATGAAAATCTGCTGATTTTTGACAATTTCAGTGAAAAGCTTAAAAAGCCGAAATTTTGACGGAAAAAAAGTCGATTGAGTTGTTTTAGTAGCTTAAACAGTCAACAGATGGATGAAAAACATGCAGAAATATGCTGTTTGCAGACTTTTGAATATGCCTCATATTTAAGTGTAAAATTCTTTGTTGACAGAGTTCCCATTTGTTGCTCAATAAAGAACTGAATAAAGGGTTGAACATTCTCCAAAATGAGTTCTGCAACTCTCAAAAGAAATACTGGATGAACCAAGTGCAGATGTACAATGGCATCTTGTTGGAAATCTCGAAAATGAGTTTGAGCAAAAAAAATTTTCTAATGTTTCTCAATTTATGCTTACAATTTTAACTATTCATCATTCTAATGCAGAATGTGAATGGGTTTTCAATCATATAAAAAAATAAAATAAAAAAGGAATTTAGATCTTCACTTTTTGCTGAAAATTTCAAAAGTTTAATTATAGCTAAATATTCTCAAAATGAGAGAAATGCTTCGAACAGCAGTTTACCAATTCATTTCTAAAAAATGCTAAGTCTACAACGTAAGAAAAAAACAATAGCCATGAGTAATTCGAATTTCAAATGTTTAATATGTTTTTTAGGAATGAAAAGTATTTGTTAATTTCTACATTCTTAAAAGTACTTGTTACGAAATTTAATTTATTTAGTAATGAATTTTATGTAATTTTATAAGTTTAATATTTATAAATTGCACTAGTGTAGCAAAAGTTGCCCTAATTAAATACTGGGACATAAACGTTGATATTTATTTTTTAACATGCAGTATATTTTCTTATTTTTCATAGTTCTTTTATGAGGTTGATGAATATTTTATTACAACATATTAGATATTAGCTTAACACAAAATATGTTTAACATAAATCATTCTCAGAATGTATAATCCAAAAAGCAAAAATGTCACTTATAGTGTCTTCTGATTTTTTCCCTCGAAATCAGTAGAATCTACTTATTTTTTTCCCTCAAAGGTTGGCATGTACGACCTCAATACGCAGTCAAAACTGCAGAAAGATTTTCCAAGTTCTTTTTCGGAAGTATACTCGTTTGCTAAAATTTTTAATGTTGCAGCGCCATTGTCTGTTAGTGAAGTTTCCAATCACGATTGTTGGAGCTATATTTAGACGTCAGAATACTCAGTCATGCATTCTGTTCTGGAGTAGGTATATTCCAAAATATTATTTCGTTGCATTAAAGCAGAGAAATAACTATTAGAACTGATTTCTTATTTTAAGAAACACAAATGATTAATCAAAGTAACTACCCCATTTACGAACACCAAAGATTATAAGAGCTATCGGTTGTCTCCTAACAGGATCACATAGATGAAATGATAATTTTAATTCTAATTTACGAACTTAAATTTTGAAAAATCTCTGTTCTACGAACTCTTTTTCATACATTTTTATTTGTATTTATTTTACATCACCTGATGTTTTATTATTTTATATTTAAAAAACTTGGATCGACGTTATTATTGGAGAATCTTTGAATTTTGTGTAACTGTAACTGCAACATTAAGCATTAATTAATCAATCCAATGAATAAAAAGTTGTTTTGACTCTAAAATCGAAATTAAAGGAAATTTTTTTTACTAATTCTTGTCTTATTGTTTTTAGTAATGAAACTGTTGACATTTATGAAGTTATGTATAAGAAGTGGAGAGCTCTGAACATTCTTCCAGTGCAGTCCAAGTAATTCAAGATGTGCCCAGGCTGATAGCTGTGATACTATATGAGGCATTTCAAGTGAACACTGGTACACTTCTTATGAAAATCCTAGCGTGATTTATAAGAGTAGACTTTGAACTAATAATAGGTACTAGTTTCAAGTATCACGTGCTCCCCGGATTTTTTGAAGCAATCTGTTTGGAATTTCGTTCACCTAATGTAACGACTTTGCATACATTTGATTACTTCAAGTGAAAATATAATAGAAACTGTTCACCTTGGATCCTGTCTTGGAATTGCCTTATGAAATTGACATTCTTGGCGCAATGATCCTGCTTGCAATGATGTTGCAAAAAAGAAACGATATCTAATCATTTCGACCTGTGTGTGTTATTAAGCTACTGTAACTAAAAATAATTATCGAATGACTAGAATGAATGTAATTTATTTATTCATGAGCTTTGACAAGAAAATCTACTGCTCCCAGAAACTTCACTTCAAGACTTTGAATCTGGATTCAGATGTAATTTGTTTGTAAGAACTATTAGATGATTAAACGATTGAGAACATAATAAAAGAGAATGAAAAAGAATTTTTAGATATCAAACAGAGGAAGGAAGCGACTAAGCATTGTCAGCATCTGTAAGCAAGTAGATGAATTTCTAATAAGATTAAAGTAGGGTTTTTTTTTGAGAAAAACAATAATGAAATGTTATTCAACATCAAAAAATACGTTTTTATAAAAATGTTGGGCACAGGTGCCGTATATTTCATGCTTCCAAATTCTGAATTTTTTTTGGCGATGAAGAAATGTTGCCAAGATGTAGTTCATGACGTGCGCGATAACGTAAATACTAGGGTTACCAAAATAGAATTTTCTGCATGATTCTTATAGGTCTCCATATGTATGACATAATAAAAACGAGGTTGCCAGATACATAAGAAAATCCACCAAAAAATCGCCAATATCAGAATTTGGAATCATGTATTATACGGCACCTGTGCCAAATGTTTTGAAATGGAAAAAAAGTAAGGGATGTTCTTTAACAGATATTTTTCCTCAGTAAAATGAAAGAGTTGTTATCAATTATGAGTTTTATTCGCGAATATATTTTTTATATAATGTATTCTAATCATTTTTATAATCGCTTTTTGTAATAGTATATTATTTATTAAGATTGCGGTAAAAAATTAATTGATTGAGGTAAGATTGTGGCATTGTGATAAAAAAAATAATTTTAAGGTCTAACAGTTATTTTTCTAATTTACGAAGTTTCGATTTTATAAACTATTTTACCTGTGCATACATACTTTGGTGCACAGTTTTCTTCTGTTGAGAAGTTTGGTTATCTGGAGTCATTTTTCTCATCATCGACGAAGTTTTACACGTGTACTAAATAAACTTATCTAAATGAACGAGTTTCATTTTGAAAATCTTAACTTAAGAGAATTTTGAAAGTAAGACAAAATGATTATGATAAATTATGGTCATTATTGAAGTAAAAATGAACAAAAAATATAAGGGGAATCTAAAATAATATGAATTACTCCTTTTATAAGCAGTTACAGAAAGAGTAATTTAATAATGTATGCTGGATACGCCTATGATCATGCGCAATGCAGCTTTTGTCCATTCGTCTTCTGAATGAGAGCTGTAACAATAAAATATTCTCTTTTCAACCTTCTTCTTTTAATCACCACATCAAAAATTAACTGATTATAAGTGGATCATTTATTTCAGTTTAATCTAAATCAAAATGTTTATTTTGCTCATATAATACAATTAAGAATATATTTAATGATCACATTCATTTTAATTATTTTCTGTAAGTTTCTATACGTAAATAATTTAAAGCTTATATTGAATATCTATGTAAAATACTTATTTTTAATAAAAGAGAAAAATATTACGATATTCTACACATGTTCCATGAAAAAAAAAATTCTTTATACAGAGTTAAGAGTAAATTTTGTTAAAATGGTAACTTTTTGTTTTCCTTGTTTTAGAAAATAGATAAATAATTGTTTGAGATTATAAAATTCACTTATTGTTTTCATTTCCCTTTTAAATTAAACAAATTATACATTTCATTATTTAAACATTAATTAAACACCTCATAAGATGAATCGTATAACTCACGTTTACTTTTAATTTGTCTCTAGAAAATAAGTTCGCGGGAGTCTGATGACATCATATGCAAAATTGGATGAACGAAAATTAGTTCTAAGTCAGTTAAATGAAAGGAAAATAAAGATTTGTTTTTTAATAAGAAAATTATAAAGGCTGAAAACACAATGTTTTCACAAGTAAAAGATTTTCAAAAATTTCTTAAAAATATTTTATGGAAAGTGAATAAGTAAAAACTATAATTAATTCTAAAAATAAAACAATAAATTAATAAATCGAAGGCACATACCTTTTCTGAATATCAAGAGGTGAAAAAGGTTTTCGTTTTATAGAATTTGTATTCTTAATACTTATGTCAGCAGGAATTCATTTTATGAATAGATTCTTTATGCAAATGTGAACCCTGCATTAAAAAATGCCTCAGAATTTCATTTTAAAAGTGCAATGAATAGATTTATTCAATAAAGCATCTACAAATTGGAGAACTGTGGAATAGAAACCGATTAAATTTTTCCTATCGATTGAGGAAGTGACTCTCTTCACTTCAAATTAGTTTTCCTTGCTTTTGGCAGACGATTTATGACACCGGAAGCTACCATTTATTCAAAATTTAGAAATAGCCATCTTAATTGAATTCGTCCCGAAAGATTTAAAATGCGTTACTTCAGATTATTATTTTTTTTTCCTGTTTCTTTCCAGAGAACGGGAAAAATAAAATTATCTTCGTGATTTCTTTTCTCTCGCATTTCAAATACTTTGTTTTTCGAATACTATTTTATTGTCTTACATTTAAATCTGGAAACTTCCTCGGGTTAAAAGACAATCACGTCGTCGAATTTTGTTTCTGACATTTTTTCTCGTGTTGCAAATCACAGTGAAATTTTCCATTTATTTGCAGATAGCAGCGCCAGAAGCCATAAATATTTACGAGTTTTTCCTATCGAAAATTGCCTCAACATTTTCCAGTGCGATTCATTTCGGATTTTATGGAATGTTCGCATGTAAACAGACTTTTCCTAATTTTTTTTCACTTCAAATGTGTTGTATTTAATTTTTAAAAACTAAATAAATAAAAATAGCAGTATATTAAAAGGTGTTTTTAAGAAGCTTTGTAAAACTTAATTTCGAACATTTAATGAATAAAAAGTTTGAAATACTTCTGAGTAACTAACTTTTGTCTCTACCAATCATGAATCATTATAAATGAAACACTTATGCTGTATGACCTCTGAATGTTATTAAAATGTTGAACCGAAGAGCGCGGCACGAAATGGAATGAAATTTATATCAGGATATTGGCCTTCAACTAGTTTAAAACATAGTTTAAAATTTTGCTTAGTTCGTGTTGTTTAGTTCAAAATTTTGATTTCTGTATTTGCAAATATTTTAAGCCATAGCAAATGCTGCTTTGAACGCAGTTTAAATTTGTTTATCCCGCACTTTGCTCATTTCACAAGAATGGAGGTTCTTTCCTTCTTTCTAAAATTGTCGTCAATGGAAGATCCAGTGAGGTTACAGAAAAATATTTACAGAATTCTCTATATTCTGAGTGTAATTTTTTTTTAAATATTGTAACGATATTTTGTATTGTTTTTCGATTTTAGAAAATGTTGTTTCTGTTTACTGCAGCTAACGTTTTTTCAGTTTTTCTGGTATGACGCCAATTGAAAATGCAATGTAATGAAAGAAATTAAATTAAAAAAAAACTTCAACATTTGATAACTTCGTATTTGTGTGTGGGGTTTCGTTTCGTAACACAAAGCAACGTAAGTAGTTAATATAGTTATTTTCCCGAAATCTAGCCACATGTTTACCGCTGGAAACCTCAGACCGCACATCCTTCCGTACTGAAAATCCTTCCGTATTTAATCCTCGTATTGAAAGATTAAACTGTTTTCAAAGCATCCATTTGCTTCTAATGCCTCACGAGACCTACAGACTCGTAAAGCTCGAAAACACTGGAGTAATTTAGGCCCTTCTCTTATTCTTGATTGACCAAGACGAAATGCAGTTGCCACCTCTCGTCTAACAACAGGCCATGACGGCTCATTTGAAAAGCTAGGGCATTCCTACTTGTCCACTCTGCGGCTGTGGAGAAGTAAGGGGTAGGTACCATCTGCCCCTTTGTGGGGCTTTTTCCTGCTCAATGGAGGAAGCGAGATATTGGAAGGCAAGATCGCTCTTTAGGCAAATGTGATTTTGATCTATTTTCTAAAGTTTACTTTTTGTGACCTTTATTTCCTTGGATTTTCCCTGCTCATTAGAAATAAATAAATGAAAAAAAATAAAAATAAATAAAAAAACTGAGACTGCTAATTTAACAATAAATTTCGTTCTTCCTGCAATCTATTGCTGGAGAGGAAAAATATTATATTAAATCAATATACATTTGTGTTATTCTAAATTTCGTTCAATTTATTTTCTAATTGCAATGATTTATGAATTGGGACAGATCAGAGAATTAGAGAAAGAGCAATAAGATTGAAGTGGTACCAGCAAACAACCTAACTGGTAGATATCGAGTCAGTAAGTGCCGATCAACTCAGCACAGGGAAGTTTGCCCGTGAACACATAAGCAAACTGTTCAGAGGCGACTGAACGACAAACAAACGAAGTCATCGCCGAACTGAATTTCCTGCTCCATACATGCACACATAACGGTTCAGGCAAACCCCGGGCGGTATCTTTAGGTTAACGGGTTTGAAATAAACGCCCATCACCAAGTGCCTCGTCATTTTGAGACACGGTCAAGTGACGAGGCCACACCTGAGCTGGCACCCTCCTCTGCACATCCACGCCACACCAGCGGAAGGACTTTTTACGTCACATATGAGCTCCAGTGGCTCAGTAGCTTCACGCCGCTTCCCGTAAGCTCAGCAAAGTGAAGCATCATTTGCCGCGGGCAGTGGTTGGGAGGGTGACCACGGTGTACTCTCCTTCACTGGGTTGCCGGAGCTCCGTGGGTTGGGGACGTGTCCACGTTAATCTGTGACGTCGAAAGTCCTTCCGCTAGTGTGGCGTGGATGTGGAGAGGAAGGTGCCAGCTCAGGTGTGGCCTCATCACCTGAACGTGGTTCAAAATTACGAGGTATCTTAATAGAGCAAAGTCGTACTTTCACCTTCGTGGTGCTCTGATCCAAAAGGAAAGACGCTCTCTATTGACTTAAATTCGCATAGCCAACGGCATAGCGAGCTTGGCTTGTCCAAGTGTCATAAGCAACAGCAACACAACACGTCACATATTAACGTGGGCCCGTCTCCAGCTCCCAGCGAGCCGAGCTGGCAGCCGAATGGTTAGCAGTCTTGCCTTCGGTTCAACAATTCGTGAGTTCGAATCCCACCTTGGGCATGGATGTTTGTAGTGGTTCGGAATCCGCTTTAAACCGTAAGTTCCGGTCTAATTAGCCCTCGTGTGAAAAAAATGACCGTTGAGCGACAAACAAACAAACCAGCTCCCAGCGAGGTCACACTCCCAACCACTGCCCGATGCAAATGATGCTTCACTTTGCTGATCTTAGCGGGAAGCGGTGTGGAGCTACTGAGCCACTGGAGCTCTCTGCTCCATACAGAATAATGAAGCGATATTTTAATATTTTCGATCCGTGACACACAGAGAACAGAAGAGTGAGCATATCTAGAATATTCTGGCAGTAGAAATAGAAATTGTTACAATAGTTTGTTTTTGATGATATCTCATGTAAGCTTTCAAATATAGAATTGTTTTATTTTCTTAATTTAAGAACCTTATTCCTCTCTACTTATTATTCATGGAAATATACATTTGAAGGAAAAACGTTGAAAATTTATAAGTCTATAAACATATTAAGCATGTGAAATAAATATATCCAATCACTCGAAAATGCTAAATATTTAAAATAAGAAATAACTTAATATTAAAATTTAAAAAATCAGAAAAAAATATGTGAATAAGACTATTAGACGTCATCTATGACTTAATGGTGTTTTTGTCATGTCATCAAGTCAAGTGTGACTTAATATATATATATATATATATATATATATATATATATATTTTTTTTTTTTTGCTTGTCATCAAATCAACAATGATTTGGTGTCATTTTTCATCGTGTCATCAAAGAAACTATAAGCTTGTGACATTTTACATCATATCATCAAACGAAATATGATTGAATGACGTTTTTTTTTTTCATGTCTTCAAGTCAAGTGTTATTTAGTAAATGTTTTTATCCTATCATTGAATCAACCATGAATTGGTGACTGTTTTCATGGTGTCATCAAGTTACTAAGACTTAATGACATATACCTTCACACTAAGATGTGTCACAATGCATGTTGTCATATTTGATAAATTCTTAAATTTTTGTATTACTCAAAACGACAAAAAATTAGGGATGGTTGGCAAATATTTCTTGTGTTTGTAGTCCACTGTTGAGGTATGATAAAAAAATAGACAGAACTTTTCATTAAAAGCAAAAGAGGGCGAGGATACTTTTTGTATGAATGGAGAACATGAATAGACAACATGGAGAACTTGCCCAGGCAGTCAATCACTTCTGATGAAGAAAACACTGTGACATAAAAGTTATAAAAATTTCCTACGAACTTTTCTTCTTCTAATAGAAATCGCAATCTTCATTAAAGGTAAAACCCCTTACCTGTTTCTCTTTTTGTACTGCAACGTTTCCTTGATTTCCGGGGTGAATCCTAGATAGTTTTTACTTTCGGTTTTCGCTGCAAAAGATTAAACTACTCTATTTTAAATAAAACGTCATTAAAATTATGAACCAGACTCACAATTAAAAGAATATAAACTCTTTCTTTAAATAAAAAGATTTAATTTAACTGCTTTTTTAAATAAAAAGATTTAATAAGAATTAGCACAAATATAACAAATATAAAATCATAATCAAATGAACAGACAACCTCTTATTTTCGTTACACTCATTCAACTTTTTTAAACTGTTTACAAAACAAATCTCTCTCGCTATCTGTTAGTTTCGGTTGCAGTTAAAGTCAAACTTAAATGCTCGCTTTTGGCTTTTTCGACACACTGTAAACAAACAAAACCTACACTAGTCTTTCGATATACGTTATTTGCCCCTCCTTAACTTTTTCAAAAAAAAAAAAAAAAAAAAAAAAAAAACTTGGGGGAATTTTAAGAATAGAAAATGATTTTTATAAATAAGTTCGTGCTCCCTGAAAATATTTATTAGTTAATGAAGAAACATTTGCAGCATGAGAGCGCTGATTTTTTTCAATTAGTTTTGATCAGAGCAAAAATGATATTCTGCAGGGTGACTTACAATTATTAATTTATCAATACTAAAATACAAAATGTTGTTGCAAATAAGCTAAACACAACTTTTCTTTCTTCTATCATGCATTTTCTTCTGATTGCATACTTCCTTTGTTTTAAATGACTTAATCACCGCTACGCATACTTAAAAACACCGGTGCGATGTATGCCATTGCATTTTGTTTTCCAAAATAGAATCTATCCAGTGAAATTAACGATTAAAAATTCTGAAGAGATCGCATTTATAATTTGATTCAAGCAAATGAAAAATGAGTGTTCTAGTGCTCTAATCAACTTTTTCCCAAACCCGACGGATCTTCGGTTGGGCCGGGATTCGAATTCATTACCTTCCAATAGCGAGACGAACACCCTAACCATCCAGGCCACGCAGCCTTACACATTATAATTTGCCTTTTTTTGATACTCCGCAGTTGATAATCTAAAGTCCGAAGGCCTTTGCAAAATCTATCAGCACCCATTGCGTAAACTACATTACGGGAGGTCATTTTATGAACAGTGCGTCGTAATCAAGTGTCACAAGAGAGGAAATCAAGAAAACTCCCAAGCATCCCCTCTGACAGACATGCATGTAAAAAGGCAGAAGTGCAACATCCTTCTCTCGTCCCTCAACGGTGGCTGGGATTGAATCCGAGACCTTATGCTTTGAAGAGTGCTGACTAACCACCATGCCCCTGGAACCAGGGGGTACGTGTACCTTCCTGAAGCTTGAGCAGCCACCAGGCGCGTCGGCAGGTGGTGGATAGCCGAATGTCCTGTAGGAATGACAGGACAGCCTTGAATATAGAATCAGAGGCAGCGAACCAGCTCCCATAAACCCTGGTGTTATGCGATGCGTGCCTAGGGCTAATTGGCACCGCGGTATTGGTGTCTTAACGGAGCCTCTAGTTGCTTGGCGAACTTCTAGAGTAATTTACCTTGCCCAGTAACTCAGGCAATGTGTGGACTTATATTACCTGAGCTTTTTAATTGTTATCTTGTGGCTGAAAAGACACAAGAACTAACAAACCTTTCTGCATTTGCAGGTGAAGCCTCTGAAGTAGACCTTGCTGAAAAAGACAAGGGAACTCAGAGGCAATCTTGTAAAGGGGCACCAATGAATCTTTCACTTGAGGTAGAAATGACCTCCAAACCATCTTCTTCTGGTGAAAGTCAGGAAGCTATCCCTAGCATGACTGACTTTCTGACCAGATGGGATTGTTTCAGCAAGACCCTATATACTGGAAATGTCATGCGCAAGAGGAAACGGCAGAGCATATCATTTACAAATGTGTGGTCTTGCCCTCCCTAGATTAACTTCTTTAGGCTTCATCCATACTAGAGAGTTACACCTAGACTCCATTAAAGGGTTATCGGACTTTATTAATAAAGTGGGTGACCCGAGCAACTGGAACTAGGAAACATTGGGTTTGGAGTTAATGGTACAAAATGCTGATAAAAGCAGAGGTGCCTAATGACATAAAAACCCAATTCTAAGAAGAAGAAGAACCACCATGCCACAACGATCATTTTTTGTACACGTGGACCGATTGGGCTAATAAGTACAGTTTAAAGCAGACTCAACTATTACGAATATCCTCACACGCGGCTAAAAATCGAACTCATAAGCTGTTGATCCGAGGGCCAGGAGGCTATCATGCAGCTACCAGCTGGGCGATATCCTTGCATAAGAGTTCACAAAATAATAATATACGATAATACTACCTTGCGAATGAAATGAAGATGTAATGGGTGGAAATGTTTCAGTTGAAACAGAAATATTTTGATTAGCCCTCGTGTGCAAAAAAATGACCGTTGAGTGACAAACAAACCAAGTACTATTTTGCAATATAACTGTGGACTGTTTAATCCTGATTCTAGTCTCTTTAAAATTCGATTTGATATAAATTAAGTGGGGAAAAAATGGAATCATACCAGCTTTCAGGAAAGAAGCTGTCGATGGGTTAGTGGAATGAATCATCTTACTGAATTCACTTTGCAGCTGCCGACGATGTCCCGCGTTTATAGCTTCTGCATTTTTTCCTATGTTTGTTCCCAATTTTATTCACATATTAAAAAGTGATCCTTTCGATAAGTCCACGTTTCTTTTTTAAGGCAAAGAAAGCGGAAATACTTATATGAAGTTTCTTGAAATTCAAAACGGACTTTTTTTCATTTGACTGCTTCGATTCGTAATAGTCATTCATACATCAAATAACTTAAATTAAAAAAATCCTATCTTATTCATATTAAACCTTTCTTAAAAGCTTAGAATTATTCTTATAGAAGTTCCTAGTAGTTTGAGATCATTATTAATGGAATCTCTAAACAAAGTCAAAAAATCTTCCGCAAAACTAGCAATTAGTCTAAAATATTGGAATTAGATGAATAAAATATTGTAGAGCTTTCAGAATGTTTAGAATTTCCACTTTTGGAACGCTGCATAAGCTATTGTCCAGCTGAGTAATAAACTATCCCAGATTCGATTCTATTCACTACAAAATAACGGGAGACGGATTTGTGTTAACTGCATGCACATCTTTCAAAATAGATACATGAGAATTTTTCCGATTTTTCTCTTGTGACACACGAATAAAGTCCATGAAATTCTGCGGTTGATTGTGAAATGCGTGGCTCTTATTAACGCTAGTTAATAAGTAACATTAAATGCTAACTCAAACACTGAAGGACAGAAGGGGGTCGAGTTGTCTAGGTTTAATGCCAGAAGCAGAAGCTTCAATAACTAATTTAATACCTAGCACTCGACAAGATGACGAACGCAAATCTACCATCCTGCAAACGCCACCTGTTTCGGTAGAAGAGCGACAGAATCAAACCTTGATGAGGCGAGAAGTATCGCCGACACCAACTCTTTGGTTTGACAAAATACGATATTCCTCGTGGAAGATTGGTTTCATACCTTGCCGTGAAGTCCTATACTTCATATTTCCTTCAATTCCTATACTATTCTCAATTTCCCAGTCCTCGACCGGACCGTCGTCGGAAGCCCGCTGGTATTCCATCATTGGAATGTCGTTCGACGCAATCGACATGATCCTTTTCAAGATCAACAAGTTGCGCCGGTCCAGGATGGTACTCAAAGTTTCACTATCGTACACCAGCTTACTTCTTTCATCAGCGGTCCTGGTACAAGACAGCATGAAGTGGAGGCAATCCACCACCACATTGCATGAGCGACATAACTCACTTATCGGATAACCTCTCCTATGAAGGTATTCCGGGACACGTCCGTGACCAGTCGCTATTTGGGAAATGATAGCGTTGCCGAATGCTCTTTTTTCGGACACGGTTCCACAGAATTTATAGGTTAGTCGGCCAACCTCACAGCATTTCCATCTCATCTGCCATACTCGTAGTGCTTCTGTGTGCAACACCTTTAAAAGGTGTACTTTAGACGTGACAGGTCCAGCATTGGCTCTGGTAGGTTCGCCGCCTCTTTGGCCTGTTCATCGGCTCTTTCGTTACCGAAAGTTCCAACATGAGCAAGTTCATAGTGCAAGCGCACCTATCTACCGTTACACGCTTCCCAGTAACAGTCCTTGACATTATTAACCAAGATTTTCTCGATGATCAGCCAGTGAGTATAGAGAAGACATCAGCGATGAGAGTGGACCCCGTTCTGTACCATTCGGTTATCGAGTTGTATAGGGAAGACAACGAATCACTGTATAAATGACAAGGGTCGTTGCCTGATCTAACTTTGAGTCAGTTTAGTACCATTCCCAGCACCGATATTTCCGCCTGAAAGACAGAGTTCTAATCACCGAGCCTAGAACCATAATTATAAATCCCAGATCCAAAGTGGAAGATGGTGAACCCTAATCCAATTTTACCACCAATGCCTGATCCATTAGTATAAATTTCCAGACCCTCACCAGTTGGCCCTTCACTATCGAAAGGTATACTGCCCCTTAACGCTGGGTGACACTTCCAGATGTCAACCCGCTGTTTAACATCTTCCGGCCGCAGATTTACCTCGTAGAAGAGATGTGGCCTGCGTTCTACCAATAACAATAGCTTTGCATACTCTTTGCCTGCTTTTATGTCTACCGGTAGGACACCCGCTAGTTCTTGCACTGCAGCAAAGGAAATTGTTCTGTATAGTATACACCAGCAAAGTCCCCTGTGCCTAACCCAAGAAGGGTTCTACCAGTTTAGATGGGATTTGCTGGAAAGAAGAAAAGAAACTGTTCTGTAGCATCTGGTGATTGCTACGAGTGCTCTCTCTGCACCCTCTGGAGGTGGCCACAGAAAGTCTAACATTCCAGTCTGTGCCCCCATGCACACACACCGAATGAAGCCATTCGCTCTGTTCCGCTCTTATAGAGGCGTTTGAGAAGCTCGGGTTCACTCCCAAACAATACTCTCGCCGTACGTTGAAGCGCCATAGTTACATTCACAACAGTGACATTTGTCCCATCCCATTCAGATGGTTGTTGAAGGTGAGCGCAGTATCATAAACAACACCCAAAAACTTAACCTCCTGCACTGATTTGATGCAGGTTCCATCCCATCTAAAAACCGGAGGTCGCTTTAATTTGCGACCCCTGGTAACTATGAGGGTTGGTTTGGCAGAATACTAGGTTATATCTTCCCCCATTTGCTGATTGTATTGAGGGCTATGTTCGCATTGCTCTTCCAGGAATTAAACTCAATCCACATTCAAGAAGGTTCAACACTTGTCAAGTGACTATTCCTGTTTCATGCCGCTGTGGTTGGTTAGGTCGTCGTTCTCATTGTCAAAAGGTAGTTAGTTTGAAACTCGATTTAATTGATGATTCATCGAATTCAATAAAAGTGTCTGGGGCATATTAAATAAATTACAGTCAAAATGCCACTTGAAAAAAAATGATTTCTTTGAGGTGGCAAGACAATTCTAGGCGTCTTCTGCTTCTATATTGTGGAAGCTCAACTTGCTTAGGGACGACGATGGTACACCCAATGGATGGCCCTCTGTAAAAGTTGCAATCAATTCCGCCCCTTACTATTCTGGATGGGGAAATTCCCTAAATAGCAGGGAATTAGAAAAAAATAAGGCCCATGATTTGTGAAAATCCTTCCTCTAGGCAATTTGTTTAGTATCCACTTTCAATTTTGTTTTCGGCATGCACATCTGTCAAAATGGATGCGTGTTCCAAGTTTTCCTTTTTTGTGACGCATGAAAAAGATTCAAGACTGGTGAATTGCTAAAGGAAGATCATGAGTCTTATTCACATGTCACGAATTATTTCTGTAGGCAATCCGCTTTGCATCATCTGTTAGGTATTTACTACTCTGTGGGGAAAGAAGGTAGATTATTGTCCTCAAGAGAGTTGACGTAAAAGTTGTAATTTTATTTTTAAAAAAAATTAATGACACTGTAAAGCTGTGTATATAACAAGACGTCTTTGAACATTTCATTAAAATAAAAATGTTTAACTTGCGTAAGATGCTTTTATCTCTGGATTTTCATGCGCTTAATAGAAATCTAACTTAACACACTTATTTCGAAATGCTTTACTTTCGTTCAGCTCAAAACATTCCATTGTAAAATTGCATATTGTTTGTTTAAGTGCCTACTTTCATGAGCATTCAGTACTTGTCTCATTGTGTGTTACTTTATCCTGAAAATAATAAATACATAAATGTGTCCTGAAAAATTAATGTCATAAATATTTAAAACGTTTCATGCAAAATAAAAATATGAACGCATATATTTTATAACTTTTGAAAAATATTCACAATATAAAATAAATTATCTAAAACAGAACAGAAGCCTTCTGACAAATTAAATTCATGCAATGTTGTTAATTTTTTTTATTTCCGTAACAATATTTAAATTTTTACTTTCATTATTTTGTATGTTAAATCTCCGAATTTTTCTCGTGATTCACTAAGTAGCAGGACAAAATGAATTACATGAAGAAAAAAATCCTTATTAATGAATTTGAATAGAAAGAAGGGTATTTGTGTTCATTTAGGAATCACATTTTGTATTATTTGTCGGAAGGAAAGTGCTGGGTACTGTTTGCATATGAATTCTTCGTAAATGCGATAGAACGGTGAGTTCTATATTTTCCAGAAGAAAGTTAACTTAAAACCCAATTAATTCTATATGACGCAGTGAAAGAAAATTATTATAAATATATTTTATACCCACAAGTATTAAAAATTACAGTATTGAAATCTCAGATGCCACAAACTAATACTTTAAAAAAATGTTTGGAAAAAGGACAGACGTTTTCTCTTTCCAGATATCAGCACATTTTTAAATTGTCATTTTATATTTGTAGTTCACAAAAAAACGCTTAGAAATTCAGATTACTGAGATATAAAATTCGTATTTCTAATGGAATCTCTTTTTTTTTGTGAATATAAAAATTCCAAATTCTTATTTGAAAGACTTATATATACATATAAAATAGAAATATATATATACATAAATATCAAAAATACGCATAAATAGAAGCTCAGCATACAGTAAAAAAATAAGGAAACATATATTGGTATTGCCATCTCTCGGATGAAAAAGTAACTAGTGTTTTGGTATTTTAAATATACAAATTATAAAAAGATGAATTTAAGATTATAATTAGGGCCATTATACATATTTATGTACCAAACAACAATTTTATTGCATTTCAATTGGAAAAAACTCTAGAGACATATATATTACTCATAAGATGCATTACAAAAATTTCAATGGAGACGAGTGGTATCGCCATCTTTTGAACGAAAGGGAAGTTGTTTTGATTCTTCAGGAACAGATTTTAATTATATTCAGATGATTATATTATATTTATTTATAATCACACACATGATAATCATATTTATTTATAAACAATGTTAATTTTATTATCTCACATAGAGAAAAAAACTTGAAATATATAAATGTAAAGCAGAAGATACATTTTAAAAAATCAATATTGGCACCGCTTGGGCTGAAATGGAACAATTTTTGCTTTTAAGATTCAGCTTTTAATTTTTAAAACAGGACTCTAAGCGTTCCAAATAGGATAATTATAATTATTTATATGTCAAAAACTAATTTCATGGGGAGAGCAAAACCAAAAGAATTAAGCGGAAGAAGCATTTAAAAAAAATTAAAAATGTATAGCTGTACGTGGTATCGCCATCTTTTGGATGAAAAGGAAATACTTTGTGTTATTTAGATGTAGCTTTTAATTATAAAGCGATGATTCTAAATATTTCAATTGTGTTCTTATAATCTTTTATCCACCAAGTACTGATAGCATAGAATTTAAAAACCAAGGAATACTAGAAATATATATTTGGGAAAATAAAAGTTTAATTTTATATAAAGAGTCTCGTATTCCATGCTAAAACCCGTTTAATTATAAAACAGTACTTAGTTATAGAAAAACTTAATTTCTCAAGCATTCAGTTAAGAAAAAAATATTACGTGTTCCACATATTATCTTAGGTAAAATAAAATGCCATAATGAATGAATTATTTAAGAATTTAAATTTCATTTGAGCAATATTCTGCATTTTTTTTATCAATCATCTAAACCTCAATAATAGTACACAAAGCATACTTTATTACAATAAATAGATAAAGCATAAGTATGCAAAAAAAATGTATTTCTTCATTTCATCTTTTTTAAAAAAAAATAATTTAAAAAAAATTCTTTAATCCTCTTTAAACTTAATTCTTCAATGTTTCACTACCAATTATTTGAAATTAATTTTTTTTAAAGTCTCGGATAGTTTTTAAAAATATAGGTAATTTAATTATCTTTACAAAACTTCCAGCATAGAAATTATTATACTAAAGGATTAAAATATTTTAGTTAACGATTTCAGTGATTCTTATTATTTATGTTATTTTCATCTAAAATGCAGTACTTTTAACTTATTAGTTTCGTACTTTTTTCAAGGAACTGTTCCAAAAAGACTTTCTAAAGTAGCAAGCAAGATGTAACGATACTAATTGTCTCTGATTTTGTATTATTACAAATTTCTTTTTTCAAAGTGGTACAATAATCAAAAAATTCTTCAAAACTTTAAAAATGTATTAAAAAAAAGTTAAGGAATAAAATGGTAAAGATGTTCTGTTATGAGAAGAAGGGGATCCAAAAGAGATGTTGAGTTTTACTTAAAACGTTCTCATTCACAAAATCCAAATTCACCTTATGTTCCGCTAAAGGACCATTCTTTTTTGAAGAACCACGTCCGAAATCTGGCAGGCTGACACTGACAGGAGAGAATTATTTTCCTCTTCTAAGCGCTTAAGTCACCCTTGTATTCGAAGAGGTGTGCTATCTGTAATCAGCTTCATGCAAAATGGCGCATCCCCACACTTTGCCAAACCAATGAATCGATAATTGTTGCAAGACTTTGGTCAGAGTGAGAGATCAGTCGAGGTTGCAAAATAACATGGCCTCCACGATCACTTATCCTCAATCCTGCTTACTTCTACATGTGGGGATTTTCAAAACGCTTGTTTCATCGCTTACCTCCTTTAACATTAATTTAAAAGATTCTTCAAACATTCTATCTGTCACGAAATTCTCTCAATCTGTTTTGACATATTACATGTATTCTGCTTAGAATCCCCTTGGTGATACCATAGAGTGTGCATTCAATGGTAGCACTGATTATTGCACGAATAAGTGAATGGAATAGATTGTGCAACCAGTTTACCGTGTTTTAGGTCGTTAGCTTCCTTTTCTAGTGACATTTTTAACGAACATTTTTTTCCTTTCTAAATAAAATCTGATTTTTCTATGACAACTCTTTTGTAAACTGCATATCTTTATCATTATTTCTTTTTTATACATTCTTTAACTTCTGATGAACTTTTGGTTCACTCAGAATATTAATGTTGCATAAAACTACAATATATAATATATATACTTTACACGCTTACATAAATAGAAAGTCACATACACACGCACAGATATGTATATTGAAGAAAATCTTAAAAGACTATTTGCATAATTTGAATTCTAATTAAACCTATTCTGATAGTGTGATAGATGATCCAGGGAAATGCTTGTTGCAGAACTGTAAAGCATCATTTCTGGGATCACATGTGTGTTGTACGGAAATGCTGCATATATAGGCTGAAGATAGATTCATAGCAAAACCAGTAATTCATAGCAAAATGAAGATGCATTCTGCAATTGAAAAAGCAATACAAGGCAAAAAAAATTTTTTTACGGATTGAAATTGCTTAGCTTTAATATTGGTGTGATGTTTCGCCGGTGTCGGTAATCCATCTTCAGCTTCTGCTCTATTATTTCGCTTCGAAGCGACGGTTTTTACAGAAACAAGTGCTTAGGAAATTTTGAGTTTTTAGGATAGCTTTTGTGTGTGGGAGCATTTGTAAATGTAGTAAAAAGTATTTAACAACGAACTTATTCATTTATTTCAATTTAATTCAATATTTAAAGAAATTCTGTCAAGGGAAGATTCAACAAAATAAGAGAAATCCAAAAGTATACAAAAAAAATACAAAAATAGGTTGGCTCTACAGTGAAAGCCACTCTCAGGAATAAAGTGCTTGTTTGGATTACTTTCCTGTAGAGACAAAATACGAAGACTATTTGAAAACCTCATTTACATACTTTAAAAATGTGTGAGACTTCACAGCAAACTGGCAACTGTCATGGGACCAAGCTACTACAGGTCGCTTGGTACATGATATAATTCCAAAGGTTAAACCTAATAACCAATGCTAGCCAAGACAAATAACACTGTTCGTCACGGGACATGATGCATTCCCGAGCTATCTACATAGAATTGGTGCTCTGCAAAGCGACAACTGTGCCTGTGGTCATACGGGGGACCCACTTCACAATGCCACATCATGCCCACTCACCAGCTTCTGGCATTTTACTACCCCCAGCGAACACCTGAGAATAGAATGGTTGAAAAATGTTATCCACCATCCGCAAGCAAAAGAAAAAATTATCTCGCTGGTAACATTCCTCTCAGAGCACAGGTAGCTCATAATCCCTGAACGACGATGAGAGCCCAAGAACCAATGAAGAAGAATCAATGAAGCAGTGAGGCAACTACCCTTTTACGCTGATTTGAGCTGTTGCGTCGGGAGCTCGCGACCACAGGCAGGGGTGGCGCTCCCCTACTGGTGCTTCTTTCTTTCTCTCCAGCTGACACCACCTAAACTGGTAGAACCCTCCCTGGGTTAGGTACAGGGAGTCCTGCTGGCATTCACGTTCACACCAAACTCCTTATAGTCCAAAACTGTAAAATTAATTAAGACTATAAAGTGTGTCCAATTGCACATATAAAAGAAAGAAAAAAGAATTCCGCCATAATTATATTACTATTTTACACACTCTCAAAAATCTTAAAAAACTTCGATCACCAAAGAAATGAGAACAAACCAACTGACTTATTTATTTATACTAAACAGTTGACAATTGCTGGCAGTGTTAACAATAGAATTATCGCAGTTGATAGAAACTCAATATCTACATGAAATAAAATTTGTTCCAATTATAAAATTAATACGGGGGTTCTTGGAAACTGAAAAGAAACGCTAAAGTTTCCACTTTGGTAACTTATTACGAACTAAGTTTGCAGAAATATATTGATAATGCAAAGCTGTGGGGAAATTATTGTAATAATAATTCCATGCGAGTATCAGTCCGAATTAAGTCATCATAAAATCAGTCATCTTTTGCCTAGTTTTTTCTTTTTTTATTAAGTTGACATATTTCATAATGTTTGCAAAAATTTATAATATCATCAAACAATATCAATCCAATAATATTGAGCAGAAAGTAAACTTGTAAGCTAAAGTTATCGAGCATTACAACTAAAAGTTCATCTCCAGAAGTCTCATCGGATAATTTTGATGTTGGTTCTAAATTTATGCAGCCTACCTATATTCTGAAAAAGTATATTGTGACTTCAAATAAATTTTCATTTTCAGATACAATGTTTAATAACATTAACAATCGGAATAGTATTATCATTACAGCACAATGTAATTGGCAAAAATTCATCAACATTAATACTCTTATACGAGGGTTACTCTGAAATTTTTGAGATACACGCAGACGAGAATTTACAAAATAAAAATAACGGTTTAATTTTAAAGCACAAAGTATTTTAACACAGAAGATGGTTTTTTACTGACTTATTTCAACTTGTTTAGCGTGGAATAAATTTTAAACAGAAGAGGAAATAGAGTTGACGCGAGAACATTTTCGCGCTATGATTTTCTACGATTTCAAAGCAGGATTAAATCAAGAAGAATGCGTTCAGCGGTTGCAATTAGCATTTGGTGATGAATCTCCAGCTCGTGCTACTGTATTCAGATGGTTTAGAGAATTTCGAAGAGGTCGCAGTTTTCTTCAGAAAGAAAAACACACAGGAAGGCCGCTGTCGGCAGTAATCCCGGATAATGTGTCTGCCATACGAAAAATGTTAATGGATGATAATCGCTGTACCTATCAAATGATACAGAAGGAATTTAACATTGGATCCGCAGCCATACACAAAATCATTCATGAAGAATTACATATGAAAAAAGTAGTTTGCCATTGGGTTCCCCATAATCTAACTGAGCATCAAAAAGAGGAGCGTGTCAGAATCAGTAAGGAATCTCTTAATATGTTGAATGATAGTGGTCCCAGCATCATTTCTATAATTGTAACAGGTGATGAAACGTAAATACCGTTTTTTGACGTTCCAACACGCCAAGAAAGCAAAGTATGGGTCTTTGAAGATGATCCTACGCCGACAATGGTGAAAAAATACCGCGCACTGAAAAAAGTTATGTATGCCGTTTTTTTCAGAAGTACGGGATTGGTCAAAGCCATCAAGTTGGAAGGACAGAAGACAGTAACAGCAAACTGGTATATCACTAAATGTCTTCTAGAAATTCTACAAGAACTGAATGTTAGGGGACTAATGATTCTCCATGACAATGCATCTTCACATACAGACGGATTAACAGTTGAGTTTCTTAAACAAAAACAAATTAAAGTGATCGAACATCCGCCGTATTCACCTGATCTAGCTATGTGCGACTTTTGGTTATTCTTTAATCTAAATAAGAACTTACGTGGACGCCGTTTTCATTCAGAAGAAGAGATTGATGTGGCTATAAATGCATTTTTTTCATCTATTCGAAGAAATGAATGGCTCGAGGCATTTAATGTGTGGAAAATTCGTCTACAAAAGTGCATTGATGCTGGAGGAGACTACTTTGAACACACCTACAATTTTGTAAGCATAACTTTAAAAACCTAGCTGTATCTCAAACATTTCAGAGTAACCCTCGTATATGATATCTTTTTTTAAATTTTGATTTACTTTGAAATTTTGGAAATTTAATATTAAATTAAAATTTGAAACAATTTCAAAATTTAAATTTAATTAGAATTATATAGAAAAATGATGCAATTGTTCAAATTTTCCAAAACTCCAAAAACACACCATAAAAACATTACCTCTTCATGTTAATATATGTTGGCATTTGTATTTATCACATTATTTTTGTCCGCAATCTTTGAAGACATTGCTTACAAAATTTTATTTTTATTTTGGATTTTATGTCCATCTTGGAAACTTTTTCATGATTAATTGTTGCTGAAGCGCTAAACTTTAACTATCCTCATTGTTTTTTCATTCCATTATTCCTGTAATTACTTAAGTAATGAAAACATATTTGATATTGAAAGCGAATATGTGGAATAAGCTAATTTCTTGGTTCATGGATTCGATACTGAAGCTCAATCAATGGCAATGCTTATGGATACTGTCGCATCAACAATTGACACCCAGAAGGCTATTATCAATTGTTGATCTAATGTGGCATCTGCTCAGATCAAATCTCTGTAGAAAGCTTATTTTTCTGCTCCTGAAATAATCCATAGGCGATCACTTTTTATCTGCAATTCCTGTCCAGTCTCCTGTTGAAGAATTTGTATTGTTGAGAAGTCATCTTAGAGAATGTTAAACACGGGACTTCAATCCAAGTTTATTCCCAACTTTATGCTTAAATTTAAGCTTCCAAAAGCGGAATGTTTGATAGATAAAATTTCATAGAATTTGTTAATTTATATTTTTTAAATTGATTAATTCATTTGTCCTTGATTTGAGTTGAAATTGTTAGGTTTGATACAACTTTGAATGTTAAACTCTACCAGTCAAACAATTAAGCAGAATGCTAATCTTAATTTTTCATGACTGCTTTCTCAGCACGAGTTTTAAAAAGGATGAAAAAGTCTTCTACATGTTATTGAGAATGATTCGCTAAAAATAGAATAGTTTAGATATTTTTCTTTATTTTTGAATTTTTCTTCAGTTACTGCTTTATTCTAGTTACTATGAATGCATTTATTAATTAACTCAATCTGTAAACTAAACTTATTAAAAAATTAGCAATAATTACTCCATTTTGACACTTTCAGAGTGTTATAATAAACCTCCTAATGTATCACTTTTATAGAAGATCTGATTTTCAAACAATATTTGACATTTTAGTTTAGACCTATATACTTATGTATAGAAAAGTCTATTCCATTGAAATAAATATAACTTTAAAAAAAACTTTTAATATAATACAGTTATTTTAAATATATTGAAATCACGTATTTTCCTTCCTTATTTTAATTCATTTCAATATTTGTAATTTTATAACAGTTTTCGAGAGCTCGAGACTATCAATTAGTTCTTTCTGATAAAACCTATGCATCCATTTTTTATTCGACTTGGGAAATGCGTAACTTATGTCTAAATGTTAACAAGTCAGACCTTAGTAACAAAGTTCTCTACCCTATTAAATTTATTGAGGGCCAAACACCTGTTTTGCACTCCTCTGCAATAAAAAAAGTACCAGCTAGAAAATATTCCCGTTTGTAATGAAAATGAAATACTTTAGGATCGAAGGACGGAATTTGATAGCTTTAAATGGGAAATTCTAAGACAATATAATAAATAATGTACTTGTAACTCTTCTTGGAATATAAAACAACAAGGACTAGTACTGAAAGTTATTTATTAGACTATCTTCATCAACAGAGCACAACACAACAAAAGTTACAAATTTGTACATAAGATCAGAACACAAAATTTATTTATTCAATTCAGAAATATAGCATTTCAGTAGTATCTGGAATTCCTCTCCATGTTCGTGTTGTTCTCGCTTCCAATTGATAGCAATTAAATTGCTGTTGCCATTAAAAGTTTGATAAAAAAAGGGTTCTGTTATATATTAAATATATTCATTATATAGTAAACAAATTCGAATTATATGCAAACATTAATTACATTAACATAATTATTTTAAATAAATTTGAAAATTAATATATAATCATTTCGAGCATAAAAATAAATTTATAAATTTTACTCTCTCCTTTCTTATTTTCAGTTCAATTAAATTTTAGAACGTTCACCAATTCGTGAAAAAGGACTTTCACTTTATAAAGTATTCGCAAATATTTCGATGACAGAAATTTGCTTACTACTTAGAAAGCTCTTTGTGGTGTTAGTATAGACCATGGGTTCTCAAACTTTTTTTTCTCGTGGACCACTTTTAAAGTTTTACTATTTTCGGTAGACCCCGTGCTGCTGTATTTCTTCTGTATTCCCAAAACTCCTAAAAAATATCACCCTAAATTGGGGTTGTTAAGAAAAAAAAATAACACATTTTCTTGTGTCCTATTTATTAAAATAATACTTGTGGTTATACAAAATTATAAACATTATTACAAACAATTAACAATTGACAAAAAATCAACAAAGAACTCTGAAATCAACAATAAAAGATAGCCATACTTTTAATGAGACGGCGAACGGGCGGCACTTTGCAAGTCTCGACTTGTGGTGTACACTTGTACTATAATCTATTGTTCTATTCAATTCTGTGTTTGAACTGAGTCTAGAATATTTTTGAGTACCTACCTAGTGAATGATGCTACCTGCTTACGTTGATAGGTAAATCCAAGCCAAATTTTTTGTTCTTTATTATGAAAACCAGAAAATATTTCTTGGACCCCCACTTGCAACTTGTGAACCCCTGTTTTCTTTTCACATCTAGGTGGACCCCCGTGTGGTCTCCTGTGGACCCCTGGGGGTCAACCTGGACTACTTTGGGAACCTATGGTATAGACTCTACTTGCTTGTAGGTTCGCTGCGCTGAAGGAGCACTAAAAATCTAATTTTAGTCTTTGATTATACTGATGAAAATTTGAGGCTCGAATGAAGAATCACAGAATTCAGTGGATTCTGTTAACCAGCTGAGAAGGCTGTTGATTTAGCCAAATAAAATTAGGGGCATCACAAACTAGGGTCTATAAAATTCGGTAGATCAGGAAAAATTGTCGCAAATTCAGCCAAATTGATACGAATTCGTTTTATATTGTTCCTTTAGTTGTTTCTTTTTGTAACATAAAAAGGTTTTTTTTTCTTAAATTCATATTTCAACAACAAAAAAGTTATTTAAATGTAAAAACTTAAAAAGAATAAAATTACTTAAAATAACCGCATTCTATAGTCTGTTGCATCTTATCATTTTGTGTTAATCATCACTAAAAAGCCGAGCTGGCAGCTGAATGGTTAGCGCTCTTGCCTTCGGTTCAACTAGTTCGTGGGTTCGAATCCCACCTAGGGTGTGATTGTTTGTAGTGGTTCAGAATCCACTTTGAACCGTAGGTCCTGGTCTAATTAGCCCTCGTGTGCAAAAAAAAAATAACCGTTGCGCGACAAACAAAACTTCATCAAAAAAGAGAGAAATCTTTATTACAATTGAACTTTTATTTTAAGAAACACGAATAGTTTACTAAATAATAATCTCTTATTTATTACATATTTGGTGTATAGCTTTAAACTACTGCCAAAAAAATCCTTTTTTCTTTATCGGATTTTACATGTGTACCGAAATTAGAAAAATACATTATTTTCAGTCATTCACAAAATTCTCCGTAGCGGATTGCGGTGTTTCCGGAAATATTCCTTCAAAAGAAAATAAAAGTTTCGCTTCCCTACCTGAGTTTAGAAAGGAAAAAAAAAAAAAGAAAAGAAAGGAAAAGGATGAAATAATGCAAACGGAAAGTTAACCTTTCTTTCGTGGAAGACCCGCTGCGATACGCTCCAGGACCAAGAAGAAAGACCCTGGCTCGGTTCAAATCCTCTGCTTAGGTACAAAACGTTCGAAAAGAGTACCTGAAACGTAACGGATCGCGTTCTACAAAATTGGGAAACTGTCCACGCATGCTCGCTTGCGAAACTGCTGTGGCAACAGATTGTGGCACTTTTCATTCCTGAAATTATACTTTTTCTTTTCGAATTCTCGAGAGTGTGCTTGTAGTCGAAATTAAAAAGCGCAATGAATTGAACAACCTTCCTCTGAACAATTTCGAATAATTACAATAGACCTCTTTTTAAGAACTCGTAGGGACTGGTTCTTAAAATCGTCGGTTCTTAAAATCGAACAGGTATTAAATCTAGATCTAATAGAAGAACAGGTATTAAATCTTAAGACCAATTTTAATTTTACAAAACTGAAAATTGTTATTAAATAAAATACTCTATTATAAATTTTCATTATACATTATATCAAAAACATGAGCGAAATGATAAAATGCATTCTTGAAAACTATTCTTACTTTCATTTTATAGGTGAAAATTCTGACAGAGGATAATTTTTTCTTCTTTTTCAAGCTAAATTTTTCTTTTATTTTGGTTTTATCAAAAAGTACCTCACTCTTGTTTGTTATTCGTCAATTTGTTTTGAAGATGGTCGCAGGTCTACCATCATTTTCTTTTTGTTTGTGTGTGAAAGTTCTTTTTCATTCTCATTTATAATGTTCTCAATCATTGAACTGTCTGATATTTCTAACCAATTTGCAGCTTTATTTACTTTAGAAAAACCCTGAAATGAAATTTCGAGTAATGAAGGTTCGTGGAGGAATTACTCGTCTTCTCTCAAATGTTCTGCATTCCTTTAATGAAGCTCGTAAATCAAAATACGTTAGATACTAATCTGCAACATTATACCCTGCATTTCTACCAGAGTGTCAATTTCATAAGGTTATTCCAAGTCATGATCATCCTTTGTAAAAATACATTTGCACTTGAATTATACTCTGTTGTACAAAAAGAAAATTCCACAATAGCTTTAAAATATCCGGAATTTCAACATGAGTTGTGCAATTTATAATTCGAAGATTTAAGCTTCTTCAATAAATAAAAACTTGTCAAATGGCCACATACTTTGATATTTTTAGATCTGTACACATAAATGGTGCTGCATCAATTAAAACAGAAAAAAAGTTTTCGAAGTCAGTTTTTTGCGGGAACATAACAAAATATATTTTGAGACACTGGCCAGTGGACGTTTGAAGATTATGGCACGGTGTCAAATACCGACCATGTACATTTTCATCCGGGAGTACTTTTCATAGATAGTGATCCATGTTTACATATAGGAAGAGGGATAACTCTGAAAATTCTCTCATCCAACCCGATACACTCTCAATTTCGCCCACAGCTCAGTAGTGGTTGGGATTGAACTAGAGATCTTCCTCTCTAAAGAGCTCTATCCTACTCCAAGGTTTCGGCGAACCCAGCAAAAATTTTTTCCTAAAATACTTTTCTTGCTATCCATTTCTGCTGATAGAAGAACATCTAAACACTGCCAATCACCTCATTTATTTGAGCCATGATCAGTCCTGATACTTGTCTTCACACCATGTCGCACCAGTTGAGAGGCATTACGACCAGTTAATGTTTCCTAGTCACCATTAGTGAATACGTCTTATCTCCGGTTAGAGCAAGCACGAAATTTAATATCTAATAGTCAGTAGAATGACGCCATTTCCATTTAAACCACAGGCATCGGGGCACTGCCAGCCTATAGTAAAAGTTTATCCACTTCGTCTGTGCCAGTTTGTTTCCATGGAAACAAGACAGACTCCATTTTTCAACAAGAGTCAAATGTAAAGGCCTAGTTTGGCGTAATGAATGCCTTAAGAATAGTATTAGTTACCAACCCCTGAATACCGCCAACTCAAAATACCTGTAACAACCACTAATAAGCAACTCGTGTTACTATAGAAACCGTCACTAACCAGGCAACCTATCCGAAATTTCTATTATGGTAGGCAGGCAGTGGTAGTATATCCAATAGCTTGGAATTTAAATATAACAACATTTCATTTGAAATGTCAGACGGAATCTCTCGGTCAATGAATTTTGAAGTTGTTTTGATTGCGCAGAAACAGAGATATAGTTCTAGCTATTTTAAAATATGCAGTGTAATAGTATGTAGCAGTAGGAATAATAAATGCTTTTTTATTCACACAAGAGTGTTCCAAAAGGCACAGACGTTTTCCCAAACAGAATTTCTGTCGATTTATTACCAAACTTAATAATTATAAAATTTACTACGAAAAATTTGAATATAAAAAAAATATTTTTCTTATGTTTGACTGTACTTAAAATATACCTATTTAGCGATACAAGGGACAAATATGATGGCATCTTATACAGTGAGTGTACTATCTTCGCCCCCGAAAGTAAAGAGATAACGAAATTCAAAGAGAAAGAGCAAGAGCAAGACGAATCCTGATGATACTGAAACGATACACATTCATACTGATTTGATCCTGGATCTGAATCCAGGATTCGCACCTGGGACCTACTGTTTCGAAATTAAGGACATTAACCACTCAGCCATCAATCGGCTTGAATCAAAAATTACTTTTTGTAAAAAATGTCAAATAAATTTTATTGTATTTGGCATTTTCCGAAAATTTTATAAATCGAGTCATAAGAGTTCGCGATGGCCTGGTTGGTTAGGACGTCGTTCTCAATATCGGAAGATAGTGAATTTGAATCCCGGCTAAATCGAAGATCCGATTGTGTTAATTTATGGTGGCTGGGACACGTTAAGAACTGGGTATAGTCGAAATGTCCTTCCCAGAGAAATGATACTTCTAGGGGCGATAGGCTGAGGTGTATTGGGAGTCTTCTGCTAGGTCCCTGCTTCAAAATAATGAAGACTCGAACCGGCTGCTTCTATTTAAGCGGTAGACCCCAACTCAGGATTAGGTACAGGGAAGCATGCTGGTGCAACAACAACAACATCGATTCATATGAATAAAGTATGTTGAACCCAGCAGCATTCGCTTGGAAAGCATATATATATATATATATATATATATATATATATATATATATATATATATATATATATATATATGTATATATATATATATATATATATATATATATATAGCCGTCTTTTAAAATAAATTAAACAAGGATTAAAGTGATGGCTTTTCGATTTTATTCCCATAAATGTTGATGAAATCTAACTCAACAAGTTAAATCGGTTAACACCACTCCATCTTCGACTATCTATTCAGTTGAATTGAGGAGAATTTCAACTTGTATACTGGTGTCAACTGCTGAGGGAAAGTGGGAGTCTTCGTAATTTAAAATCAGTGACCCAGCTGAAGACTTGACTTTCACCCCCTCACATATCGTTTCACTGACCACGACCTATTAAACGTGCCTCTTTCAGTGAACATGGCGGACTTTTGATTAAATCGGAACTCTCTGATTTGTAGAACGACTCAACCAAAAATCAGGCCACCACTTGAATTGTTGGCTTTCGTGATTGTTCAGCTTGGCAAGTCCTTTTAGAGGGAATCCGCTTGATCCCATGAGAAGATCACCAAAACCTGGTGGAAGGAGGGAAAAGTTCCGGTTTCGATCCCAGACACTGTTGAACAATTGAAGATGCATGTTTGAGGGGACGGGAGCTTGAAAGAGTTTCGGGTTTTCTCCCTTACGAGACGCGAAAAAACTATTTATGAAAAGTCCTCACAGAAGGCTGTTAAAGACACAGGAAGACATTAAAATGGAGAGTTTAGATGTTCATTAAGTAGTATCAAACACATTGGGCATTTTTAATCATGTATAATTAAGCAATAAATTAAGAGAAAATTTGAAATTTTAAAAAATTCATTAACATGATTTTATTTTATTTTTTTATTTTTAAATATATTAATATTACGAACGTTTATTATGACATTTTTTTAACATTTAAGTGGCAACTCAAAAATTATCAAGAAAAATGTTATTAAATTAAAAATACTAATCACGTTGACAAATGAAGTGTTTAAAATAGCACGGATTATATGAAACTTTTCTACAAAATTCACATTCTAAAAAGAGTCTTTTACTAATAAAAATCGTACTTCAAATTCTTAATTTTTTTGTATGAATTTATATTTTCTTTATATATTTCAAAATTTTAATTATTTAGTATATTTTTTTAACATTGAAAGTACCAACTTAAAAATTATTAAGAAAATTTTTATTACAATTAATTATATGAATTACTTTCACTAAATTAATATATTTAGGAAATGTATGGAACATTTTTATAGAATACTGTTGTAAATGATGTTTTATACGAATAAAGGAAGTAAATTGAAATATAAGTTTAAAATAACATGTGATTAATAAAAATTTTACTCTTGTATAAAATACTTTTAGAATTAATTTTAACAATGTAAATTCCATCAGTATAGATAATCACGAATGTAATGCCTCTTCTCATAATATTTAACCATTTCATTAGCGAATCTTAGGATTACAAATCGGAATGTTTAAATTATCTTGTATTCTCTTGGAACAGAAATGAAACTTCTTCACGACGACAGTTATTTCTTCCCCCATCTGTCATAGACATATCCAAGGTGAAGAAATAAAAGAACAGATTTCATTATAAAACACCCGCTCAGTCTCCGCGCAAGAAAGATAAAAATGAAAGGGAGGAAGAAGGAGAAAGAAAAAAAAAAGCATAATTGACTCGTCCATTCAAGGGACATTTTCATTGATCAAGAATAGGTAGACGCGTAGGATGCGATTCATTCTTGACCAGCGCTTGCGCATGGTTATCCAACCACTTAGGTTACCATATTTCTCTATGAATCGCATGCTCCTTTACTTATCTGGCGAGTGTTTTTTACTCCAAATTTATTTTAATACAAATGTGGTTGGATTGATTACTTGAATCCTTTTCATGTAAAATATTTACTATTTTAAAACCTCATTCTAATATGTTTAGCTATTAAAAAATTGTCCTAAAATATTATAAGTGGAAATTTGGATTTTTGGATTTAATATCTCTTGTATTTAATTATAATAATTATCATGATAATAATTAATATATATATATATATATATATATATATATATATATATATATATATATATATATATATATATATATATATATATATATATATATATATATATATATATATATATATATTATAATGTTAAAATCTATGGATAAAATCTTTATGTTAAAATAATTTTTATGTGTATTGTATAAAACTTCCATTAAATATTAAATAACTTCTGGGAAAATTAATTAATTGTTATTGTATGTATTTATAGTAATAAATATTTCAGGTTTATTTTCCTTAGAGAGTTATATATTCATTTTTTTAAACGGTATAAGTAGTAAATAAGTAATTGATTTATCAAATTTTATTGACCGTAATATTTCATTACTATCACCGTCATCTCTAAATTTTTATACGTACAAAAAAAGGAAAGAAAGATTTAAAAAAACGTAAAGAAAGAATAATAAATAATCGATGTAAAAAAATTCAAAATTAGTATCACCAATCATATAGGGATTCTTTTAACTTATTATAGATTATCAATCAATTATTAATTCAAAAAATTAAGATTAATTTTGCACATGAATGAGATTTTCTGAAAGGACACCAGGATGCTTCTCTTTCCTTGCCTAGACTTGTTCTCTGTTAGTTAGGTGGTGTAGTTAGGTGGAAGCAGCTAGGTGGAGTCTTCGATACACGGAAGCCGCCTAGATACTCAAACTTGCCACAGTGTCTCAATTCATTTGGAGTACATTGATACCACGACCCACACCCAGCAGCCTTGAGTGATCTTCGGTTAAGCCGGGATTCGAATTCACTACCTTCCGATCATGAGAACGATGCCCCTCACCAAACAAGCTTTGATTGCTTTCATCACCACATAAATAAAATTTACATTCTGATTGTCCGTCGCTCTGTTGAATAAATGAAATTTGCATCAAGGACTGTAACTAACTTGAAATATAGAATTTTCCGAAATTTCTCTTTCGCAATGCACATTGTTCCGGGACTCTACTCGCTTCTAGAATGGGGGACACGCGATTTCTCTCTCCCTTTTAAACTTAATATGGACGTGTAACCGATAGGAATAAGGAAAAATATGTACGGCATCGTTCCTGTTTCTCATTCCTACGTTTCCAATGAGTAATTTTAAAAAATAATGGTATTTATCAATATTTGAAGAAACGTTATTTCGCTCATTTCAGCGAATGTGTTTTCGGTTGTCTTAGTATATTGAAAATTCATTGGAATGCTGATGACAAAAATCTCGACCTCAGTATAATTAATAATTTCTAAATATTATTCAATTTGTTTTTATATGATTTATATGTGAGACGTAATTTTGGAATGCAAAAACATTTTTAAACAAATTCTTTTTTTTTTTTAATTGGGATTTTTCTGGAAAGTTGTGTATTTTTCTGAAAGCCACAGAGCGCTAAAACTAGCAGCTTGATAAAAATGTCTCCAAAAATGAAATCGCGAAGGGAGAAAAATACTTAAATACGGGATCACTATTAATGAAAGAAAAAAATAATGTTTTCAAAATTATTATGTAAATAAAGAAAGCTATTCAAATCTGTTTCGACGCTTGAGCCTTTCACAGCAACCGCAAAGTTTGGTTATTTACAGACATTTATAATGATTGTCCTCAAGAGTTCCTGAGATTTTTCATGAAGCTTCGGAGAGCAGCAGTCCTTTACATTGACACATACAGAATGAGAGTTGTCTTAACCAATTATGGGAAGACTCAGTATCATAAATATATATTTTTTTATTTCCATTGGCCAGGCAAAATACTATGAACTCAAGGTTACATAAAGTTAACAGTACAAAATGCTGATAAAAGCAAAGGTGCCCATGACATACAAACCAAACTCTAAGAAGAAGAAGAAGAAGGTTACATAAAAGTAAACTACAGAAAATAGACCGAAGTCATTTGCCTAAGAAGCCTCCCAATATCTCGCTTCCTCTGTTGAGCAGCAAAGAGCCCACAAAGGGGCAGATGGTACCTGTCCATTACTTCTCCAGAACCGCAAAGTAGACGAGTAGGAATGCCCAAGCTCTTCAAATGAGAGGCTAGACACTCAGTACCACAAATATTTAAACTAAGAAATTACAAATATTTTCTAATCGCCTCACCCGCGTAGTGCAGCAAACGCAAATAATTTATATATATATATATATATATATATATATATATATATATATATATATATATATATATATATATATATGTGTGTGTGTGTGTGTGTGTGAGTGAGTGTGTGTGTGTTTAAATAGATTATAAAACAAAGTAATTTGTAAGCATAATAAGTAAAATTAGGATTGTATTTACAGCAGAAGGTATTTATTAAATAAAGCAATCAATAGTTGAGTTTCAAGTAGTTCAATGCTAAAATAATTTTCAATAAAACATTTTATTTGAATAATTCTTGAAATTGTGTGTGTGTGTATATATATATATATATATATATATATATATATATATATATATATATATATATATATATATATATATATGTATATATATGTATATATGTATATATATATGTATATATATATGTGTGTGTGTAGTGTGTGTGTATACGCGTGTGTATATACTATATATATATGCTTGTGTGTGTGTTTTGATTAAAGTAAAATTTATCTGAAAACTAAATTAAATAATTAATAAAGTAAATTCTTTTAGAAGATTTTTAGAAAAATATAAAGCAATTAGGAAAGTGCAAGCAGGAGAATATTCTTAAATATAAAAAACTTGATAGAGAAATAGATGAATAATTTGGAATAGAAAGAAAACAATCAGAGAAATAAAAAAGGGATAGATAAAATACATTAAATGTAGGAAAAATGTGAAAAAAATATTGAAATTTAAATGTGTCCTTTCCCACGAGAACAAGGGATAATGGGATAAGCATATACACATAAGTATATATAATCATACGTCTAATAATTTTTGAACTTTTAACATTTAATTTTTAATTGATGAAATTTTATATTTAATCTTTAATAATTATGTTAAATTAGAGATTAAATTAGATTATTATGTAATTATATAATATAAAAAGTAAAAAATATATATGTGTAATTTATCTAAATAAAATGTATTTTTATAATTTTTTGTGACCATTTATTATTTTCAGCAGTATTAATATAATATATAGTTTTGTGGCTATATACATGTATTTAAAACTACTTGAATGAAGAATATTAATTTCACATAAATATTCGTCGAAAAATCTTAATGAAAAAATTAAATAAATAGTAAAATCACAAATATATTCATTATGATTGGATTCCCCTTTTTGAACAAAATATATTATTGAAAAAGATGAACTATTGAGCAAAGTATATAATAATACTGTTTTTTTTTTTAATTTTATAAATCAAAATGTTCACATAAATATATTTATTTTAACAGTTCATTCAGTCTGAGCAATAGCATTCGTATTGATAGAGAGTAATTTTTCTGTGAATTAAATCATCCATCTTTTTAGTTCATGTGCAACTTCTTTGGCGAGATCGGCATTGATCAAATGCATTTGGCATTCATCAGATGCGAGCTATCCTGCGAGGCTATTTTCATTGGCAACCCTATACATTGTATCATCACAGATCTATTCATATAAACATGGCACCTTCGGTAAGGTAAGTTAGCTAGTTATTCAGATTATTTCTGTTTACTTATCTTACGAGTGAATATTCTTTTATATTTTTGTGCAATGTTCACAATAGAGGCATTTGAGATTTGATGTTTAGTAGCGTTGGACAGAGATACGTCTCTCTGATCGACCTCCGAGATTTACATGTGTTCCATGAATGAGAGATAATCTTCGGAAATTTCTTCCTCAGTTGTATTTTACCAAAGGAAGTTGTACAGGTAAAATTTCTGAAATTCCGTACATTTACTACGGATGTCACGTTTACATATGAATCTTCGACTTAGTAATGATTGATTGGTTTTCTGAAGAATTCCGCGGTCTACTATGTAAGTAAGTTCTTCAATCAAATGTTCTAACATACCATTCTAAATCAAGACAAATTATAGTATAAGTTTTATTATATAGTAAAACCGTTTCATAAATATTACAGTTATTTATAAAATTTTTCAAACGGAAAATATTTTTAAATTTATAAAGGATGTGTCTAAATTACCGTTTTAATTTAATCTCACTTAAAGTTATTTAGTTTCAGATTTTTGGATCTGCTGTATACAAAATCTAAAAATTGTTCGTTTTCCAAAATTGAAAAAAAACAACTTGGTGAGAGTCTTGTAGGGAACGTTTGACTGTTGAACAAGCGTTTTTGGAAAAATCGACTGTTAAAATTTATTTTAAACAGCTGAATATTTATTATTTAAGACTGTCACTATTTTTTGTGAAGCTCTGATTTCAAGATTAAAATTGAAGAATTCCTTTTCAAATGAATGTTTTCATAAAATAAATCTAGATAAAATAAAAAATTGAGTGTGTCTTCTATAATTTATTGTTTTTATATTATACTTGTTCATGTAAAATAGTGTTGATGATATTTGTCAAAATCATATTAAAAAATATGAGCTTGTTACTTTTATTTTACATTTCTTAATATTTAAATATAATTTAAAAATGATTTTAGTATTTGTAATCTTTAATAGTAAGTTTCAATGTTTAGCAATTAAATCATTTGATTATACTGAAACTCATTTATAATTTTTACATCATATATTTTCAGGTTAGCTAATTTGATTCTATTGATAACTTTGATTATCATTTCTCTATATTCATGCAAAATAGAAAAATTATGTTCCTGTGTTCTTTTAAACTATATTATCCATTATTTCATCTTCAAGGAATATATTTATTGAAAATATTAGAAATTTTTCTTGCTGGATAAAGTGTTTAAGAATCTGTCAGAGACTGAAACAGTTTTTAAACACTATGAATAGATTTAATATGTAATCATTTTTTTATTACTTTATGTTTAAATATTTTGAACATTTAGCAAATTAAATTTACAGTCTGTCAAATTACAGATCTTCTGTGTAGTTTAATACAAACTGTCAAGTTAGTGATTTTGCTCATCTCTCCAAAAATTCTTCTGGAATGTTGATATGTATTGCTTTCTTAATGAATAATAAATCTTATTTTTTCAATCATAATTAATTTTATGTTGTGATATTTCTCTAAATTAAAATAAGAATGCTAATAGCAAAACTAAACCACATTCAAAAGTAAACTTTATTTATCATGAAATGTCTGTAAAGAATTTATATATATAATGTTGCTGCAATATATCATAAAAATAATCAAATTAAAAGTTATATATATATATATATATATATATATATATATATATATATATATATATATATATATATATATATATATATATATATACTGATTATTTCTTACGATTATATATTGCTATATACTTGAAGCTCTTAATATATTTTGAAACTCTGATTTGTAAATTAATATAATAAAACATTGTAAATTTTTAATTGAATTATGTCAGGAAATTCATAATAGGAAATCATTAAATTCTATGATACCTATATTTTATTTATAGTATTTAAGTGCTGAAGTACTATATGGTATGACAATGATTTGGTACAGTAATTTAAAAAATGAGAAAATGTTTACTAAATTATTTACCTAAATTTTGAGTTATACATAAGGGAAATTAATTTTAATGAATGTAGTAATTTGTAAAATAACTTTAAAATAGAAAATTATTTTGAATTGAAAGCAATGAAAAAACAATTCTTTGTGGTAAAACATCTAATATTAACATTTGGGAAAGGCTCATTATAGTTATCAGTGATATAAATGTACAGTGTGAAGCAGCAATTACTAATTAAATACTTTAGAACTTTAGCAGAAGGTAAAATTGTTTATTTTTATCTTGTATGAGAGACTAGATTTCATTTATGTAAATGGCATCACTAAGCAATTAACACCATCATTATTTTTTTTATATTTGACAATCTCTGTGTTATGTTTCCAGTTTAATTTCAATATATTAATTTTATAATTATATAAATATATGTATTGTTATAATATTTTGTTTCAAAATTAGACTAACAGACTTGTTACATTGTTTTGATTTCATGTTTTTAGATAAAATTTTTATTGTATACTTTTATTTCACAGTATATTAAATTTAATAAATCAATAAAATATAAAAAATATGACATCCATTGTGCTTTTAAATACAATCACTGTCATGAACTTGCAACAAAGCAAAGCAAAATTTTATGAAGTTAGGAAATATTATGTAAAAAAAATGTTTGAATGTAATTTTTTAGGATTCAGGTTATTTTTTAAGAATTAAATAGTACTATGTGTATTCATCCTAATCATATCTATTATATTTTTCTTAAATTTCTGTGAATATTTTAGATTTTTTATATTCAACATTCACACATTTAGAGAAATTTTTGAAAATCTTGATTTTTACACAAATGGAACTGACATCCCCCAATATCTTCTCAGCTTTGACAACTCTTTGTATTTCACATATTTTCCTTTTGATTTGGTTTATTTCAATAATGTATAATTTTTTATTTAATGGTTTATAAATTTTTCTTTTTAAAAATAATAGAACTAATGATTTTTATAAAAATGATGCTGAAAATTTTATTAATTTAAAAGAATCTCAATAAAACATTATAAACAAAATTTTGTTTTTAACATTCATTGTTTAGCAATTCAGATCTTAAAAAGTTGTTTTATTTATAATATTTATATTTTTGTTAAAATGTAATTAATTTTTTACTGTAGTCTAGAAATTAGAAAGTAACAATAATAATTTTAAAAAAAGTGATTAAAATAACTATTTTTAAAGTTTTATTTTTATAAGCATTGTAGCCTTTATAAATATATATATAATTAAAATTTTGATAAGAAAAGTATTTCATTTTAAAACAATTTCATTTAGTTAATATTAAAATCATTTACATTTCATCATTTATCACTAAAAGCTAATATTTGCTAATGATTAAAATAAATTTCATTCATTAACTAATATTAAATTGTAATGATAAATAAATAATTTTCATTGATTAATAATAATTGATAATTATTTTTGTTTAATTCGATTTTCGAATTATTTTCTTGTTAAAAATTAAAAAATATATGTATTCAAAAAACCTAAAATAAGTTTGAATTTTAAGCTTCTACATTTTATATTCTATTAAATTTTATAATTCAAAGTATTTTTTTTAACTAATGGAAGATTTTCACTACCATTTAAATTTCTTTTATTTTCATTTGTATACTATTTAAATTATTTTTTAAATCAAAATATAGAAATGTTATTATTTTCTAAAATTACAGTTTGTCATATCAGGTAGAAAATATAGAAACAAACTGTTGAAAAATGAGCAAACTATACAAATATTGAAAATATATGTACATATAATAATGAGGAATCTGAATATTCATATTCTGAACTGAATGATACGTTAAATGAAGCATATAAGGAATTTTATAATTACAAATTATGTATTCAGCTGTTAAGAGTTATAATATGTAAGTTTCCAGAAAGATGGATATTAGAATTCATGGAAACAATTGTCTATATCATCATTCCAAAATAAAGCATTTTGTTCATATTTATCAGTTATGCTCTTATAGCTGCATTCTTTGCATATGTACAGAGTGCTCAGGCCTCCGGAATTTCCTTTAATTTCATAATATTCTTTAGAGTCCTTTAAAATTGCTACTAAAATTAGATGTTTCCTTAAAAGTATCAAGGATTTATTTTATAATTATTGTCTCCACTTTTTCCCTCATTCAATTGTTATAGTTTTGTTTTCAGTGCCATAATAACTGATAACAATTAGTTTATGAGAGTGTTCCAATAAGCAACATACTCAACATTAGCAATGAATATTGCTTATTGGAACATTCTAGTCAGTTAATTGCATAATCTTAAAACTACCAATTTGGTAGGTTTGCAGAACTGCAAAATAGATAGTTTATTTGTTCAATGTATAGTCATGGAAACATTTCGTTGCAAATCGTAAAATATATGCTGCATATATAAGTGAAGAAGAGAAGAAAATTATTTATCTGGTCTGTATATTTGCAACCAATACCTGAATGGTTTTTTTGATTTTTTAAATTATTTCTGTCTGCTTTTATTTCATTCTGTTATAACTCTTGTGCTATCAGTTGATAAATCTTTTAAAGAGTAAATCTTTCATAAATATTTTGTGTTAATTTAAATAAATGTGTGAAAATAGTCATGAATGTAGGAAAGCGAATATATCTTCATCCATGCTATTTAAATTCTCTTAAGGTGTGTGTGTGTTCATGTTCGTTCTATGGACAGATAGACATTGATTAAAGTAAAAATTAAATTAAAACTAAACTAATTTTAAAAAGTAAAATGTTTTTGCAATTTTTAGTATAAGTGAGCAAACAAAATTATTTTAATTTCATAAAACAGAAAGGATTTTTAATTAGTTAGTAATTAAGAATACAGTGAAACATTAAGAAAACAAAGGAAAACAACCACTTTATGGTTTAAAAATAATTGAATCCACCTTGTCGATTAAAACTAACAGTAAAGTGGATGTTTGGTCTAGTCTTTTTCCTTTTGTACTGCTTTCCATGTATTCAATTTTGGAAGCAATATTGCTAAAGATTTGAAAATTTGAAAACCAATTACTTAAAACAATTGTTAATTTTCATGATTTCAAAAACTTTTAAAAGAAAACACATATCATTAAAAAATCCTTATTTATTACTGGTAAAAATCATGAATGAATTTTTGCTCTTTGCTAATGACACTCAGACATTTTATGGTCTGATCATAAATTAATGATAATTGTAATAAATTGGTGTAATCATGATCTCAGTTGGAATGAAACAACCACTTTATGATAAATAATTAGAAAAATAATGCAATAAATAAAAATAAAAAATAGAAATTTCCCAGAATTGTGAAGTAAAAAAACAAAAAGTTATGAAAGGAAAGAAATAAAACTTTAAAAAATTAAAAGCCCTTTATCTGAATCAAATCATAATTTATAAATAAAATATAATTATTGTATTGGAAAAATGAACTGAAATCATAGAAATAAAACATAAGGACTTCAAAAATTGTATCAAGTGGAATGCTGGTGACTATATCTTTTTGAAGTCATATGATGAAATAATATTAATTTTATAAGAAGAAACAAATTCAATAATTTGTTTATTATTCCTGATTATTGGATTGGGAAAGATTGATAAGATTAATATTATTCAAATTAATTTTATTAAATACTATTTGGCTAGTAGAACATTACTTTATAAAGGTGAAGTAAGGCATAGTTTTAAATAACAAAAGGGTCACCTAAGCTTTGAAGGTCTTACAAAAAGCTTGAAATGCCAATAGTGTTTACACTTAATCTTTGAGTTTATGTTTTTGGTTTACTCTTTGTGTGTTTTTTGCAGGTTTGGAATTTAATATGTTACTATGGCAACTTTAAATTTAATATTTTATTTTGCCATTTATATAAATGGGATATTTGATCATGGCAATTATAAATTTATTCATTATATCTATAATTTTAAAAAATTTTTAGTATGGCTTCATTTAGACTTTAGTCCTTGGCCACTTCTTGAGAGCCATACTTTGTGCTAATGTAGTCAACAGCCCCTGATGAAGCTGACCATGTTAGTGCTTCATTTCATCTGATTTCTTGTGTTTTTTTCCATTTTTCTTTTATTTTGTATGTTTACTTAAATTATTCAAATTCTTAGCTTCATATTTTAAATGTTCTTTGTCTATTAGTTGTATGTTCTGTTCAATATATGTAAATATTCTTGTCTATTTGTATTATTGTTCTTTTAGCATTTGTTCAAAATTTAAAAATTTTCAAATATTTATGTTTTGGTAACTCTATTTAAGCTGCATTTGTGCTGAATGTATACTTACTTATTTACTCTGTGGTACAAGAGCCCATGTGTGTATCTCTGTTTTCCTGACCAAGAGCCCCTGGGGTGCAAAGCATATGTCTTGATTACGTGGTCAGCCTAACGCAAAACCCCCAATGTTTAGTTCCCAAGCATGCTTGATACTCAGTTTATCGACCCACTGAAGGGATGAAAGGCTGAGTAGACTTTGCCAGCCCAATGATAAAATCTCAGACCTGTGCCTTGAAAGCATTTCATGGTCCCACTAAGCCACCGAGCATTGCTGAATGTATTGCTAAACATATAATATTTATATTTATTACAAATTATGCATGAGATATTTCTGATCATGCATTATACATAATTATTCCAATAAAATTATTTATAACTCTATAAACAAATCTGGGACACCAAATGAGTGTACCATCTTTATATTGAAATTGAAAGGATAAAGAAAAAAAAGGAACATCTAAATCCAAACCAGAATTTGAACCTGGGACCTGCTACTTTGAAGTTAAAGATGTTACCCCTACATCTATCCTTGTTGGTCAGCATGTTCTATAATATTTTTAATTAAAAAATTCCTTTTTTTGTTTTAATACATTATAATTTCATGAGGTAAATATTATGAACTTTATTATAACATTAGTATATGCTTAAAATTAAAACATTTTTGTTATCTTTTAGCAAAGAAGAACTAATGAGGAATACAGACTCTGTTATATGGGGATTTAGTGGAGGAACAACAACTCCAGAAGTAGATGACACTCAAAGGTAAAACTGCATAAGTCTTAACTCTCTCATTAAAATACTTAAATTATAAGTGAAATATTGACCTTGTTTCTAAAAGTTTTTCATATTTTTTCTTTTAATCTATTTAAGATTGTGTGAAAGAATTTGGACAACCCTAAATAGTCGTGTTTGTAATGTAGTTATTGTGATATTTGTCTTTGCTGAAGGTGTTATAGTCCTGTCAGAATTGTTAATAGATTTAAACATTGTACAAGGTAAGCTACAATAATAATCATTCTAAATTAATTAGATGAATTTTATTAGAAATATTATAAAGTTTTAAAAATTAAAGTTTCATTTTTGAGTTATAGATTTGCTCAAAATATTATAATTATATTATATTTTATTTGTAACTTAATTGATAAAGGTTTTGTTTTTTTACTAGATCCAGATTGGAAGCCAAAAAGTGTGAATTGTTCTCAGAATTCATCAGTTTCACCAAATGAAATGACCAGTCCAAAAATAAAGAAGGCCAAAGATGCATTTTCTTTTTGCAGTATTACATTTTTAACAGTATTTATTATTGAGGTAATTAGTATGTTTTTAGAATTTTTTAAATAATTATTTGATTGTGTGTCACTAATAGAAGCAATGGGCACAAATTTTTGATAGTCATAATAGGAATCTCAGATTTTATTTCTGCCTAAATGATTGAAATTGCTAAAAAATTTGTTATTCTTGAATACCTTTGTTTGACTTTTCTTTAGAATGAAATATTGCCTTTTTTGTTCTGTTTGTTTAAAAACTGAAATTAATTAGAATATAAATGGATATGCTGAACAGAGAAGATTACCATATATACAATGCATAAGTTGTAATTCATTTCAAATGCTTATTCATTTGTTAATAATTCATTTGAACTGCTTTTGGTTGATGCTAGTTTGGCATTTTGTCAAAATTCATTACCATATATTCTGCTTTTCCTAAACTCTTGTCTTGGATTTGGCCTTCAGTGAATTTGGACCTGTGTGAGAGTTCTTCTACTTTGTTATTAGTGTTTTAAGCTTTTATACTCACAACTGTAAAACTTTATTGTTAATAACTAGCAATTTTGATTTTCTTTCTATAATTTCACTAATTAACTTATTCTTTTTGCAAAAAATTCAAAAGATTTTTAGTCAATGGAGGTTGTGTATGTGTGGAACCCATCTCATCACCAAGAGCAAATGCAATACTAAATTAATAGATGATAAAGCCCTAAAGGATTTCTTAATATGTATTTGATTGGTAACATTCATACAAAATGCATATAAAATATCTGATGATTAAAGTTAAATTGCTAATATATTTTGCTGGAATTGCGGTTTAAGTAAATTCTAATTAATCAATGATTATAATATTTGAGAAATAAAATAACTGTTTAAAATTTATATAGAAGCTCAGATTTTATGGCATATTATATAAACTAACCAAAATTTATTTGAATTCATTATTTTTATCATTTGTTTTGTTGCTTTATTTGAATACATACATTCTAAAAATGTTAATGTATTTGTATGTTAAAAAAATAACAATATTAACGGAAATATCTGTGCTGATTTAGTTAAAGTACATTTCTTCATTTGTTTGGTGCTATTGCTTATCCATTTTCCTTAGATAGTTGACTGTATTAGAAAAACTGTCTGGTATTTCTCAGTTTCTTTGAGTCATGAGAATATAAAAATGCTGAAAGTGACTGGAATCTTGAGATACAAAAAATTGCATGTTATTTAACATACATGATTTTCCACTGAATTAAAAGTTCTTAAACTTCTAACTCAGTGATGAAGAATGAAATCTAAATATATTGATTTTATTCATTTTAAAATTTATTTTTATGCAAATTTTAATTTAATACAGAGTTATCTGCATTATATTTAAATTTTCTGTTATATAGTGAAACACAAATTTGTATTTACCATAGCTGCATTATAAACTTGTAAAAAGTTTAAAAAAATTGTATTTTCTAATTTTAAACAAGTGTTAAAATGAAATTTTAAGTGATATAATAAACATTATTTTCTAAGTATATTAGTTTTTTATTAGCTATATAAAAAGTATGATTAATTAAACTTTATACTTTTACAAGTTAAACTATTTAATAACAATAATTTAATACTTTTATTAATTAAATGATGCAAAATATTTTCATGTAAATTGCTTTGATTTTACATTTTATTTGTTTTTTCTAATTGTTATTAATTTCTTAAAATTTTGGAAAGTTTCATGACTAAACCTTTACTGCTTTTTAGTTCCAATTATAATTGCTTTCTCTGTCCCCTTATTTGTATTAAAAATGCATAATAAGCTTTATATATATTTGAATAACATTTATAAATAATTGTAATTCATTAAATTCATAATTACTGTCTTTACTGAAAAAATTTCATTTGAACAAAAATTATACTTCATTGTTAAAAATTTTGTAAGTTTTTCCTGATCCTATAATTATTATTATTTTATGTTTTTGAAATTTATGACTTAAATAGCAAAAATAACATAAAAATCAAAATAAGTTTTGTTTATGTATTTGTGTTTAATTTTAGTTCCAATTAAAACAACTTACAACTGACTGCTAAATGATTGTGCATTTAAAATTAATTAATTAATTCTAAATTTGTCCTATATCTTAAATAAAAAATGTTAATCATACTTTTAAAAAACGGACACACTTTAATTTTACAAATATTGGAAAAACAATAACATTTAAAGAGGACAAAGCTATTTTGCTATAGAGCCTACTCGCACTAGTAACAGCATCATATCAAACAATTATCGGCGGAGCACCTACTCGCATTTGCAATACAAAAGTAAGTCTCTTACTCTCTGTTGTCTGGAACCATACGCGATACTTGCTGTCAAATAGCGGCATCTATTAACAATTTTGAATCCTACATTTGTATATATATATATATATATATATATGTATATATATGTATATATATATATATATATATATATATATATATACATATTCACATTTTCTCCATGTTTTTAATAAATGTAATACATCAATAATTGTATTAATTTTGGTACAAATATTCTGGTATTCTCTTTAAAATTTAGGTGTTTTGATAGAAAAATGATATGTTTTGCTTTTTATGTTTATTTATTATTTATTGCAGATAATACTAAGAATTGTAACTGGAAAGTCTAGATTTATTGTGCAAGGCATTGAAGTATGTAATTTATAGAAGTTATTTATATTTTGCTTTACATGCATATAATAAATTTTCAAATGATAAGAATTATGTAGTGAATTTTTTATCTATTTGATCTAATGGTCAAGTAGGTGAGTCTTCTATAGATTTTATTAAATTGAATTAAATTAATATTGTAATAATTTAAACTGAAAGTAAAAATTTTTTTTTAAACTTTTGAAAGTGAGTGTTATATAACATATTCGTGTATATTTAAGAAAATGATTTCTTTCATAAGTAAGTGTGTATATGAATATATAATAATTGACAATCACATTGATAAGTCTTAAAAACTCTTAAATTCCTTATTTAAAGTTCTCTATTTGATTAGTTAAAAACATCTATTGATTCTTAATAATTCTAATCAACCATATCATGATTTCTTCTGATATGTGATAGTGAGTAGTGAACCAAATTAAATGCAATACTTGAGAAAAGTGGCTCTAACAGTTTGAGCATAATTCAAATATCATTTGGATTGTTTTATTATAGATAGTTTAAATGCTCTGATTTTTCTTTCCCAAAATATCTTTCAATGTATTGTTTTTTTTGGGGGGAGGAAGTTTTTTTAACTTTAGGGTTTGTACAACTCCTAGAAATTCTTGTAATTTGAAAGGCGTAGCATGTCTATTTTTGATCTTGCACCGTAAAATGCAATCAACAAACCTGGAATTTGAAAAAACTTTAAGAGTCCTTGAAACTCTTGTAATTTTGACTTGACTCCTTGAAAATTGTGAATTACTCCTGCAATTTTTATTTACCTTGATGCATTTATTTTTATTAGAAAATATTATAACTTTTTTGAATTTTTTGTTTTTAATATTTTAAAGTTTTTAATGAAATTGTCCAATAAATTGATTATTAGTGATTAATATTACTTTTAAATGGTAGCACAATCAACATTAGATTATTGCACTTATAACAGTTAACTAAAATAAAGATCCAGCTCAGTCACAATACATTTGTGATAATCCAGTTCAACCAGGACTGGATATAGTATTTAGATTTATTTGTGATAAGTGAAGTGAAGTAATCGTCAATAAGCTCATCATGCGGTGCAATCAGGCAGGCAATTTGATTGATGCTTTTTATTAGCATTATTTAAGATTTTTATTATATAAAAATGTCAGATAATGCTACTATTTTCCTAAATTGAGTTTATGTAAAGTAAATTTTATTTTGAGTTCCATTGTAAACCAGTCTGCAAAAGTAAAAAATAAAAATTTTAGGAATTCCAATTTTATCTGACCTGGTATATATATATATATATATATATATATATATATATATATATATATATATATATATATATATATATATATATATATATATATTCTAAAATTATTTTCATACTTTGTGTTTTAAATTGGATAATATGTATCTGATATGTGTAATATTTAATACTATTTATTTTATTCATACTAAAAATGTTAAATAAAATGAAAAATATATATTTTGTTATGATACTATATAAATCATATTATGGAATTTTAATTTAAAAATAATGCTTTGAAGTATTTGCTCCTTGTTTTAATGACATAAATGTATCTGTATTGAATGCAATATCATTATTAATACTTAAAATATACATCATTTACATATATTATTAATAAAAGATCTCAGTCAAATTTCTGAATAATATTTGTTTTTTAATTAAATAAACAAGACTAATTTTTATTAGCTTTTATTTTTAGCTTTTCATTTAATTAAAATTAATGGTGGAAAACTTTCTCTTTCTTCCTAAGAATATATTCACTGTATTTTGCATTTGTAACTTAATATTGAACAAAATTAGATTTTCATCATTCATAGCGTGCCAGCCCAGGATGGGCCAAGGCCTTCTGAACAAGTTTCTTCCAGCCACCTCTATTGGCAGCCAAACTCCTCCAATTTTTTGTTCCAAGGACCCTACAGTCTTCTTCGACTGCATCCACCCATCTCAGCTTTGGTTTTCCTGTTCTTCTTACGCTGATGGGTTTTGCAAAAAAAATTTCCTTGAATGTTTTATTGTCCTTCATTCTAATAACATGTCCAACCCAATTGAGACGTCTTACTTTAATGTGATGTACAAAGTCTGGCTCCTTGTACATTCGATAAATTTCTGTATTGTATCTTCTGCGCCAGACATCGTTTTCCTTCGTACCTCCAAAGATACTTCTTAAAATCCTGCGTTCAAAAAAATTAGATTTTATAGAAATAAATTTGTATTTATTACTCATTTTATTGCTTATTTAAATTTTTGTGTGAATGAAATTAAAAAGAGCAGTTTAATTAATAACTTAATTTTTATATACACCTCTGTACTTTACTATATCATATGTATCTTATTTATATATTGATAGTATGTCTCATATTTTTTTAATATTTATTTTAAAGTCAGATTAAATAAAAATCAAAATATAGATTAATGTGTATAGAGTCCACAAATAATGAGCACCTATTTCATTGTTTTTACTGATTCCACATTTAAAAAGAGTTTATATATTGGATATGCTTTTTAACTGATGTTTAATGAAATGCTTGGTAAAAGACCAGGGCTCTATACAGGTTTGGCGCGATTTCCAATTTTCGCACAAAGCTCTGCACAACTATCTTGTCAACCTAAATTACATCATTATGTGTAACATCTTGCTTCCAAATACCGATCACGTTCAAACTTCAACTGTGCAATCGTGTGCTATTTTAAATTCCAAGTATTAAAATTTCGAATTTCATTATAATTACTTACTACTGAAGAATTAAAATGATAACTAGAAACTAATTACCCAAAGACTACAAAATGAAAAACAAGTATAAACTAAGTATCTTGAAATCTACAAAAGTTCACATATGTGCAATAAAGTAAATTTCTAATGTAAACAAATTGCATCTTTTTATTAAAAATCGAATTTTAACTAACTGGGTAGCGACACCCACTTTAAAAAATTTCAGTATGGCCCAATCTAACAAAACGCAATAAAGCTTTCTTAAAGTTGATTTACTAATGTAAACATACATTTTTATAAAAACTAGAATTTTTAATGAATCAACATTACCATTCTAAATATATACATAAAATGTTTTATACAACAGCAATTTTAATGAAAAATAAAATAACTTACCCAATACAGTGGTTTGGCAATCATCACAACCAGTGGGAGAATAAAAAGTTTTCTTGCTTATAAGAAATCTTCTACCATGTTTTTTTTAATGATTTCTTTGCCATACATACTCTGCAATGTATGAATCAAACTGACCAGGCACATGATTAGTACCTCGCATAGATCTTTTAATGGTCCAACTAGAATTCGAAATAATGTAACTTTAAAAAAATTCCAAACAATTTATTTTTCAAAAATCTGAAATAATATTTTTTAAATTGTAAACAATAAATCTTTGAAAAATTCGAAATAATATAACTTAAAAAAAATTCTCAGTCAAATAACGGGAACATTAACTTAAGATACTTTTAAATTGTAACCAAATAAAATTACTCATTAAATGCTTCAAGCTGGCATACAAAACAAACTTTGCACATATCATGCAATTACCTTACGTCAAAATGAAAATCACACCATGCAAACGTATTCCGAACCATTAACCCATTTGCCACACTTTATCCCCCGCTTGGCGCATTTTACCCATCACACTGTTCCCTGGCCTTAGGCAAAATTAAATATTAGAAGGGAAATATCTTAATAAGAATTTCATTTTTATTATTACCCTAAAAAGTGTTTTAAATGTATTTGAAAAAAATTTGTTTGATTCATCTTAAATGTTTTCCCTTATTTTGTACTCTTATTCATATAGTATTTTTTTTAAATTACTCAGTTTTATATCACTTGCTTAAATGCTATGGAAATTACCTTTCATTTAGAAGTTTTTTAAGTAAATATATTAAAATTTTAATTGATTTAATAACTGCAGTCTGCTCATAAACAAAATTGTGTGCATTTTAAAATTTTTCTTCTGTGAAAAATAACGAAATTATTTTAACATTTCTAAAGACATTGAATTAAAAGAAATTTTTATGAATTTTTCACATGTGAAAATTTTGTATACTTCTCATTTTATCATCACTGATAAAGAATAATTTCTAGCTTATGTTATATATTTAGACTTTCAATATTTATTTCCACCAGCTATCAATATATAGTATGAAATGGTAGCATATTAACAAGGATATATTGAATATAAGGTTTCAGTTTTATGTAATCATTCTGGTCATTTTACAGGTATTTGATGCTGTTGTTGTACTCATAGCTTTTGGCCTGGATATTGCATTTTTTGTTGCTCCATCTGAAGTTGGCATTGGAAAAGAAGCTGCAGTTTTGATTATCCTTTTACGATTGTGGCGTATATATGCAATTATTCAAAGTGAGTACATGTTTCAAATTTTTATACCTGAATTTTGTGAATTAAATTCAAACAGAATTTTTAATTTTGTATTATTCAATCATACATTTTTAATAGGATAAAAATGCTCTTTTATAAAGTCTTTTTAATTGGTATGAAGATTTATGGACCATTTTATCCTCAAATATTGATAATCCTCAAAATTTAGTTAATAAAAACCTGTTAAATTATCAGAGAATTAAAATAGGAGTATATTAAGTTCACCTTTTTAACTGTACTATAATTGAGGGTTTTAATGTACATATGTTTTTTTTTTTTTTTTTTCTATGGAAACACTTTTAAATATAAAGAATCTGTCTTCCAAATAATAAATGATATTACTTGTTTATAAATTGTTAAACAATCTCTTACATGCGCTTTTTTATTTTCTTAAACATAATAAAATATTTTCACTTGGTTTCTCAGTTAAATTGCACTTATGTAATCAAATGTAAATGAAATAAAAATAAAAGTTCCTCATTGATTTATAAGTCCATACCTCAGTCCAGCTTATGTACTTTGCTACTTAGCAATCTTCACTTAATTTTTTTGTGCTGGTCATCTGTTACAATAATGCATGGGTTTGATATCCACCTTTTGTGTGGATGTTTGTTGTAGTTTAAGGTTCACTTTAAACTATGTCCCAATCCAATTAGCTCTCATGTGCAAAAATGCGATAGAGTTTCCACCAAAGTAAATAATTAATATATTATCATCAATAATTTGTAATTGTATTCTTTATTTTTTCTACAATTATGTTAAACTTCTTATAGTTAAAAGTTTTTCATATAAATGTTTATTTTTTCATATTCTTGGTAGGTGTAATAAATTCCGCAAAAGAAAAATTATCAAACACTATTAATGTGTATCAAAAAGAAAAAGTCCAAGCTGATCATAAAGTAGATCTGCTAATTTTAAAAGTAGAAGATTTAGAGGTAAGCTTTTTATTTCAAGAATGTTAAATTCCAAAATATGCTATTTGCTCTTCATAAGTATAATGAACCACAATTTCATTACCATATGAATTAATATTATTTGGATTTCATATTAATTTTTATCAATTTTTATGTATACATGTTTCAATTCTAATGTGCAAAACTTATGCAAGTTGAAATTCATTTCTTTTGTCATTATTTCATGTTAAATTTAATCAACGGAAATTCCTGGAATTCATTAATTATTAGAGCCCTGAAAAGTCCTGGATTTTTAAATTGGTTCTTGGAAAGTAGAATATATTTGCTGGAGATTGTTTTTCAAACATTTTCCTTTGTACTAAAAATATCACCTATATTATAAATTAATTAATTTTTACTGATTTGAAATTTCCAGGAAAATTTCAGAGATTTGAATGAAATAGGTTGAAAATATTATATTTGTGTCTTTGTCATCCTCCTTGGGAAAATACATAATGCAAGCGATAAAAAAAACTGAAAATGCATAGTCTTATTTAACTTTGCTGTAAAATTGTATGAATTGACACCATTACTAAATAAATGAATTTTGCTGTCAGTGTCTTTGAATGTTATTAAATAACATATATACACAAATTAAATAAAGAAAATACTCAGTAATTTTTTTACATATTTAAATACTTTATTATTATCTTAGATTACTTTTTGAATTATATCTGTGTTAATTCTTGTCATTGTATATTCCTCATTTCTTTATAAATCAATCAGTTTAACCCATGCTCTTTTTCTAGCATCAAAAATAAATTTTAAATTTCATTATATAGTCTAATTTATATTTATCAATAAATAAATTTAGCAGAATTGTTTAATCAAATAGTACAAGCGTTTTAAATAATAATGAGAAAAATATTTAAAAAATTGTTAATTAAAGATTTGTGTAACTAATAATTTCATTTAATTTTCATTTTTATAATCTCAGTTTTGTTTAGGTACTTTGATTTCAACAGAAATTGTTTTTTCAAGTGTAAGTCACAATAAATTATGGTGCATCATGTCCATTTTTGGACCTTGTGCCATAAAACCCAACCAACCAATGTCGCAATAAATTAGTAATGTGGATTAATGTTAAAAACTTAAAATCCAATATTCATATATACTATTTCAGTATTTAATTTTTTTAAATTCCTATTAATTTTAAATTGTAAGAGTCTTCTTGTTAGCTTTTTTATATACATCATACAATACATAATTTAATATCATTCAGAAATATTATTAAATACTATATTTCACAAGTCCTTATTAACACATTCGCTGCCACTGATGCGCTATTGCATCAGTATGGCTCTACCTCCCATGCCGGTGACGCTCTGGGAGGACGATCGAGTATAATAAGTAAACTGCTTTATTTTTAGTTCAGATTTGGAGGATGAATGATGAGGATTTGGGGGCAAGTTAGTGAAGCGTTATTTTTATATTTTCAGTGCTTGGTTTTTAAATTTTGTGTTTAAATTTTTTATGTGCATTTTTAAAAATGGTGGACAGTGCAAGTATTGCAGGACCTTCACAGGCAAAAGATGATTCCAAAAGAACCTAGCACCGCGACCATAGGTTTATTGTACTATTCCTTCACAGCCTAAGAAAAGGAAAATAAATAAAAAACTGCCACTGACGCTCTAGAACGTCCGAAATTTTTTTACACTAAACACAAAAATAAAAGGTTTTTCCTTTTCTCTGGTTTTACTATTAAAATATAAGGAACGTTTTTAATCATTAAAACACTTTTTTTAAATGTGGCTTCTCAGGATGGGTACATAAATTTTGGTGGCAGCGATTGTGTTAATATGTACATAAATGCATATATTTGCTTAAAATTAATAGGTAAATTAACATTTGTTCAATATCTGCACCCTGGAAAAATTTAGTATGACTCTTTGAGAGCTTCTTACACATGGAATTTCTTGAGAATGAACGCAAATAATAATCAAAAATTTTTTTTATATGTCAAAGCCTGTGGAACTATTAATTAAAATTCTATTTTCATTCCACTGCTTCTAACTGTGTTATTGCAATGAAATTTTTTTTTCATGTTTTACTTAAATTTATAGTAGACATCTATTAATATTTGAAGTGCTTGATGTACTCATAATCAACTTATTCTATAATTGTGTAAGTGGGATTGAGTTCTGATGCAAGATTCAACTGACTCAGTGGGTTCAACAACATGCATTAACCAAACTTTTAAAGATTGTTGAGTTATTTCTGTTGCTCTAGAGTTAGTTGCAGTATAACAAATTTTCATCTTGAAAACTTTTCATTTTAAATAAAAAGTAAACATAATATTATATTGTTATTTAATGCAAAATCTAAACATTTTGAATTGAATACAGGATTCCTTTTTAATTTTTTTTTAACCAAAAGGTTATTAATTTTAAACTTTTAAATTGTTGTACATGCTCATAAAAAGAATTTAGAACATTAGTTCTAAATATTTAGAACATTGACAAATCCTGTTATAAAAATAATTAAATGCAAATTAATTTAAAATTAATCAAAACATTTTTAATATTCATATATAAAACAGACAATTCATGAAAACAGAATGAAGATTTAGTAAATTACAATTTAATTAAAAATTTGGAAATTAACTATCATGTTTTTATAACTTGCCTGGTATGAGAATAAGATTTCAAGAATTAGTTTTTGAAAACAAATGAATTTAACGAATTTTGTAATTTCTTTATTTGCAAATGCTGATTCTTTTAAAACTTTATTATTTTAAATTGAAAAAGCATCAACATGTTTTAAAAATTATCATTAAGCCTTTCTAGTGTATACCAAGATGTTTTTTGTTGATGTACATAAATAAGTTGATAATACTTCACTTGAATAGTAAATGAAGTCAGTAGTAAATTAAGCTAATTTTATTACAATTTTTTTTAGATTAAAGAATGAAGTTAATTGTAGAGGTTATATTGGTGAAGGCTTAAACTAGTTTTTTATTTTAAAAAAATGCCATTTCACCAGCTATAAATTGTAGGTGATGTCAACAGCAGTTGTTATTCTGGATATTCTTAAGCTAATATCATTCATTAATATTTATTCATATATTGCTTGGTACAGCACAGCTTTAATGGTTTGTTCCTTTATCTAACAATTACCTAACTTGTCAACTTTTCTGAAATTTTTCAAGCTTTAAAATTTGTCTTTTTTTTTTTGTAGCTAAAATTCAAGTAATATTAATTAGTAATATTTGTAGCTAAAATTCAAAATTCCCATTTATTATGAATCTTTAATCCATATCAAATATTTATGAATCTTTGATATGGATTAAAGCATAATCTGTAATATTTCTCATGCACTGATCAATCCCACATTTACAATAGCCCTATTCTACATGTTAGAATAGCTCTGTTGCACTAAGATGCTATGTTGATTCTTTCAACCTGTTTTATTTCTTTCTTTTTTGTAAATTTATTTTTATCAGTTTAGGGTGTTTGTGGAATGTATACTTATTTTCTGTTTCTGTCTTTAGTTACTCATGGTGTTTCAATAGAAATTTATTGTGGAGTTTTTATGCTGTGTTTAAAATTAAATTATTTTGCTTTCAGCATGAAGTAGCTTATTTGAAAGAAAAGTTGAAGAAAGCAGAAAAAGAGCCTCTCTTTATGAAACGACGTAAAGCAAAAGAGTCTTCCTCACTGCCTTTCCCTCTGCCTTCTTCCATATCTATCCCTATGGATTCCTTCCGATTACCCACATCTCATTCATTGCATGTCAATTGCCACAGTCCCTTCCAAGTGAGAGGTGAGTATTTACATCAAAAATCTATATTTTATGAATAAATTTTTATGATTTTTTTTTAACATTTCCTGAAACTTTGTTTTTAATAAATCTAAGATCTTAATTAATTTATGTAAAATCCATCATTATAAATTTTTGAAAGTTAAGTAAGAAATAAGATTTTTATTTCTTCTTAACATTGTATTTTCTAGTTAAGGCTCAGGAAGGAGGTATGTAACTTTGATTAACAAAGTTTAATAATATATTTCATTTAGTTTTTAAATAACTCTTGAGTTATTACACTCAATGTTGATATAGAAAGCAAAATAAAAACGTTTCCATAAAACCTTAAAAAATTATTAATTTTTTAAGGTTTTATGGAAACGTTTATCTGTGAACCTTATGAAAATGAGAAATTTATAAGATAAATGTTTTTCTTTATTTTCAATTTGTGAATAATTTATTGTTTTAACATTTTCACACGAATAATTTTACTTGAATCCTATAAAATTTTCTGGATAGAACATTATTTTAATTATTATAATACTCTTCAATAAAATTTTATATTTTTAAATATATTTATCAGTTAAAAAATAATATAATGTAAATGTATATATCATCCTAAGATTGTGAGGTGTTCCAAAATTTTTGGATATCAATTGTGTAAAATTTATGTTTAAAAAATTTCTTCTATAGTTTAGTTAGAGAAACAATTTTTTAATTAATCTTTAAAATCCTTTCATGAAATATTGCAATGGATAGATTAGAAATTAATTTTAAATATAATTTCAATCTATCAGTATTTTGGTTCTAATTAGATTAATTTTGGCATTAAGTAACTTATATGTATATATTGTCTTAATATTAACAAATATAAATAATTAAGATGTAATATTATATCTTTAACAGTGCTTCAAATTAAATTAATTAATTTTAACTATTGAGTGAATAACTCTTAGGAGTGCCATTTCCCCATCTTGATAATACATATCCATTTTTTTAAAAATTTTCAAAGTTGAGATAATTTTTAAAAAACTATGATTTTATAGTAATATTTTGTACTAAATATAAAATTTAATAATGTGAAAATAATTTAGTTAAAGAAAGTGTTCAAGATAAGTTTTATACAAATGCTACTATGTGAGATATATCATCATCTTCACACAACTTGCATACCTGAATGTTCTATCATTATACTCTTTATGGCATAACCCATGTTTATGTGAAAGCTCGCTTTTCCTTTGAATTGATAAAGTTACAAATGAATATTTGGTGGTACTTGTGAAGTTAAACACTGTAAATTTTATATTATTTCATTGCATGGATTTGGATTAAAAGCATTGAAATGTCAGTTTTGGAATTCATTGAAAAAATAAATATCTTTTTATATTGCTTTTAGAAATAAATCACATTTAGGGATGCTAGAAAAATGTGTGAATGAGCATTTGTATAATGAATGGTGTAGAAAATTGGGAATACCATAGATTTTGTTTTTTGTGCCCAAGAAAAGTTATGGAAACCAATGGTCAAAATAGGAGAAATTGCTATCAAAACAATGTAAGAATTATTTACATGTATGTATACTTATAAACCCCAAATTCAAAATAATTCCTAGATTTTCCTGGAAAGGTCAGTTAATGACCAAACTTTTTGTATGCAATTGAGCTATCAATCGTAAAGCAATTATCTCTGCAATTTTTAGTCATGACATTCTTACTTCATCTTCAAAAATTATGGAGTTCATTCAGACATTAGATAATGGTAAATTAGTTTGTCCATATTTTAGAAAGAAACAATTTATCAACATCATTTGTTTAGTTAAAGGGATATATATAGTATAAAATATTTAATAATTTATGGTGTAGTCAAAAGCATGAGAATTTTAATGAACAAATTAAAAGTAATATTTTTCAATAAAGTTGAAGCTGCAAAAAGAGGTGGACATAAAATAATAAATGATATAGTTAAAATTTTGATGAGGAATAGAATTTGATTATGCTTATTTAAGTTCAAAAAGAAAAAATTATCTACTGAAAAAAATATAGTAAAAGTAGGACATTTTCAGTGAAAATAGATTTAGCATTTGTAAGGTCATAAGTTGTTTGTTCGATATTTACTCAACCATGCGGGGATCAGAAAATTATAACAAGCTTCTCTGTGCAAAATATAAGTATCTTTTGATAATAGATAAGTATTTTAAAATAGATATGAATATTATTCATAAATTGCATAGCTCTGGAAACTTCTTTTATATTTCAAATAAAATAGTAAACATTTATGATGATATCTAAATTTCCTAAAACAAACTTTTGTATTTGTTGAACTTTTGACATTAGCTGAACTTTATCCAAGCAACTTTTGAATTTTAAAGCCAAATTAATTTTTAGAACTATTAAAAATAGATATTTACAAATGTTCCTGCATGTTTCTTTAAGATTTTATTAATTAAACAATGCATTGTTAATTAATTTTAAGTTTTTATCACATTGAAAAACTCAGAAGGAGATATTTATTAAATATAAAAGTATTCAAAAAAATTGTGTCTGACAAAAGAAGGAGTCTTTTTTATCAATCTAAAATGCCATTTTAAATAAGAAAAATGCTGTTTTGATATTATTTGGTTGATAAGCATGCTTTCCTTTTAAATTTATCCTTAGTTATTTAAATCATTGAAGTTTCAAATCTAAAAAAAGATCCTGTAAAGCAGTTATACAAATTTATTCATACTAGTGCATCTGCTTTTAAAATTTTGTAGATTTAAAAAAAAGAACTATTCATGGATAAAATTGGATATTCCAACAGTCTCTCCAACAGGTTATCAGGAAATAAAAAGTGAAGAAAAATTACCAGTTGATAATAAATGCTTGATTTTCTTTATCTTAGATCCAAAATGCAAGAAATAAAATACTAGCTTATCAAATATGAATTTATTTCAACTTCCATATATTTGAAGAAACACCAGGCCACCTATTTAAAGTAGCCAAAGTTATGCAGTAGATGTAATAATAAATGAATTGGATGAAAATACACACAATGGGAAAAAAATTAGAATTTATTTAAAATTGTGGTTTTATGTCATTAAAATAATTCAAGACTATTCCAAAAAAAAAGTTTTTAATTATTTCTAATGAAACTTTATGATTGCATTTTCTGAACCTTTAGTTGATGGTTCTTTCAATATTTCAGATGATATTATAACTGATGACAGAGCATTTTTGTGGCAGTGTATCAGCATAATCAACTATTAATTAAGAATTCAAAACTTTTAAAGCACAGATATAGTTAATTCAAAAATTAATAAGATATTTTAAAAAAGTAAAATTAATCAAAATTTTGATTGAAAAACGAGTTATCTGTGGACACTAAACATTAGGACAATGCAACAAAATTTAAGTCTCTTGATATAAAATAACTTCAAACAAAATTAATATTTTTTAAGGAAAAGTTCCACTATTTAAAAAAAATATTTCTAATGCAAATTAAACATATTGTAAAACTAAAAATGATCAATAATATTTTAACTTGAAATTTTCTGTTTTGATAATAAATTTTGAATTGCATTTATTGTTTACCTTACTTAATATTTTTGTAAGCCAAATTATCTGTTTTTAATTTTATAGAGTACTTAAATTCTGTATCCATAAAGAATTTTTAATAGTAAACAAATGTTTCTATTTTTCTGAAATATACTTTAATAATGATTACATTGTCATACATGATTGAATGATATAATAGAATGTTAATATAAGTTACTTAATATAATCTTGTTGTATTTGATGTATGAATTGACCGCTTTCCAAATTTAAAAAAAAATGTTTGGTGGATAACCTTTTATGTTCTGTCACAGAAACATGCATTCTATATTATTTTGATCCAATTAATATACTTACAAAATGTAAATTACTTGATTAAGAAATTATTTGTGTTGAATTTTCTGATGAAACAAGTGATTGTGTTAATATGTATGTGTAATAATGCAAATAAGTATTTCCTGTTTTTAAATTGAAACATTTTTTGAAAAGTAAAATATTTTTATCATTTGTAGCACATATTCATCCCAGTTCTGTAAAATGAATTTCAGAAGTGCATTATAAATCATTAGCTGTTAGATGTCATTAAATTATTTTAAGTCTTATGTATGTATAGCTACATGGAAAAATGCTGATGGGTATTGTTATTTGCCTAGAATTAAAAGGCAAAGTTACTTTGTTTGCGGAGAATGCTGCAACTATTATTGTAGATGAAGCACTACTTCTTGCTTCCCACATCCGATCACCAAGTGATCTCCCACCACCCCGAGTGACAAGTCCTACTAAAAGCAAAGTTGGATGTAAATTGCGTAGGCGACCTGATGGAAGTATTGAAAGTGGATATGGATCTGCATGTGGTTCTATGAACTGGAATAAGTCACGTCCTCAAATAAAAAATCAAAGCAAGTTAGTATCTTTTTACATTTAAAGCTGTGCCTAAAATCTGTATATATTTTTAAATATATAAATAATATGCATATTTGATTTTATTCATTCTTAACTTTATAAAAATATTAGCATTGAATGTCCAATTTAAGAAAAAAAGATTCTAGTCCTTTTTACTTGCATCATACGAAAATATCCCATTTTAATAAATGTATGTGTTTAATCAAATACATTTGTATGTAGATGCTTATAAAGTAATCTTGGGTGTTTGAGCAAAAGAAGTTTTGCAGTATTTTTTGAATACTATTTGCCAAAAATTTTGGTTTTATTATCTGATAAATTATATTAAGGCTTCCACTAATTTTTAAAATCAGGAATTCTGTAAATAGTCTAAAAAAAACCTAGGAAATCATTAAATATCAAGAAAAAATAAAGAACTTATTTTATAAAATGTTTTATTAATGTAACTGAAAAAAATCTATTTTACATGTTAAAGTTATGGTTTCTTTATGTATAAAGGTAATTAATTAATATGTAATGTAAAACATATTTTGTATTTTATATAAAATTTTTTGTTTTATATTTTATATTCATAATTTTAAACCTTACAATTTCCAAGCATTTTAGCTCATTATTTGACTTTATAAATAGTAAATTATATTCTAAATTGAAAGTAAAATTAATAAACTTGTGTGCAATAGGAATTTGATTGTAAGAAAAAGCCCCATAAATTGAAAATAAAAGAAGTATTGATTAGATTAAAAATTGAAGTTTGAATATTTGAGCAAAATTCTTTAACATCTAAGGAGTAAGGCCAAATTGAATTTGTCACCTTTAGTTAATAAGTATTATTTTCCTTAGCCAGATTATTCAAGAATAAAAATTAATATTTATGTAATTTTTTTTCTGGATATCTCTATTAAAAAGTTTTGTAATAAGTTGCACAGAAATGAGTATTTTCTTATTTTTATTAAATTATATATTGAAATTCAGAAAAATTTTAGAAATAATTTTTATTTATTTGAGCTTTGATATTGTGACTACTATATCAATATCTTTTTCCTATTATAGAAATATCTCATATTTTCAAATGGTGATGCAACAATTGTTAATAGATTTTCAATAATTAAGGTTTTTTTCCAAGAAAGAAAAACATACTGCAAGAAAAAATGAAGATCGCAAAATATTTAAGAAAATTTTTTCTTAACACCGAAAAATATATTATGCAGTCATTAAAATATATTATTGTTCAATGTAGAATATATTGTTGTTCAATATCTGTATTACAAAAAATTTTAATGCATATCAGAAATTCTAAGATTGTGGGAAAGTGGTCTTGAAAATGCTAATTAAAACATGGTGAAAAAACTTGTAATATTTTAGTTTAAATTAAGAAAGTTTTAAAAAAGTGAAAAGAAAATTCTGGAACCTGTTTAAGCTTGTATGATGTTTTTACAGAAATAATAAATTAAATATTGTTTTTTAAAATAGAATTTGGGATTTTTGATTATATTTCATTTAACAAATTTATTTTCAACTTATTGAAATTCATAGCTATATCTTTTCTTGCATTGTTTCTTTGTTGTTATTAATTACTTTATCTGCATATTATTTATTGTATTTTATAAAGTTCCATATACTGTTTTAATTTTACCAATTATTTTATAATTGTTAGTAAAATTAATAATTAAAATAAAATATTGGGCTGCTACAGGAGTTGGTTATAGCCATAGAACTTTATAGTTCCAAAGAAAATTTTTATAAGTTATCTTTGGTTTTTTGTAAAATTAAAATAATTGGTCGAGTATAAAAAAAATTCATTATCTTATAAAAATGCCTCAATTTCCCAAATCGATTAACTGCATAAAACAAAAAATTGGGAAAAATGTTAAAATAGTATGCTATGTTTTTTAAAATTCTCTTTAATTAAAAATTCAAATGTTTGATATAGACTATTATTCCATATGCACCTATTATCTAACAACATGCTGAAAGTATAAAATAAAATATCTAATTTTTATTATTACTACAAATTTTTCATTATTAAATTCTGTCATAATTCATTTAAAAAGATTTTTTTGAATATGCAAATTGATTTATCAAAGCCAATTTACTTTTTAATATTTTTGAGTATCTATAATAATTTCCATATTCATTTTCTTATGTGGGAAAAGTTAAAGACTTATTATAGCAAGGATATTCTTATGTCAAATTTTAAATTAAGTTTTGTGATAAGCAAATAATTTTTTGTAAGAGGAAATTGTTAATAAGATACATTATAATGTGAATAATATCTTATTGTAAATTAAGAATAAAAATTACTGATTTAGCAAAAATTATTTAAATATAAATCAATCAAGTAAAAAATCAATATTAAAAATAGCAATAGTTGAAAAAAAGTTTCTCAAATTTGATATTTTATTATTTTCAAACATGATTATTTAACAAAAAATATCACTTTCTGCTTTTAATTAAGAAAGTGGTCTTGGCATAAATATTAAAGAAATGAATTTATTTTTGGTTTGAAAAATGGTATGTGTAGAATAAAGTTTCATATAAGTAAGTTTACAGCTTAAAAGTAATATTGTTCATTATTTATGTTAGTTTTCTTATTGATTACATCACCTTATGTGGGAGAGAAAATCAAGAATAATCAGAATTTAAGAATACAATGTCAAAATTTAAGAATTTTGATTCTGCTATGAAAATAACTTCTTGTACATTTTAAAGATCTGAGGAGGAAAAGCAAAGTGTTCCCTTGAATGCCATCAGAGATACTCTCAAATGCCCAGAGAGCAGTCCAGAGAGTGGCTATGGATCAGGAGGCTCAGCTCACAACCCTAACATGGAGGGTGTCAGTCCTGGAACCAGTGAGGATACTTCAAAGGCTCCAGCAGCTAAAGCTGCAAAGGGCACTGTATTTCTTTTCCCTGATGCAGCCAGTGGTGATGTTATTAATCTCACAGATGTAAAGGTGAAGATTTTAGATGAAAAATCTGAAATTGAAAGAATAAGTCACGTGGAATTCAATCCAAACAAACTGGAGAAGGTATATATTTTATATTACAGAAATCTTTTCATTTTGATATTAAAAATTTTTGTTGCTACAATTTTATTTCATTTTCCTTATTTGCTGCTTAATTTTTCATTATAATGTTTCTACACTTTCTATTGTAATTGAATTTGATATGATTCAGGCTGTTTTAAGTACTTCATACTTCACTTTTACACCTCATTAGTTATTATGTATATGGTGATTGCTAATTTATTAATTATAATGATATGTAAAATTAGAAAATTGTATATTCCCTTTTTCAAGCAGTATAATTAGCCACAAATTTGTAAGACTTTAAATGCTGTTTATTAGACTTATTGAAAAGTAGTTGATTTTTGTTTGGTTCAAATATAAAAACAAATTCTATCAAGGGAGATTTTTTTCTTTATGTATCAAAACAGAGCAAAATATTTTATTCTCAATATTTTGATTCTGATAGAAATTTTTATAGTTCTGAACCAATTTTATTCCCCTTTAAAGCAACGAAAAGGAAACTGAAACTATTATTGAAATTCATAATTCATCTTATCCTTGAACGAAATATTTCTTATTTTCTCAAACTGTAAAATGTTGATTAATCACTTGACAAATCTTATTTAGTATGCTCTAGAGCTTTAAAAATAAACTTGTGCAATTTAGGTGTGGAATTAGCATAAGAAGAATTAGGATGCTTTTGCCAAATGAATAATTTGTAATAGTAACCATTTAAGTGTATTCTGAAATTCAAAATTTGGCAATAAAAATAAAAAAATTTTATTTAAATAAAAACTAAACTGAATAGCATGACAGCCCATGTGGAGGCAATGCCTTCAATGTCTATATCTGTTTTCGTAAGCTTTAGGCCTCTTTCATACTGGATGACTTTTATCGTTTGATAAAAAGTCGTCCAATATTTTATCATGAGAAGTTATTAAAAAACCACACAATAGACTGCTCTCTTTCACACTGAACGGGAAATGATATTGTGTGACCAGTCTATTGTGTGGTTTTTTAGTAACTTCTCACATAAAATTTCGGACAATAAAAGTCGTCTTGTGTGAAAGAGGCCTTTGTTTTACACCCAAAAGTCCTCTGTTATGTCCTGATTTGTTTGTCAGCCTAATGTAAAACCCCCAGTGTTTAGTTCTCATGCTTGCTTAGTACTCAGTTTTATCAACCCACTAAAGAAATCAAAGAATTATTTGACCTTGCCAAGCATGTGGACCAAACTTGTGCCTTGGTAGTGTGAAGCTTCTTTTAAGTAAATAAAATCGCAATAAAATTCCTCTTTTTAATATTTTCTTATTTAGTATTTAAGTGATTGGTGCTATAATTTTCAAGTTTATGTTCTCAACTACCCCTAAGATGTTTGTTGTAGTTTAAAATTTACTTTAATTTGTTTGTCCCATTTAATTAGCTCCCTTTTGCCAAAACTTATCATTAAGTTGTAAACAAATAGGAACTTCTTAATTTTCTAAATAATACCAAAGTTTTATATTAATTTATTGAAATAAAAGAAATCTCTTCCTTTAACAAATAATGTTTGTGTTGTCAAATAAAATGTCATAAAATGATGTTTTATTGACCCAAATTTTTCACAACCTTAAAAAAAATTTTTTTAATTTTACAAAAACTGTTTTAACTTTGTTTTACTTATTATCTAAAATGCATAAAATGTTTTATATACTTTTATTGAAAAATCTGACATTGTTTTTATTTATGCATTTGTAATGGATATCAATGTATATACTTCACAATTGCATTATTTTTTTTCATTTGAAACTATGATACATATTTGCTCTAAAAGTATATCTGTTAGGATAAACTAAATTTCTCACTTTTCATAGTTAGTAATTGTATATATTACATTTTTATGTTATGCTTTTGTATTTGCATAAAATTTATGCATTTTACATTTGCCTAAATTAATGAGTTAAATTAAATATATCTATTGATCTTAAGAAATATTTTTGTTGGTTTGTTCAAATTTATAAGAAGTATGTTAGTACACATACAAAATCAGCGTGAATATGCCAATTTTGTTCAATAGAATAAATAATTCTATAAAATTATGAAAGAATATATAATATTGTGAATACTTAATTTAAAATTTTATTTGCATTATTTTAGAAATAGATTTTCTCTCTCTCTCTAGACTTTTAAAATATATTCCTTCTCCCCTCCCAAAATGTGCAAGTAACAATTACTGTAAATTTTTTTTTAGAATGTAATCAATAGATGTCTTATGAAACAGTGAAAAAGGAAAGATGTTTAAAAAATTAATCAAAAACATTTTATAGATCAGCTTGCTTGTTAACAATATTTTAAGAACAAATTAAGAACTGATTGATGCTTTCCATATTCTTCAAATCATGAGGCACATGTATTACTGTAACCTCAATATTCAAATAGTAGCCATGTAATAATTTCAATTATTTTAAATTTCAACTAAATCGTTAGCTCACTGCTTTATAAATTATGCTAAAACTTTTTCAATTACAAATAATTCTTTGCAAAATTGTGATGTTCTAAAAGTTTTTATAAAACAAACAACATAATTTTAATTTATTACATAACATACATTTTATAATTTTTTTCATTTTAAACTATTATTTTTCTTACAATTATATGACTAGATTTTAATAACTGTTATATGAATATTTTATTATTAAGTCTTATGTGACTTATGTAAACAATTTTTAAAGTTGGGTTTGTACACTATATTATATTATTTGCAATCCTTTAAATTCAAATAGGGAAGAAACATTACTTAAATTATGTAATTTTCTTTTACAGTTAAACTAGTTGATCTATTGTTAATAGTATTTCAGTGTCAAAGACATTTTATCTTTTTATTTCTATTTATATTGCATTTTATAATTTTGTATATTTTATGAAATTCTTATGTAGATCTACTATTTTCTGCCTTTTATTATTTTGTTCTATATACCCAAGATAATTTTTAGGAAAAATTTTAATAACATGATTATTTGAACTTATAAAGTGGTGTAATTTAAAGCAATGCATTATAAATGTTATTTTGTCATTTTTTGGTGGTTTATGAAAAATAAATTAATGATTTTTATTGAAAAGTTTTTTAAAGCACCTGTGTTTCATATATTTCCTGTATAAATCCTTCTAAATTTCTTGAAATTGATTTTTATTCCAAAACCCAAAAGATATTTAGATTTTCTGAAAGTGTTGAGTAATTGTGAGTGATCTTCTGTTTCAGGTAATATTTTTAAATAGAAAGCAATTCCTAGTTCTTGAAGCTTCTATTTTTTAAATTGCTAATGATTTTTAGTGCTTTCACTAGATTGCAATTCTATATTTACAAACATTACGATAAAATATATAAAAAAACCAATAAAATAAATCTATTTTAGAAAAATGCTTGTTGCTAAGTTTTTAGTGGAAAAGTTAATTAATTTCTTCTGTTTTTTTAAAGAATAAGTTCATTTATGTCTAATTTGCTTACACCAAAAACATTTTACCTAATTTCCTTAAGTAAATAATTTTCCTAATTATTTTTAGTGTTTAGGATGAAATTTAAACATTTAAGGAGAATGTTCGTTTTTGTTATATACTGTATTTTATTTCTCATTTCAGGGTGTACCAATGACATCTCTATGATCAATTTTCTCTTTCCAAGAGATAAAACAATAGAGTGGCATACCTAACTGTGTTCACCTGCTTCAAGGCAGCTATTTAACTATTTTGTGGTATCATAGTGTCCTTTTATCATGCACATTCCTGCTTTGTTATATTGAACTGCAATTGACATGGAAAAGTGTGGATAGTATTGCAAAAAATCATCAGTATGGTTGATGAGCTTATATGTATATTTTGAAAAGATTACCTATAATGAGTTGTGATCGTTAACAGGTTTGCTCTTCTATTATCAGTATGTTTTCAAGCACAATATTAGATTTGATGTAAATGTTATGTAGATACTTTGATTTAATGTGATTATCTTTCATGCATACAATTTGTGACTATATGACGTCTATTTTATTTATTAAATTTTTGCTGATATTCAATATTACTACTAAATTTATCAGTATTTTCCCTATAATTGAGAATGATTCGTAATTTTTTAATGAAAAAGTTAGCTATAAACTGCAAAAATGTAGAAAATCTTGAACAAATTTTATAAATTTCATTTAAGAAAATTTTAAATCCTTTGAAAAGTACTAATATTTATTTAAAGAGAAAAGTATTTACTGTAAATTTAAATAAAATAAAATTCCAAAGTAATTGAATAAATTAATATGGTGATAATGATAACAAGTTTTGATTTTACTTTCTGGATCAGTAAATGATAAAATAAAAAAATAGAAAATATCAATGAATATATTAACTTTATTTATCTTCTTATAAGGAAAGCTTAGAAGATAAATAAATTTCCTAGTCATCACATCACTAATTTTTTGTCATGTATGTTAACACCACAGCTCACTTTCACAATGTTACCCAAAATCATTATCTTCACCTGAATTCAGTATTTGATAGTGTTGAATAAACTTGTGTAAATATAAATTACTCAAGAAATTGAAATTTATGTATTATTTACTGATGTATATGTATGGTTTTATTATTTATTTATGTATAGTTTTATATCATACATATTTATTTCATTGGCATTGTGGATAGAAAATTCATTCATAAATGCATACTTGTCTTTCTAAACATATCCTAGTCTGCTACCTGTGATTGTATTTTTGTCTGTGATTGTGAATTCCAAGTATTGAATTTTTTTTAAATATCAGTGTAGAATGCATTTAAAAAATGTCTTGAATTTCCAAATTCAGTTTTAAAAAATTTACCATCGGTACCTGTTAATTGGGTTTTAAACTTATTTCTCCAAACTGTGTTGATACAAAATAGCTTAGAACATTCCCTTTACAAATATTTTTTAAAAAGTTTTTTAAATATAATTGTGTGTGTTTTATTTGACTTTGGTTTTATTTTTTGAGTTAAGTATTATTTCATTTAAATATATCATAATATTCATTAAATTAACCTTGAATAATAATTATCAATAAGATTGAAAAATATATAAATAGATTGAAAAACCTGCACTAAATTAAATACTTATTTAATTATATAGATGCACAAATAATTTGACTGATTTAAACTATTTTAATGTTGTAAAGAGTTAAGTAGAAAATTATTTAATTTAATAAAAATTTGTATTTATTTGAAAAGTAAAATTTTTCAACACTGTGAGAATTAATATTAAACATCCTTAATTTCTATTGTTAAAATGTAAATTTCTTTCAATTTAATATATTTCACAAGAAAAATAGAAATGGGATATTGTTTGTTTACCATTGTAATACTTTTTAAATAAAAGAAAAATTCCTTTTAATAGGAAGGAATCATATATTGTTATATTTATTTTCTTTAATTCAATTGCCTTACATTCCATTTTATGCATTTTGTATGTAAAATATTTTTTGTATTTTTTATGAAAAATATATTGTAACTTGGCATATACAAATACTGTGCAAGCAGTTTTGCTAATTTTCATTATATTTTTACTCTAGGCACATCTTTTACTGGATGTTATATCTGACATTTTATTGTTAAAAGAAATAAGTAATTCAAGTTTTATTTATTTTTGTGTCAAATTATTTTATTATTAACAGCAAACTTCATTTTAAATTACCAATTGTATATACTTGTGCATACAAAAGGCATGAAAAGTTAACTATTTGCATGAATATAGATTATCACGCTTAAAAATTAAACTTCAAAAATCATGGTGGAGCCTCTACAAACCTATAGCATTACAAGATAAGTGTACACGTCAATTTGTAATATAAACAATTATTAATCAAGATTTTTCTCCAAAGCGTCCATTTCAAAATGTCTTACCCTTATCTTGAATGTTGAAATAACATTTTGGGAACTCTTGACAATGAAAAATATAGCAGAGAAATTGACCTTATTTGCAAATAAGCAAGAAAATCTGATCAGATTCTGCACCCTCTAAGCAATTAACATACTATAGTCTCTATCATAAGAAGATAGTTTACATTCTCATCAAGATTATTGATTTATTTATTTTTTTAATTTCATGATGATTTTTTTCTTTATTAACTGCCATGTAGTCAAAATGCAGCTTTTAACGCAGGTACACATTGCAAATAAACTACAAGCATTAGATCTACTATGTTCATAATACAATTTCTACAGTTTCTAGTTTTGAAGAAATGTTTTATACACACATCAAAATGCTGCAAAACACTTTTCTTGCCACCAGGAATAATGTTTCCTTTTTATTTTGCTCAATCAGCAATATACTTGTGAAAACTCTCCATTTGAATCAGTGACTATTAATAAAAAATTCTTGGATGCTTATTCCATGCTGCTGAAATCTATTTTAAAGCAGTTCCTCCTTCATCACAAGCAAATATATCATATGGACATATTTTTCTCTTGAAAAAGCATTTGTGATTAAGAATCAGATGTGGTGATTGTTTTCCTTCATCTGTAGAAAAACAATATAAAATCTACATCCAGCTTTCTGTGTTCTTTTGCATAGTTGATAAATCGGAGTTTTAATTCTGCCATTTAACTATTTTTCTTCTTTCCTAATTTTTACCACAAATCAAAATATTAAAGTTTTGATTCCTTACATTGTCTTCTAAATTAATCTCATTGTCTGACTTCTCAATATGATAAATGCTTGTTAATGAATCGTTTTGAGTTATTCTGGAATTGAATAAAAAAGAGATGCAATTCAAAGTATTTCCTAATTAAACTTTTCCATTGGTTCAGTTCTGGCACCAGAGCATACTTCCCTCTACCTAGCCTTGTGTTGGGCTCTGTCAGTTAAGAATCAATTATTATTATAATTAGATTATAATTATCTAATTAGATTAGAATCAATTATAATTAGATTAAAAACGTAAATCTCAATTTAGTTTTGTCATCTATATTGAGACTTACGTTTTAAATAATCTTTAGTCAGTTTTTTAAGTAATGCCTATATTTATGCAAATATGGTATGTACATTATCTTTGTTTATTTTGTTCTTAGATTAAGAACAACAGACAGTTTTTGTACTACTACAGTAGTAATCACTTAGAAATTCCATTAATCAAAAAAAATCTCTAATTTCCCAATAGTTAGTTAGCAGAATATTTAAGTTTATTATAAATAAAACAAATAATGTAAGCCCTATATCATTCTTTACTATTTCTAATTTGTTGATATTAAACATTTTTTTAAGTTATTTATTTTTTAAGTTCTCAGCTTCTTCTTTCTACAATTTCTTTAAAATCTTTTTCTTTTTTTTTTTTATAAAAATTTCCTCACCAAATGATGAAAAATCAGTAAATATGATTTTTGTTCTGGACTAAGAATATTTAGTTTTTATTTAAAGAATAGTGTAAAGTGAAATTAAAATTTTTTAGTGATAGTTTTACTGAAAATTCTCATTTTGCAGAAAATCTCAATTTTTTACTTAACATAAAGTATTTAATAATTTATTATACTCCTTCTTTTAATGAATACTTAATAGGATAACATATAAACTATTAAAATAATGTAAAGTTTATTTTAATATAATCTGTTTTAGTGCAATCTTTGATTGAAATTTGTTAATGTTTGCTACATGGTATAATGAACTTACTATTGCCAATGAGTAGGATTAAATTTCTTAAGACATTTATATTGCTGATAGGAAAACTGTTTTTTTAAAATATGTTGCTATAAACTAGTATTTATAATGCTTAATTCTAATGACTCTTTCATAATCATTTTGTGTGCTTGTGACTTTTTAAGAATTTTACCCAAAAATCAATGTATCTAAAGAAAGCAATTTCAAACTTGTTCAAATAAAACAACTAAAATTACATACCTTTTAATGAATATATTTCTTAATACCTCTAAATTTGGTTTTGTTTAAAAACATTCAGAAATGGTTTTTAAATTTCACCATCCAGAAATTGACATTAAAGTTAAAATGTATATCTCTTTATTTTTCTGCTAAATAAATGTAATTAAAACTATTTGAATGAATGTCAAAAAATACTTTTAAAATTTGTTACTGACAATGTCAAATTTAATATGTGAATTTATTCTATTATGTAGAAACAGTAACTTATTTGCTTATTTAGAGCATTATCTTGGGAAGAAAAGGATTTTAGGAATAGTATAATTATATCAAAATTCTAGTCCATGTATAAATGCAAAATTATATCAACTTTCAGGAATATGAATTATATATCTTGAATTCAAATTAACAGTTCTAAACTTTAATAATTATTATAAATTTTTGTTTCTGAAATAGTTAGACTTGGTAGAATGCGTTGCTTTTTAAATATTCAGTGTGTATCTGTTTCATATTTTTGGATGCAATATTTTTTCCAGAAATAACATTTTATACTAAACCTCCTTGCTGTCCTGTTTTATGTTTTTCATCATAACTTTATTTTGGTGCATTTATGTTTTCAATTTTTATAAAAATTTACTGTTATATTAAAGGCACATTTGCATGCAAACTAAAAAATCATTTTTGCAAGTAAAGTTTAATTTTAGATGTAAACTGAACAATAAATATTGTAGTTGTGAAAACTGTGTTGTGATAAGTGTCTCTGTTTATTGAATGCTACATATCTCTTATTTACTTGCAAAAAAGTTTTGTTATGAGAATCATTCTCATGATAGGTTAAAGCTTCGTTTTGAGAAAATATTGCATAGAAGCAAGGTTTTACAAATTTCTCTGGTTTAACTAAACACTGGATTGCATTGTAGATAAAAATTATCAAATTTGCATATATAGGAAACATTAAATTTTTGAAAAATGAATTCTTTATATATTTTATCAGAAAAATAATTATAAGAAGTTATGTTATTTATCTGTTTTTAATAAAAAAAAAGGGGGTCAATTTCATTTCCTGAAAAAAATTCCATTTGTTCAATTATAATTCAACTTATAAATTAAAATATTTTGAATATGATTTGTTATAATTTGTCTTTAAAATTTGATTTTTACTTAAATATTTCTGTGTAAAGTTAAAATAAATTAATAAAAGAATAAAATGCTCAAATTTGTAAACTAATTTAGTATTTTTACTTTAAAATGGTATTGTAAAGAAAGAAATTTAATATCTGTGTTTAAATAAAGTGATAATTCATAATTAAGGTTAAAATGGTTTATATTTAGTTGCCTTGAATAGTATATAAAATGTTTTCTCGAATATCTCTTGTAATCTTTTATTGTAAAACAAAACTGCAGTTTTCTTGCTTTTTAAAATTTTATTTAGTAATAGAAACCTGTTATTGTTAAGCGGGAGACATTTTTTTCTATATAGTCATAATCTAATGAATTGTATTTCAAAATTATACCTGATATTGACCATTATGTGCCATTTTAAAAAAAAATTATAATCTGGTATTGAATCATTACCAATAACTTCATTTACCTCTGAAATATAGTAAAAAAGTAAAGAATAGGTATTTTACAAATTTTTTGAGATTAAAATTAGTCAAACCCATTTACAGAATCTTTTTTTTTTCCTTCTTTTCTCAATGGTTTATGTGAAAATTCTTGTGTGCAGAGATAGTCATGGTTAATTGTGTGGCAGTTCCATCTTCCTCACAGTTTTTTTGAACTGCCTTTACTTATTATCTTTCACTCTGCTATTTTATTTGATAATGTTTTTCAGAGTAATTGGTAACAAACTTTTAAACCCTAACAAATATTCAGCCTAAATGGTTAAATTAATAAAATTCATTTTTCAAAATGGTAATGGATCTTATTTGTTAGAACATTTGCTTATAGTTACTTTGAATATATTATTTGAATCTGAGGACCATATAATTTCTTATTGCAACATGTATAATTAAATTCTAATCTTTACTTTACTACTGTTGTCATCAATGCTTCAAAATATTGATCTTTCTTTATATTTTAAATATTTTAATGCTCAAACAATTTTCTTCTTTTAGACTTTGATAGTCTAGGAAAAGAATAGCAAATATGATGTTAACTTGCATCCTTTTTCTTCCATAAAAGTTGTTTTGTAGTTTCAAATCAAATGTGAAATAAGGGCAAGAGGATTTTCTGTGATTAATCAAAGTTTTTCCTGCATTACTATTAATTAAGCAATTATTAGAAAACCTAAATTAAAATTAAAGTCTAATATATTTTTAATTTTTATAATCAAGTTAAACTTTTATTAAAACATGAGTAAAAATTAGACTTATGTTAAAATTTCATTGTCGTAGTTCAGTTACATATTTATAAAACATGTTATTTAAATGGAAAATTGTTAAAAAATAAAAATCTAATTATTCCTGTTACATTTGGAGCTTTTGACACAACTAGAAGAGGCATTGATGTCATCTTGTATAATGAGACACCTAGTAGGTGTGCCCATCACATTTCTAAAAATCGGTTGTATCCCACAATTTAAAAACTTGGACCATGCACATAACACCCGAATCATTACCCTCGGGGTTATCATTGTTTGAGGAGCACATTGTGATTACAATCTTTTTAAGTGACACTTTTTACAATTCATAAAAGATGTTGTTAAATTCAAAAAGCAAGAATTAGGTATGTGTGAATTTAATAATATTTAAAATAAATACTCAACATCTGATGAGGAACTTCAGATGGAGCAAAACTTTTAATGTTAAAACTTTTCCCTAGTTGCAAATTAAACAAGTTTTTATAGTTTTTAAAAACATTAAAAATTCTGGTTACAAAAATTTCAATATTATATTTATATTAGTGTAAATCTTAAGAAATGCATATATACTAGTATATATCTTATAAAATGCAACATTCTATTATTGCTGTTGTTTATATAATATTATCTAAATATTACTACTACTGCTAATGTCAATACTAGTACTGCGTGTATCAGTATTAGTTATATTTAAATAATGTATAAACGAGTAATAAGACTGATTTATTTTTTTCTTTATAATCGCTTTGTATGTTTTACAGACTTATCAATGTTTCAATTTATAAAATGAGCAAAATTTGAAAGTCCATTTATATTGAAGGAATCGTTAAAAATTATTGGTATATATTTTTACCAGTTTTTTGCTTGTTTGCTTTCAATGTTAAGATAGATGCGCTAAATCTCATTTATGAAAACATGCATGTGTTACATACTATATGTTACATCACCAATTTTTCTGTGTTAAAGTCTTATTTTTTATTGGTATTTCATTGGTATTGGTATTTATACAAATTATTAAAAGAATTATGGGAAAAAAATTTCAAGGAAAATTGCATTTTCAGATTAAAAACTGCATTTAAATATTATCTAATGCATCTACTGTCTTTTAATTGAAAAACCATTAAAAATAACATGCAAATTATTTGAATAGCTGATGATTTGTAAATGACATAGTCTTTCACTATTTTTTTCTGTATTCTAAAATTTTTTCTGTTTAGATGAGAGAGAGAGAGATATACTAACATTTTTAATCCTTAATTTATAGAAGAAGCATCACTGAATTTTTGTGCAAGATTTGTTTAAAAAGAAAAGAAATAATTATTCATTTCTAATTCTGATTACTAATTGAATAAATAAAAATGATAAAAAGAATATGAATGCAGAAGCAACTAACAAAATTTTACATTATTTGTAAAAATTTCAGTATTTATAATCTAAGTTTATATAAACATTAAATAAATGAAATAATTATATTATAATGCTAAAATTAGCAAAACTCATATTTTATATATTTTTATCTCATATTTTTATTGATAAATATATTCATATAACTTAGCCTTTTACATCCATAAAGCATGTTCGTTCTCTTTCTGTTTATCTCTGAGTCCAAAACTTCATCAAAATTAACTTTTCCCATTAATTCATTGAAGTTAGAATTTTAAATGTATTTTCCAAACTTGTAGAATATATTTTTTATTTGTACAGTGCAAAAATCTTGTATGTATTGATTATACTTTTACATATTTATTTCTAGCTGAAAGTAGTTTTGCTAGATAAAAGCAATCAAATCTTTTACCACAGATATTTAATTATAGGCTGATGCATTTTTTTATACTTGATGATAATTGTCAATATTTATTTAGTTCAAAAGCTTTTTGGAAAATATTTCAAACAAAATTCAAAGCATACGAGATACCATCTAATTATTTGTTAGTGGACATTCCAAAAATTCTTATATAAGTTTTGTTACGATGATCTCTGCAACTGGGAATATTTTTCTGCGCTTTGAGAAACATTTCTCTCAGAATTCATTCATTAAAATGATTTACAGTTCTAAATTAGATCACATGGTCTCACTCAATTGTCTTGCTATCTTATTCTAAAAGATTGGTTTCTAGATTTATGCTAACCAATAAAATTTTTCCTTGTGCTTATTGATAAAAGTATAATTTGTGGCGCAGGAAACTAATATGCCACCATGCAGTTGTCCCTACAAGTAGCTCAAAACACGTCTTGATATTCATGATTCCAAGAATTCAAAGGTATGATCCTCTCAACTGTGTGATCTATGACTGTGACTTCAAATTTCTGTAAACATCGCTCGCAAACCATTTGTCTACTGGCTGTCTCAACTAATAGCAATGTCTCTTTAAGCTTCTTTTCAATTGTTCTATTAGCAATAATGTTCCTAACATCAATAGATCTCATTCGATGTATGTTATTTGGCTTGTCTGCAGCATTCTTTGTTGTTAGAAATCAAGTGCCACAATTTCCCCATGAAATTCCTCCAATGTTTTGCTGATTGATTTCAATACCATATTTGAATCTTTCTGTGGAAAAGTGTTTTAATAAAGGTTTACATTTGTTTCTTTTCTCTGTACTTGGATTAATATATAACCTCTTGTTCCATCTTAAAATAATATCATACACTACTAATTGGGATATTTGAAATTTTTTGAAAACACCATGGGTCTTTTTTTTATGCTTTTAAAATCATTTTTTCCCCTCCACCCAGTGTTTAAATTATCCATATTCATTGCGTATATATTAAATATTGTGCATAAATTTTTGTACGGGTGATTGCTAAGTGATTTTTGAGAATATTCTGGTAAGAAACATACTAAGTATGTCCTTCCCTTTAACAAATAATTCTTTTATAAGGAAATTACTATTTTTTTTCTCGCAGAATTAAAATGATATAAAAATAATTGCGAATAAATTTTTAAAGTACTTTTTTTTAATGAAAACCTTTAATATTCATGCCTTTGCTTGCAAGATTACTGAAAAGTGAACTTACAAGAGTTGTGATTTAGTTCCTATTGTCTATTCAGTGCTTTTATTATTCCTGTTCAAAGAAAACAAAAGGAACTCATATAATTATTAACAAGCAAATGTGATTTAATTTTAATTGGTGATATATATATTGTTGACTATGATTAATAATATGACTATTGAAATTTTTATGCATGTAACAAATATTACCATAGCACATACTGTTTCTGTGTTCTACATCAGCGCATGTTTCCATTCTTGCTTCACACAATGAGAACAAATGTGAATTGTGAAACACGCTCAAATGTTGTAAACATCCACTTTAGCCTATTTATGATAAAATAAATTTGTTTCTATCATTCAGAAAGTTGTTTTTGTTTTTCTCCATGCAAACACTCTTTTCTCTTAAAAATGCTTTTTGAATCATTTTGACTAAAATATGTTTAGAGTGACTTAGTTAAATTATTACATTTTTTTCATATGAATTTTTTCTAATAAACATTTTGACTAACAATCATTTGACAATCATTTTTTGTCAATCAAATATGGCATTATCAATCAATATATAAAAGGATGAATGAATTTCAAAGTATATGTATTTCCCACAAAATCAAGTGAGCTCCTGTGTCAAAGTATACTTAATGTATTTAATAAATGTATACTGCATTTACTTATACTTATATGGGTCATTTTGAAATTTTGGTGCCATTTGGAAATTAGAACGAAGAAAAAAATATTTTGTTAAATTAATAAATTTTGTTAATAATAATCAGAAATTGTTTCTGCATTTTATTTGAACGTCCTTCATATATTTTTTTGTTTTATGTATTTTTAATTGATGTTTTTCGATTAGATATGATGAAAATTGCTATGTCTGTAACCGGGCATTTTCTTAGATATCTACGAATTTAAGTTCTGTACGCAATAATGTTGAGTGATATATAATATAAGTACAGTATCTTTTTACGCATTTAATAAAAAATTTTAAGTAAAACATATATTTTTAAATATTTTAAATCTTTGTTTGTCATGTCTATTACTAACATTGAATTCTCATAAGCAGTTTTTAAACATAAAATGCAGACTTTTGTCATTGTTTCATATTCTAGACATAGATAATTAATATGTAACATTAATAATGATAATATTATGTCAATTTAAATTTTTTAAGGAAAATTTAAAAATAGTAATGGGCATGACACTGAGTAACAGACACAACATTAATTTAGGTGCCAAATTTAAATTTGAAAGGTGCAATTAAACTAAAATGTGTTTTTCTTTTGGAACACCTTTTTACTATGAAATTAAAAAATATACATTATTAAAAATAAAAAGACAAAACTGGAACATTTATACATTTTATTTTAATTTGATGCAAATTACAACAATGTTTGCTGAAATCAATGTCAAACATTAAATATTGTAACTGTCAAGTGTTGAACATCGTGTTACATTTGGAGTTAGCAATTTTAATATATCTTCTTTTTCAACATCATATTCCTTATTGTCATCTCTATAAAATTTAATGTTTCCATTTTTTCAGGTATTTTACAGTAAAAAGATTGTCTTCAATCTTTATTATTTCTGAAACGATATATATATTTTTTTTACCTTCCAACTTCAGAAGAATAAAATTTCCTTCTTTTATGTCCTCTCCAAGAAGTTTGCAACGCTCTTGGTTTAATGATAGTATGGTTATACTTTAATGTATATCAGTAACCTTTAAGGTAAAAACATTTATTTCACTGATATATTTATTTCTACAAAAACAACTTAATTCATCAAATAACATCTTGTTATTTTTGATGAACTTTCATCTTTCTTTTTAGTACTGGAACGTAAGATGAAATAAGTTTTTATATCACTTTTATGAATGTAATAAAGTTTAATGGTTGTTTAATTTATTAAAATTTTAAATAGAGTCTTTGCATCGTGTTTATTAGTGTCTTGTGCGACTATTTGATCATCTGCATGCATAAAACCACCTCCTTTTCCGTCAGTAGCACCCTTACCATGACCAGCCTCAAAGAAGACCATAACAATATTTTAAGCCATTATTTTTGCTATATGCTTATCAAGAGGTAGATATTTTTTTCTGTCTATATTGTGTTGTTGGGTCATTAGGAAAAAAATGGTGAATTTCAACTTCAGAAGAAATTTTTTTTGAGCTCATTGAATATTGGTTGAAGGAGTTTTTGCTTCTCTTTTGGTGTCAGCGCCATAATCTTAGAAAGAAAAAAAAATCACTTTAATTATTTTAAATACATTTTTCGGCAATTTTCAGCACTAAATTTTAATAGCTCTTATAATTAATATAAATAATTCCTCATATAGTTTTTAAATGGAAAACACATATTTTAATTAAATGTGTTTAATTTTAACTCGGAATTTTTTTGACTAAAAGAAAAGTTAAAAATAAATCTGTTTTAAATTTTGTAACATGTCAAGTCTGTTACCTAATTGTTATGTCTGTTACTATATTAGGTAACAGACATTTAATTTCATAGAAAATAAATCAAAATTCTAAATAAATCAGTTGAATACTTGAATAAATAAATTGATTTTATACAAATAATTAAGGTAACCAAATGGCATGCAATAAAAATTCTTACCACAAAAAGATCTCTGCTTCTTCAAAAAAATATTTAAAACTCCGATGGCTGCTTGCATTTCCTTTTTATTCCATATTTCACTGATGTACAAGCGTTTCCATTCCCAAACTTCAAATTTGTTGCTTAAAAGATTGCAAATAATATATGGTAACAAACATGACATCTATGTCTGGACATCTGCTTTTAATTAGTTAAAATCATTATTTTCTTAATAGAAAGTTATTAAAACCTTTTTATAATACAATTTAGAGTATATTCACTGTAATAAAATATGTCAAATTAAAAAATTTTCGATTTTGAGAAGTAATTCTGCAAAAGACATTTTGTATTTTATTCGGACCGCTGTATTTTTGTTTCCTCTCAACTCATTTCTAAATAAAAGAAAAAAAATATCCAACAATATTTTTTAATTTTACTGTTTATCTAATTGAACCCATCAGATAAAATCATGGTAAAAAGAAAAACCATTTTGAGTTTCATAAATCTTATTTAAAAAATATATTGCAAATGGCACCGAATTTTGAAAATGATCCATATATGACTACTACCACAGACTAATATGACTAATATTGGTCGCTGACTACTACTTAAACACCGCAATGTTAGTAAGTATTGTAAGGCTAACTGTAACCTAGACAGTGAGAGCATTTGTTAATTCTTATGATTTTTCTGGAAAAGTCTAAATTTTAAGTGGCTTATGTGATTTTTTATGATATAATTTTTAAATAAATTAAATTTTTAAATGAAATACAAAATGGACTGAATTAGGGATACCTACCGAATAAGAGTAGGGCCTTCATAATGGCTGCCACATGACAAGACATAGACTCAAAAGGTTTCTGGAAACGTTCCATGGAAATGGCTTGCCAAATATGGGCAAAAGATGTCCATAATTCAGTATAGTACGTTGGTTCTTTATGATGGCCTTTAACATTTTGTTCCAAAACATCCCAATGTTGCTCAATAGAATCTGGGCTTCTAGGTTGCCAATTTATGACAGAAAAGTCAGAAGAATGCTTATCCAACCTGCCAGTCGCCTACCAGGAATTGTGAGAGGTACAGTTGTCTTGCTGGAAAACTCCATTACCATGCAGATAACAGAACAGCATAAACGGATGGAGATGATTATCCAGCAACTCTACTTTACGAATTGCATTGAAGGAGGTTGGTACTGCATTAAAGATCACAAATAAACCGCACCCCAAACTATAGTTGAGGAACCATGATCTTGTATAGTTGCAACCTGGGATGCAAGATCCATGGCTTCATGAGCCTGACTCATGAAGCTTCTCAGCTTCATGAGTCATATTCTCAGCTTCCTCTGTCGGCGTTGAGCAAACGGAATCGAGACTCCATGCTACTCGTTTCCGATCCTCTACACTCCTTGCTCTCTTGTACTTGCAGCCCGATGGCGAGCATTGACAATGGTGCTCTCGTCGATGGCTCCTGAAACCCGTATCGTTGAATTATGAATAGGTTAGTTCCTTTTCTTTTAGAAATGCAATTATCGGATCAAACAAATCGATTTAATACGTTGAAGGTATAGATAACCATTTAACAATGCAAAAGAAATTAATAGCATTTGGAAGTTCTTTATCCTTTAACTCTTCAAGGGAATTTTTTAATTGTGGAGGATTTTTTGCATTGGTGCGAATGTAATTTACAATGTGTAACACTGCTTTTATAACATCAGGATATTTTAAACGAGATGTTCTCGGTGAATTATGTAGTGTGAATCATGAATTGTAGAATTTGTGAATCATCTTTTAAAAGCCCAAAAGTCCGGGTGTTTTTTACCTAGCATTGTCGGAGTTCCATCAGCTGTAATGCTGACAAGTTTAAGAAGCACGCATCAAAAGTTTTCATTATAAAATATAATGCTTTTTTAATATCGTCACCGCGGGTTGACTCTTGAAGTGTTACTAAATTTAATAATTTTTCTTTAACAAAACTAAGTCAGGTGAAACAAATTGTACTGAAAACTGCCAATTACGAAAGATCTGTGATATCTGTCGATTCGTCAAGGGCTAAGCTGAATGCAGTACAGCTCTTCAAATCATTTTTTAAAAGTATATTCAAGAGATGTATTAATTGCAGTTATGCGTCGTTCGGTTGTCTGTCTCAAGATGGGTGTTTGTTTGTCGCTCAAAGGTCATTTTTTGCACACGAGGGCTAATTAGACCGGGACCTACTGTTTAAAGCGGATTCCGAACCACTACAAACATCCATGCCCAAGGTGGGATTCGAACCCAAGAACTGTTGAACCGAAGGCAAGAGCGCTAACTATTCGGCTGCCAGTTCTGCTGTTTCAAGATGAGAATTTGCGGGACAACTTTGTACAATGCTGCGTCACTTTTATCTATAACTATTGTTACATCTTCCCAGTTTTTTGATGAACTCTCCCTCTCCATACGAGCGTTTTGCACGAGCAATATTCCATTCAATAATAAAACTGGCTGCTGCCACATTATTAGCTTGATTGCTAAAGCTCATCAAAATTGATCGTTGTTTATTTAAATTTGATTTTAAAGAAGTAAGTTTATTTTATTTTTTTATTTTAATTTGAAATTTGTTTTATTTATTATATTACATTACATATATTCAGACTCGTATGCTTGATTCTTGAGATCCGCTTGTAAGTCTTCGTCGATAATAGGACAAATAGCACAATGACAGATGTACAACCACAAAAGAATAACGAAGAAAAACACCCAGGGCCACGGTGGGAATCGAACCCACACTCCTACGCTCTCAAGCGATTAGCGGTGATGCTTTAGACCACTCAGCCACGGAGCGCCCCTTTGAAATTTGGTGGACACTGATTAGAAAACTGAGGATGATTGGTTTCAAAATGTCGACGTAAATTGCTAGCTTTATAATTTTTGACCGTAGAATTACAAATAACATTTGATGTTTTTCCGTTATTGTCAGTAAAAAAAGAGAAATTCTCTTCCCTCTCATTATTAAATCTTTTATTTTCTTGTTCGCATTTTCTTTCTTTATTTTCGTTCTCTGTCATCATATTTTAAAAGAACTCGAAATAAATAAATAAATTTAGAAAATACAAATTTTGTGTTATTAGAACAATAACAACACGTGTTACATACTACGACACAAATTTTAGTCAACTTATCAAAAAATCTAAATTACAAATTATACCCTCAGCAAGAGTGATAAAAATTATTTCTCCCAGAGCACAATGTCAATGTTCCTTTGCAATGAAAGTTTACAAATTCAAAATCGGTCTGGAGGTGGTCGATTACGCCACTGTTTGCGCTCGTTCTCGCGATGAGTCTTTCTTCTTAACTTGGACCGAAAGGAAATTTATTATAACGTTCCACTTAGCCTTTCATATTTGTAGTCAGTAATTTAAAGTGATATTTTGAAACACACGCAGAAATATAATGATTTTTTTAAAATATAAAAACTAAACTCCATGGCACGACAGCCCATGTGGGCCAAGGCCTACAGTGCCCATAACTGTTTTCATGACCGAGGGCCCTGGGGTACGAAGCATATGTCCCAGTTAGGAGGTCAGCCTAACGTAAGACTCCCAGTGTTTAGTTCCCAAGCATGCTTGGTACTCAGTTAATCGACCCACTGAAGGGATGAAAGGCTGAGTCAACCTTGCCCAGCCCGAGAATCGAACCTCGGACCTGTGTCATGGTAGCATGAAACACTGCCACTAAGCCACCGGGCTTCTTTTTGAAAATATAATAACACAAAAATATGGAAAAGGAACTCAGATACATTTATTGAGAGCCACAAATAATCCTTCAAAGGAGGCGCATTTGACTCGTGAGCCGCAGATTGGCCACCCCTGGTATAGATAAAGGCTATATGCAAAGATGTATGCATGCAATTTTAAAATTTTTCCTGGGAGATGTGGTGATATTTTATTCACCAGTACCAAACGAACGCTCAAGACGAAGAACACATGGTGGTATTTTTTTCCTCAATAATTTAATTTTTATAATGAAATATGAACCTTTAGAAGTCTATTCTATATTAAATGCTATCAGCCATTTTAGTATAAAATGGACATTTTACTAGACATAGCAAAATATTTTATTTTATAAAAAGCTCCAAATGACAAGTGCCTTATCGCACTAGACAAAATATAAACGCAACGGCTATTTCTCCAAAAATTTATTTTTTAATTGGTACCTGGGATAACTTTAAAAGTGTATTCTATACTAAATGAACCCATCCATTTAAATGTAGATAAGGTATTGCTATGGATATATAACAAAGTATTAAATTTCATGTTCCCGAAGAAAGCAAGTCTCTTGTAACTTTGGGAGTTTTTCTCGAAATATTTAATTTTTATAATAACAAAAATGGCCCGAATGCCTTCAGAAATGCAGTGAATAAGCCTAATATCTAAAATGCAGAGTAGATTTTTTATTGAATTTATTTCATATATTTTAATTTTCATAAGCGTTCAAATTTTATCTCATTTATTATAAAGAGAAAGAACTTTTTATCCATTGGGAAAGATTGGGGATTCTTTTGCCGATTCCCTTGTCGAGCAAATCCTAATTTCCATTCGAAATTTATGGATTTTTCTCCTACATTTATTTATTTTTTTTAATAAAATGAATATTTGGGATAGTCTTAAAAGTGCATTTTAAATTAAACGCAATTTACCATTTTAATGTTAAATAAGGTATTTCTCAAAATACAGGAAAATTTTGAATTTAATAGTCGTGCAAAAATCACAAGTCCACACTGTCGCAATAGATAAAATATATTCAACGGTATTTTTCTCTAAAAATTAGTTTTTTATAATAAAATGAATGGATAGAAATGCATTTTGCAACTAATAAACTCAATAATTTAAATACATGTTGGATTTAGTCATGAACACGTTGGATTGCGCATTTTGTAATTTTTATGGGCATTCAAATTCAGTCCCATGTAGCAAAAAGCGAAAGAGCTTTTAAGTATTTGCGCCCATGGGAAATACTCTTTTCTCTGCAACGTAGCTGAGATTTATGTGAGGAGTTTTCTCCGGAGGTGTGTTCATATTTTGCTCAAATGTAATCTATGCACATTAATCATTTTCTTTAACAACGATGGGCTCTTGGGTGACTAACCTTTCACCGCAAACTGCTGCTCATTTGTCGTTACCCAGCGGGCACCTGTGAACCAAGTCACGGAGGCGAGTAGACATTACCTGCGCCATACCACCACAAACCCGCTTATAGGGTGGGCCACATTCGTATATCATGACAGAAGAAAGAACAGAGAAACACAGAGAGAAAGTAGCATCCATGTCCGAACCTAGATTCGAACCCGGGACCCACAGCTCAGGAATCAGGAAAGCTAACCACTCAGCCATCGGTCGGCCATGTCCAACATAAAAAGGTGCTTTTGTCGTGTAATTTAATATTCATAAGAAAATGTACATGCCGTAGTTTAAGGTGCGCATTTTATATTAAATGTACACAATAATTTTAATATTGATTTGATATTTCTGACGATATAGCGAAATGTTGAATTTTATTTAGCGCAAATCACTACTCCTTTGTCACATCAAACCACAAACAACGGCATTTTTTTCCAAAATTTTATATTTTATATTAAAATAGATAATTAGTGTAACTATTAGAGTACATTTTGTATTAAAAAGTGTACAACCATTTTTTAATATATATATATATATATATATATATATATATATATATATATAGGATATTTTTAAATATATAGCCACGTCTTACAATTAATTTATCGCGCTTGTCACAATAGGGGGAAAAATTAAGAACATTTTTCTCCAATAACATATTTTTTATAATAAAATAGAGGTACCTGAAATAGCTTTGAAAGTGCATTCTATACTAAATGCACCAGTCATTTTAATATAAATTAGATATTACTCAAGATATAGCGAAATTTTTTTCACAGTGCAAATCACAAGTTTCTTATCGCATTAGATGTGATTAATGACATTTTTTTCCAAAAATTTATTTTTTATAGTAAAATAAATACCTGGAATAATTTTAAAAGTGCATTTTGTACCAAATGAATCCACCATCTTAATATGGATTGATTCTTTCTAAAGATATATAGTAAAATGTTAAAATTTAATAATCGCTGTTAAGGTAAGTTACCTCTCTCTTTGGGGATAGTAACAAATATGGGGTGTGATTCTTCTGAAATTTATTTTTTGTAATAAAATGAATGAATTAATGATAAAATGAATGTCAAGAAACATTTAAAATTGCTATTAATAAGCCCAATGACTTTTATATACATTCAATATTTAATGAGTTCTCTGTACATTGTTATGTTGTTACTAATGACACTTGCACAAGCCAAGCTCGATATACCATGGATATGCGAATTTAAGTCAATTGGGAGCGTCTTTCGTTAAAGAAGAGCACAATGAAGGTGAAAGTACGACTTTTGCTCTTCAAATCTTCCGATAGATGGGAGCACCAGAGGATCTACTCCCTCAATTTTGGCATTGATCTGAAGGGGGAGTAAATTTCTCCAGACCATTGCACCCATGGTAACTGCTGAATGACAGACCACAGGACTTTCGATTCCACAGATTTAAAGAGCACGTATATCGCATATACTCGGTGGGTTTTTGGCGGCATTGGGAATCGAACCCCACCCTTCCCAATGGAAGGCCGACACCCTAACCACTAGGCTACCACAGCCCCTCAAGAGTACATTCGGGATAGCCTTGAAAGGCAAAGCAAGAAAGCGAGCTTTGAGAAAGCAATGCAAGTGTTTTGAATGAAAGATAAAAATATTGTGATAAAAATATTACATGGACCACCGCAAAACTAAGAGCTTGAAAGCACTGGATATATAAGTGTAGTTTCGAATATGTACTATTAATATACGAATATGTACTATTAATAATAATAATATATAATGTGTAATGCAATAGTACGTAGGTACATAGGTTCAAAATATGTACGTTATGTGATGGAGTAAATATGAAAGATTGGAAGGGGGCAGCTCAAACTATTTCCTTTTTTATTGATAATTTCTTCAAATATGTTTTCCAAATTGATTTAAATTTTCATATACCGCTCTGAAATTGCACGAATCAAAAATCCCAGCAAAAAGAAAGAAAAAAAAAGTCGATTTGTTTCTTAATCACCAACTCCCTTTCTATTAATAAAGCGTTCCTTTAAATTAACTATCAAAAATGACTATTTTAAGTAGAAAGTCTTTTTTTTTATTATTTTAAAACACAATCTCTATATTTTTGTATAATTATCCTAATTAAAACATTTTCTTTTAAGAATTAATTTTTTTAATGCCTATCCAAAGGAAGAAAACCAAGATCTCCTTTTTTTCTATCCATAGAAAACAAAAAAAAAAAGAAGCTCAAATAAGTGAGTCTGGAGTTGGATTCAAATAAAGACTTCAACAAAAGAAGAAGAAAAGTTGCCAATAGATGGCGCTGCACAGGTGGTTATATGCAAATTAACATCTGGTATAAAATTTTGAGTAGCTTGAATTCTTGTTAATTGTCGCCTGAAAATCTCCGTGTAAAGATCTCATCATGACTATCCGATAAGGAACGTGCTCTGCTTGTCAAATTTCATTATAAGAACAGTGTGTGCATTAAGGAAATACCGGACACTAAAGGGTTTAAAGAAAGGAAGTGGTCCGATAACTGTCAGAGCTATGGAGGTGATGATTAAGAAATTTGAAGAGACTGGATCATTTGACGTAAGACCTGGGAGAGGGAGGAAACCTATTCCTTCTGCATCCGTCGAAGATGTTGCATTGTCATTAGAAGAAGGAACGAGTACGCAGGGAACAACTAGTGCAAGGGGAATTGCTCGTTCTTTGAACATGACCCTCAGCACGGTTTTGAAAATTTTGCGAAGCATTCTAAAATCCTACCCGTTTAAAATTACGCACGTTCACCAATTGCTCAATACGGACTTTGTACAACGTGAAACTTACGAGCTTCAGTTTATTGCTCGGATAGAAGTGGATGTTGCATGGCCATGGAACATTTTATGGACAGATAAGGTTCACTTCCATCTTAACGGAGTTGTGAATACGCAAAACTGCAGAATATGGGCAAAGGCGAATCCGATTGGTTTGCATTCCTTGCCTCTTCATTCTCCAAAAGTTACTGTATGGTGTGGCTTTACGTCTTCCTTTATCATTGGTCCATTTTTCTTCGAGGAGTTACAGCCTGGGGGGCCTGTCACCGTTAGTGTGAACGCAACACTGTATAAATCTCTTCTGAAAAACGATGTCATTCCAGCACTTCAATAGCGACAATGTCAATGGGACAATTTTTATGCAAGATGGTGCTATTCCATACATTGCAACCTCGGTAAAAGAGATGTTGCAACGCCATTTCGGAAATGACCGTATTATCAGCCGACATTTTCCAACTTCCTGGCCTCCACGATCACCGGACATCACTCTCTGTGACTCTTGGCTCTGGGGATTCCTGAAAATTGTTGTATACAGTGCTCCACTAGACACCTTAGCGGATTTGAAATGCCGCATTACGCAGCATGTTAACAACATCAGCACTGATACACTCCAAGCTGCTGTGGAAAATACCGTTTTACGTTTACACCTTCTAACAGAAAATGGTGGACACCTTATTGAAAATTTCTTGAAGAAGACTAAGGACAATTAAAAACCAAATTATTGATGGCTTTTTCTACGGTTTTGGCTGCAGAGCAATTAAAAACCGATTTTTTCCTATTCGATATGGCACCACCTTGTCTCTCTGAATAGGCTTTACACCAAGAGTGCCACAACATCTGCCTGACTTACAATAGCACAACTGGTTTAACGTTCTGCTTATAGCCACAATTGATTATCGTTCATGTCAGAATTCATGTAATTAATTTACAGCCACCTGTGTAGCGCCATCTATTGGCCACTTTTTTCCTAATTTTTTTCCCACGCCACACAAAATCCCCCTGTTTGAATTACATTCTGGTGAAATTTCATTATTATTTATGAAGAAGTATAAAAGTAAGAGTTTTGCTTATGCCGAGCTCCTGCAGTTCTTTCCTCGACATTTTTGATCAACAAACTCTTCTCTCTTCCAAATTTGATTCCTACCAAGCGATTTTTTTTTTTTTTTTGGATAATACACAATAATATAAAATTAAAAATAGATTTCCCCGAATAAAATTGATATTATGATCAAACTAAACTGGATATTTTTCAGAAAATTTTCTTACACATCGCCTTTTTTTGGCTAAAATGCTAAATTAAAACCTACAACAAGTATCTGGTTGTCTCAAAAGTGTAATTAAATCTAAAATAAAAAGATTGAATAAATTTGAATGTAGTAATAGTAATAAACTTTTTCAGAAATAGCAGCCACATGAGAGAGTGGAGTGAGCCCATGGCTTATTTGTCTTACCATATGCAAAAATAACAAGAAAGAATACTATTAAACACACAAAACAAAGAAAATAGCAAAAAACGTGTGCCCTTAAAGCGAAGAAAATATATATTTAAATTGAGAATATAATAATTTTGAATGGCGACTTTTCGTAGCAACATTGATAAAATAAATGTATATCACCATTGCAAAAAAAAAGCAAATTGAACAATGACGTTGATCCGCTACAGCTTCTCAGCACATAAAAGGTAAATAAATGCTGATTCAAAACATTGCCAATTGCTGTTGTTACATGTTTCAAATTGTTGGATTTTTAACGCGTTCCGCCGTGTGGTAGCGCGAACTCTACACGGAATGAATTTTCATTGTTCATATCGCAATCAAATTTTGTTTATCACAAACGAAAACAACACGCGGAAACAAGAACAAAAGTAAACTAAAATAAAAATAAAATCTCATTTTATTGTTAACAAAATATAAAACATACAAAATTGCAAGCATTTAACTAACAACTTTCATTTAAAGAAACATTAAATTTAAAAAAAAATTATAAGTATTATAAATTTGGGAGCCCGCCTGGGCCAGGTGCCCTTGTGCGGTAAACAATTTTGCCACCCTCACCAGGCGACACAGGATCTTTTTATTATAAAGAGTACATTTTTCTAGATATACGAAATTTTGAATTTAATAACCGAGCAAATTACAAGCTTTTGCTGCATTAGACGTCATACATACAACGGTATTTTTCTCCAAAATTGAATTTTTCATAATAAAATGAATGGCTGGAATGCATTCAAAAAGGCCTTTTGCAATAAGTAAACCCAATACTTTAAATATACACTGGATATTTATTTATTTCCTCATTTTGTAATTTTCATAGGTCTGGAAATTCAATCATATGTAGCATAAATCGAAAGGCACTTTTAATTTTTTTTTTTATTTTGGCCAAAACATCGGCAACAGATATTTTGTCTAAAATGGGTATTGGTGGGCCGTTAGACATACCTAAGTCACTGACTTATTTGGTGCTGCTCTCAAGAGCGAAAAAAGTTGTTAATGCTAGTCGGACAATCTCACCTGTTCACCAATAATACCAAAGAATGTGCTCGGGGGACGGTGTTGTAGACTCGAACAAACGGCCATATCACCAGGCTTATCAATGGACATTTGAGATCTATGTCCCTTCTTATTGAAAAAAGATCTTTTCTGCCTGTTTGAAGTGTGCTGACCATCAAGCCACTCCTGGCCATATTCTGGATTGTCTGGAACTTTCAGATTTGATCATTCCCCAAACCCAATTTTAATGTTAGATTTTTTAGGTGTGACAAATTTCCTAAAAATTAATTGAAAAAATTAATTGATTTAGCATTACTAAGCACCGAACAAGAAAAAATAAAATTTGTGAGAACAAGTGTTTCCCTAATCAATCAACATCAGAAATCATTCACTTCGTTTTGACTTCCTGATAAAAATTTATTCAGAAAAATCCAGGTTATTTTTGTTTATTTTTCCTTCATTTGATATAAATTGTAAATTAGATAGTTTATTAGCTAGTCTGATGCTGAAAAATCAGTAGTTATTAGCTGAATAAACATCCTTGGAGGACCAAAAAAGACTAACCACAAAAGGTCAATTAGAAGGATACTATAAAGCATTTTCATATAAGTACATGATGAGGAGTGATAGAAGAATGTGTTGTATACTCGACATTTCGGTGAAAACAAGTGCACATCAGTCAAAATGATGCAGAAATGTTTTTTTATAATATCAGTTTACTAATGGTATGCAATTCTGTTGACAATATCTGGGTGACTTCAGCTGAGGAGTTATTGGGAGGAATCATTGGGAAGTTAAAAAAGGAGTGAAGAGCAGTTTGCGGCTGAGGAGCTCAATATCATACACAGCATCGTTTCATGAACTCGAAGAGCATTTCTAAAATCAGGTATAGATTTTTGAAGAATTTTTAGGGCACAGAATGAGCCATTATAGCTCGTTTGCATTGCACATTTTTAATAAATTTAAAGTTAGATTTAATTTAGCTTAAACATTACACTACCTTACTCTTGAAACTGACTTAAAAAATGCTGTTAAGGTTTTAAAGCGTTAGTTATTGTCTATTAATATTATAAAGTATATATTTTTAATAATTTTTATAATTGAGTACTCTTTTAAAATATTCATGGACCAAAATGAGAGTAATTAAAACGATAATTCAAATGATAAATACGAACCAAAGGATAAACATATTTATTCGCAAACTAAACATAATTTTGTGCTGTTTAATCCAACTTTCTTTAATCGCTTAATGTCTTCAAACGTTGCTTTTCTTATATTTATTTTCATTAGAGCATTAACCACTTCAAAAAACACTGAAAACAATTGGAGAAAACAAATTGATGCTAAATCAATTGAAACGTATTTAAATCAGTTCACCAAACTCATTTGAGATAAAATTACTTGAATAAAATTCTCTTTTTCAAAATATTTAATCAGGACATGAAACATACGTTCAAAAGAGCAATTCGAAAGCGGAGTGTTAATACTTACTTTCTGAAAGTGGTATTTCCTTTAGCACTGGAAACACTAGAACAAGAGAAATGAGCAATGGGTCGAGTACTCTTTATGAATAAAAGGAATGTTAATATGAATTCTGATTGTTGACGCATATTCATATAAAGAGAATAGGAAACATCTAATAACTCTTTCAACATTTTTCGAAAGAAAGATGTTTGGAAGTATATTTGAGTTTGAAACTGTTCATTGAGCTCTCATTTGAGGTGGTACATATTTCCATTTATTTTAAATGGTTTCTATCACTGATGCGCGATATTGTATCAATGTTTTCTTTCTTCAGATGCATCTTCACAAACGTTCCTTTTTTAGAGCAACAACGTTACATTTCTTCATATTGTGGCTGTCTCAGAGCTGTTCGAAAATTAACATATTCAAGGATCTTATTAACTAATTAATCCATCAACAGTAGGCTGGTAAGACCCTCAACTCTAAATCTAACTAAATTAGGGAGAGACATATTTAGAAAATGGTGCGCAACTTTGCGCAACTACAAGAATGATTGAGATATCTCAACGCAGCTCACTGACAAAACTGTATTCAGCAATCAGCATCGGAAGACAGTGTAAGTTCGGCTCAACAATAAGGACTGGTCATATTCTCAGCTAAAGTACAGATATTCCTTGCCGCAGTCACTTATCACATGACATTTTAGTCTTTTGTATATGGTACCAATGATATAAAAATTTTTTAATCCTATGCAGGTTTCCTTATTTTTTTACTTTTTCTTAAATTTTTATGTTTTATTTATTCATGTCGTTTATGAAACTTTAGCACGTATTATATTTAAAAAATCGTCTTATTTTAGTTTTCCCACAATAGTGTACAGTTTACATCTGATATATCTTGAACTTGGAATGAATAATTCATTAAAAATAATTAATGTATTTTGATATAACTAACATAACTTGTATGTTTTGAACAAATCGTTTCTTGAAATATTTAGTACGCCTGACCTGTGAGCATTGCATACAATATTCCTTGTTTGACAAACGACATATTCATCCTAAAAAAAAGAATATAATAATAAGGCAATGATAAACAGAAACTTTATTATTTTTTAATCAGCAAAGATTGTAATTTAAGATAACGATGAAGAACACAGACCTTAATGTAAAAATGCAGCAAGAAATGTCATAACGTGATTTGCTTAAACATTTAAATGATATTACTATTTCATTCATGAAATGTGAATTAAGGAAACATTCATTTTCCTCAAGCTTTTTTTAAAAGACAGAAAAGCAGGTGTAGCTTCATTTTCAAAGATCTAGTCATTATATTCTATAGCTGCATCTTAGAATTTGCAGTAATAATAGCCACTTGTGTAGTTGTCCACGTCATATAACAAATGCTAAAAATTATGAGATGGTTGCTGATATTTCAACAGTAGATTAAGTTTGATATCAAGTAAACATCTGATTGGCATGTAAAATAATAATCCCTCCTTTGATCAGATGATTTTTATTCATTATTTGTATTGTTGAATTTTATTTTGAAGCATAAACTTTAACATTGTTGAAAATATTAATTGAAAATATAAAAATTATTGATCGCAATGCTGAAGCCTAAAGCCTTAACTCAAGTTTTAAGCCAAGCAAACACTGGTGGAGTTTCAAGCACTCTGTATTGATGCTTTTATTATTATGTTAAATTTGTTTTAGTTAAAGATCATACGTTAATTTGTCATTGTATCCTATGTCAAATGTCTTTAAATGGATTGTTTTTAACCAAATTTTTATTTTTTCACGAAAATAAAAAACATTAAAAAGTAGCGATTTGAAAGTATGAGTTTAAAGATTTTTTTCAAATGTTGATATTTGTAAATTTTATCTAATTTGATTGCAGATTTAAGTAGAAAATAATTATGATTATATTTAATCTATTTTTAATTTCAGTGATACCTTTAATTTATGCTAATATTAAATGATATCTTTAATTTTGACAATATAATTCAAGATATTTATTTTATTAATATTTTTAATGTGTAAATTAAAATTCTGAATGGAATTATCATACCATATATAGTATGTAATTAATAATTATATTTTGTTTGCGTAGACCAGCGTTTTTTCCTGTATACTTTAACTACAAGAAATTTAATTTTTTGTTAGTTAAAATGATTATTTTGATCATTTTAGATGAATGTTTTGATCAGTTTGTATTTTTGCTATTTATTTTTTATTTTGTTAGTTGTATATATTAACTATATCTTTAAAAATATTTCATTGATAAATATTTTCAGTTGAGCAATGTGTAAAAATTATGATAAGAGTCAGAAGAATAAGCTTATTACTGGCTCTTAATCAGTAGAAATAAGATCTAGTAAAGATAACTATATTCTAAATTATGTTTAGTGTTTTTTATGTAAAGAGAATTATGCACGGCATAGAAGTATTGGGTTTAATATTCTTTAGGGAACAAATGCCAATTTTATTTATTCTAGGTTTACCTATTGGTGAATGTGCATTGGTTAGAATAAATAAAATTGAATATTTTATACCAAATTGCCTTAATAATAAGTTTTATTACAAGTTATTTTCTGTGACAGACCATACTAAATCCATGTTTGCAAAATGCATTAGTTTTTGTTTATTTCAGATTTATAAATATCTGTATATATTTGAAATATTTAATTAAATTTGCTTAAATTAATTTTTTTAGTAATCTATGTTTTTTTTATAATATACTGACTTTACATATTTGTGAACAATCAGCTACTTTATTATGAAATTATTATAAGGTATATATTGTTTTAAAAAATATTCAATAGAAATTAAGCTCTTAGGAAACAGGTCTAAATTTCCTTCCATTCCTTATTTTTTACTGGTCCTTAAATTCTTAAAACTTCTATTAAAACCAAGTTTTCTTTTAAAAATAAAGCTTTCAGGTGTCAATTTTTTTTAAAAAGCTTATGTTGTGTTTCTTTTTATTTTCACTAAACAAGTCTTATCCTTTTTTTAAATATGATAATAAATTGTACCATATTGGTCATATGTGTTCATTAAAATTTTTCCACCAGATGATCACATGATTTTGAAATTTTACCTATTCAGAAGTTTTGACTTTGTATATATATGATTATATTTGCATTTTACTGCCACTAATAATAATATATATATATATATATATATATATATATATATATATATATATATATATATATATATACATGAGTTGTAGAAAAAGGGAAGGGCTTGTATGTTCTGTTATAATCCTTTTTAAAAAATTTTATGATCAAAAATGAATTGGGCCAATTTCTTTGATTTTATAAGGTCTATTGAGCAATTAAATTAGGTTTATAATGATTAATAAATAAATGTTCAATTAAAATCTTAAAATAATGTTAAATGTATCCTTTAAAAATATGAAAATAGAAAAGTCTTGAAAATATAGTCATCTTTATCAGTGCTGATACAGAGGTTATAGGTGTCCTAAAATGTCCTTGTTTTACAAAATAAATCCTAAAAAGTTCCTAAGTTTTTTATTAATTCCTTTGAAAATTTAATTTTATTTTATAATTAATTAAGTTTATTATATTTTTAGTTGTAAATTTTTCTTCCAGTGTAATAAATTTTCTCTTTTAACTGCTTTCTGTGCAATAAGAAATGAAAAACAATTCCCCCCCCCCCTTTTTTTTTAGTTCTCCTTCAAACTGGAAATAAATTTACCAAATTTTCATCTCTGTCTCATTTTTAGCCATTGGCTATAAATATCTGATGTCATGAAAAATTTTGGTTTGTATTAACTTTATGATTCCATTGTATCAAAATCTCAAATTATCTGACAAAAATTCTGATATAAGATTAAATTTGGATTGATGCCGTATTTCAAAACTCTCTTGTTACAAGATATCGACACTCCATGCTTTATTTTACTTTTCAACGAAACAAAGAAACAGTTAGATATTTGCATCTTATATTAGTCTGACAAACAAAGAAAAAATGTCATTCATTACTATAAATCCCATTTATTTCAGGCATGCTGAAGCCAATAACAATGCACAAATATTGTTGAAGATATTGGTTTAAATTTAGAAAAATTTATGTTGTTATCAGGACCAGAAGTTAATTTATCTGTTTTAAATAGTAAGTTGAGTAAGCAAAGTCTACTGTTACTATTTGAGTTGAATACTTGTTACTTATGCATAATCTATAAAGCACTATGTGTATAAGGGGATTGAAAAATTGATTCCAGTGTTGATGGATTTGTTGTAGGTATTCACCAATTTTTCAAACTATCTCCTGCAAGAAGAGAAGGTTATCATTTTTTACAAATGGAAATATTTGAATAAACCTTAGCTAAATATATATTCATTCGTTATGTTGAGGGCTGTTGGCTAAGTTTGGGATCAATTTGTGAGAGACTCTGAGCAGTAAAATGTTCTAAAGGAATATTTTGTAGTGAAAGTTCCCAAATAATCAAAATTTTCTTTCTCTGATAGATATCTTCAAATTATGAAACATTTAAAAGACCCTACTAAAACTCTTGCATATCTTTTTCTAAAACATTAAACCATACTTACTTTTAATGCAAAAAGCTAATCCCTTAGTACAGGTGATGTATAATAAATTAAATGATTATAAAAAAATTGGTTATAAAAAATGGAGTGAAATTGCTATTAACTAATATTTATGCAGGTAAAAATTGGTCAAATTTTAACAAGATCGAAATAGGTCATGGTGCAGTTGCAATACTGGAAGGGATGACTGATAAAACATCATTTCTATAAAGTGTCAGTAGTTGCTACATAGCAACTTCTAAATATCTGCTTCAAAAACTTCTTTTAGCAAATCTATTACTCGATATCTAGTGTTTTTCTCCTTATAATAGAAAAAAGAAGAATTCAAGAATTCATTTAGTAGACTAATTCAATATACTCCTCATGTGAATAAAACTTAGATGAATGATGGGTAAAATAAAATGAATGAAGAGTGGATTCTTTACATGCGTGAAGATACAACTTTGCTTGTAAATGATTATAATAACGGCCAAATATCTGTAAATATTGGAATATATATAAAGATGCTGGTGGTCATACTAAATATCCTATTCTTACGAGGGTTATTAAAGCATGTATGTTTTTATTGAATGTAAATTCATAATCAGTGAGAGGTTTTTTTAAGAAACAATTCTGTGGTGACAAAGGAGAAAGCTTCTTTATTGGAATTAACAGTTCAATGTTTACATACTTGTCATGGTCATTATGTCATTCAAACATGTGGCAATTCTGTTTCCTTTATTCCATTTACCAAAGAAGTGGTGGATTGTATTCAGAAAGCTCTTGTAAAATATGCATCATAAATCAAAAGATGTGACACAACTGGGATAGAAAAGAAAGGTAAGAAGACATAGCAATTGCTTGTGAAAAAATTTTTTAAACTATCTCACCTATTACAAAATATTAATGAACTTGGGAAAGAAAAGAAATCCTAGTTTGATAATCGTCTGCTGCTTAAAAGCTTTTTAATGATGCAACAAAAAAAATAGAGCATGTGCTATTAGTGATAATGTAAGTGATGTTACATATATACTAATGCAGAGATTGTATCTATCAATGATAAGCTAAAAAAGTGTGGTATTAAATTATCAGAGTTCATCACCAATTCAAAACAAATGTTAAATTATATATAAATTTACTGTTATTTAAAGCAGTTATCATAAAATTTATTATTTTTCAAAAATTTTCAATGTATTAAATTTAATTTCTATATCATTTTTCATTTGTTTTGTTACTAATAAAATTTTTAGTTTTTTTAAATTTTTAATAATTATTTAAATAGAATATTGTTTTTTAAAAAGTGCTGTATTCATAATATAGAAATTAATTTGTAATTATGTAAAAGTAATATTGCTTTTATTTAACCTTTTCGTCCCAGCGATACAACAGTTGTACCATAGATTTTTCCCCATTTCAAGCATTGGATTTCTTCCTGCTCAAATTTCTTCAGGCAGTTGAGAGAGATTTAATTGCTGCTCTTTTGTGTGTGAAAGTCATAAGAATTGGGGACTTGTCAGAAGCGGAGAATTTTGGCGAAAAATTGTTTTATTGGCTCCTCTTTTTAAAAGGGAAGCATATTCATCCTCATTTTAGCAAATTTTTCCATTATAATCAGTTACTATTTTGTCGCTAGAAATAAAATAAAAGTACTTCTAATCATAAATTGAGATGCGGTAGATATTTAAGAAAGTTGCCTTATAGTTGTGTCAGTCTGTCTTCTAGGTAGTTTTAATTTCTGTATAAAATAAAAATAATCACGGTTTTGGTTTTTAAAAATAATTTAATAAACATAGTTTTATAAATGCTAAAACACTGCAGATAACAATTTATGGTAATGTTCTGATAAGAATTTTATAAAAATATTTTCTGAGACTAATACGAGCATATTTTGGAATGTACTATTTGAATGAACATTTTTCAAGTTCTTAGTCATTAAGAAATGAACAGAATATTAATATTTATTGTATGACAAATGTAATTTTATTAATCAATCAACCTAACTGCTACATATAAGTTAGAAACTCAAGATTCTTCTGGCTACATTCATTGTGCAAAACGTTTCATATCTAGTTACAGAAACACACAGAAAGGAAAAGTCCATTTTAAAGCTTTTTCTTTAAAAGAGAAAGATAAAAAAGCATATATTTTAATCCATTCAATACAGAAATATGTCATTAATAAAAATACTTAAATCAAAAGAAAACAAATCATTACTGTATTTAACACACAGACTTTTAATCTTTTTCAAATGCAGCGTCAGCAATTTGCATGTACTTATAAAAAGGAATATTTATTCAAAATATCTTTATTTACATTTTTAATACCAGGAATGTTTTTGAAATATTCAGTTAGTTTATTGCTTATAGTTTTTACTATAACTAATTGCAAATTTATTACTTTAAAGAAGTCTATAATTATTTTAAACAATTATTTCAGAAAATTCTCTGTAATAAATTAATATACTCCATATCAAAGTTTTGTGAAATTGACTAAATTTGTTTCACAGATGCCTGCATATAATCTTAAAATTCTTATAACATTTCATAATTTGGTATGTAAAACAACGAATGCAAAATAACTGATTGCTTGTCGGTAAGTATAGTATTTTTGGTAAACACATTTACATTTTCATGAAAATTACAGCAGACCTAGCATAGTGTATCACCCTCAAAAGTTAAAGATTTGTCATGGTGAAAACTTTAATGCTTAAATGGGGTGAAAATGACCCTCTCCTTTCGAAAGGGGTTGGAAATGTCATCTTCCCGTGCCATTGTAGGAGCAGTTTTTGGAAACAGTGATGCCGGGCTCAAAAGGTTAATTATTGAAATATGTCCTAAAAACTGTTCTGATATTTTTTGAAAATATTGTCTTGAAAAAAAATATGTACTCCTACCCCTGCTGTTTTAATTCTTGAAATTTCATTTGGTTTTAATATTGTGTGATAAAATAATTAAATAAATAATGAACTTTATCATGTAAAATGTTCATAAAAAATATTAGAATTAATGTACAAATATAATTTGAAAGCTAAATATAAAAGTAAAATTTGTATATTAGAAAATCTGACCTGTGGTACCATATATTTGTGTTTTGAAATACAAAAACAATTTCGTAGCTCTATCTTGCTGAGCTGACTGATGAATAGTTTGTTTTATGAATTCATAGGTTCGATTTTCACCTGCATTATCAATTTAATAGTGGCTCAGAATCCATTTTAAACTGTAAGTCCTAATCTGGCTAGCTCTTGTTTGCTAAAATTGATTTTTGAGTTTTAAGCAAACTATAGCCCTAATTAATGCAAATTTAAAAAGCATTTTGTTAACTAAACACATTGAAAAATAATATAGCTTTATAAACTAGAATTTTTTTTGGACAAGTTTTTTTATAGTAAGTAAATCAGACACTGCTAATCATTTAAGAAACTAAATAAAAAAATATGCAATGGTTTTTTTTTTCTTTCTTATCAAAATACTTTATTAAAAAAATTCTCTTGTACCATAAAGAAAGTTTTAAATTTATACTAGAAATATTTTTGCAGTACTTACTTTCTTCTAAGTATATCTATACTTTGTAGTTTTATTAATTAAATTTTTGAATTATTTATTTAAATCATGTATTAATTCTTTTTATGAAAAATTTAATAATTTAAATGAATTGCTTTTTATTTAGCATGACTAATTTTATATGGTAAAATCCTTCACTCCTGTGCAGGTTTAGTGCAATTCCCAATTTTTGTGCCAAGCGCTGCACAATTATGTCATCAACCAAATAATGTAACTAAGCAAAATATTGAGTTACCAAATAAATACTGATCATCCTCAAACTTAAGTTTTCAGTTGCACACTATTTTAAATTTTGAATATGAAAATATTGAATACTTCATTATAATTGTTTACTACAGAAATGTTAAAATGTTAATAACTAGAAACTAATTTCACAAAGGTTACATAATAAAAAACAAATATGAATTCAATATCACAGTCTACCGCATGAGATAACAAAGCAATAAAAGCAAATCAGTAATGTAAATAATAAACATTTTTATGAAAACTCAAATTTTAATTAACAGGGCAGAGCTGCCTACCTTAAAAACAACTTTAGTGTAATCCAATATATTTCCAATTTAAATCAGGCAATTAAGTTAAATCTGTAATGTAAGCATACATTCTTACAAAAATTAGAATTTCTATTTAGCCAACATTGCCATTCTGAATAAATCTAAATACAAATATGTGAAATGTAAACAATACTTAGTATATAACGTAAAATATTACAACAGTATTAATTGAAAATGCATAAAATAACTCACCTCATCATAGCTTGCAGAATCATGAGCATCGGCTGAACAATACATTTTGTAGCTCCCAAAAATTCTGCCATGATGTTCTCGGTATAACTACATAGCCATATATACTCCACAAATAATAATTCAAAGTATTGAAAACAATTTAAAAATTAATTTACTTTATAAACTTTAAAAAAAATTTTACTTAAAAAATTAAAATAAAAAATTTTCTTCGCAAATTTATATTAAAAAATGTAACATTCAAAAAAAGTATTTCAATATGTGAATACTAAATCACCTTCATCAAAAGCATAAATTCTAATCAAATGAAAAACAATTACTAATAAAGTGCTTTAAGAGTTTCTGTATACAAAACAAATTTCAACAATGTACACAATCACTTTATGTCATACAAATGCAAGAAAACATTCTGACATGGTAAGCTAGTCTGGTGCATTTTTTCAGCCACGATGACACCTAGTATTTAGCTATTTATGTAACCTTTTTTGTTTAATGTTTGTTATAAATTAATACTAATAAAAGGCAACTGAAGTTATTTTATTTTTAAACATAATTTTTCTGTAAATGTTATTTTTGTATATTGGTACATGAGATCCAAAAATTACTAATTCTGCAAAGTTTAAAAAAAATATTGTGTTGGCAGTATGGATATGAAAAAAATTGGATTATTTAGTATAGCAAGGACTTTTAAGAAATGGACACATTCATAAAACAAATAAATGGTATCAATCCACAGCTCAAAAATTCAAACAATTGACTAAATTTATAACATTCTGAAATGATAAACTCAAAGGTATGAAGAAGGATTGTTTGCTTTGATCTATTTTGAAACTTGTAAGAAATGTGTAGAATGTGGTTTCTTGGCATGAAAAGTAATTGGTTGATGTTCTAATAGAAAAAAATTTTACTACACAAATATTATTTACTTGTTATTTATTTATTTTTACTAATATTGGTTTTAAGAGGTATAACATCTTAGGATTGCCAGCATTTTTGGGGTTTTATGAAAGAAGTTCTAGGAAAAAGACTCTTGCTCTCATTATTTTGTATATTATTGTGCCTTGTTAATGAATTTGTTATTTGAATGTTAGAGAAGATTGATTTGTCTCAATTTTTGTAGAAAGTTAGCACAAAACCTTTTGGATAAATTGCAGCTGCTGAGATATGCACATATATTCTACATTTATTGCACATTTTAAAAATTTACAAACACTAATATTTTAAAAGCTTAGTGTTCAGCTTATGTATGAATAGGTTTAGAAATTGTGTATAGATTTATTGAGTTATAACTACAAAATCTCTTTTGTAATTTAATTCTCATGATTGGTTGGTGTCATATCCATTTGAAGTCAAACTACTCCATGTGCTAAGATCATGGCCTTGCCATGTGAATAATTTTGTTATTATAGAGATTTCCCTGAAATTTGAATTCATCAATAGCCTGTGAACATTTTATGATGGCCAGGCAGTTAAAAAATGTGTTCTGGTATGAGTTCCTCCTCCGGGGGCATTTCCTACATTCCTTGTAAGTTCTGGTGTCGTCTGTATTTTTAGTCATTCCACAAAAGTGATGGGTTCTAAGTCTGGAAATAGTCTACTTAATTCTTATAAATATAGAATATACTGTTTGAAAAATATAGTTTATATAATTAACTTATACTATGTTTGTGAGATTTTGAAATGAATTGGGTTCTGTGCTTAGTGATGATGCATAAATAAAAATATTTGGGAAATGAAACATTTAAAAGTTTTATTTCATTTAAATTATAATTAGAAAATATTATTAATTCATTTCAAAAATATTTTATGAAAGTAATTTCTCCTTTTTAATTTAAATATTTACAGCTGCTTCATTGTTCCTATAATTTTTTTTTTAATTTCTTCCTAAAAAAATTTTTTTTAAACTTTAGTTAATTTTTTTTCATATCTTTTAACTGTTTTGGTTTTTCCCTTTGGTTTGTCTCTGATATTTTTTGCAAAGATAAAGGAATGCTCTCTGCCTGAAGGTAGAAAACAATCTTTCAATTTTTGCTACTGCTATACCTGTTGCAATTGATTACTGTATTGTACACAGTTCTTTGAGGAATTAAGCCTTGATCTGCAATGGCTTAAAATTATTTTAAGTGATTCTGTATTTGTTATCAACATTTCCAAAAAATAGTTTTGAATCATTACTTGAAATACTTTGAGGACATACTTCTTATTTTTAATAACATCCATTCACATAATAAGTGTTCCATTATTTTTTTATTTTTCCTATTCTGACTATACTTATCTGTTTAGAATGTATTTAAAATAAAATAAATTATGCAGTGTGTTAATCCATTAAATCTGGTGAGAATGATGGCAAAAAATTTTACCATAAATGATGAATTTTCTAATCAAGAAACATTGTAATAATATATAATTGTTTTAGCTTTAAACTTATACTTTGTTGCTTAAAAATATAGATTTTCTCGTTATATTTTATTTATTATGTAATTTTCTTTATAAATAGAAAGGATTACAAATAATAAATTTTAAATTAATATTTCTTCAATAATTTTAAAAAATAGCTAAAGAATTTTTTGTTTTAAGAAATATGTATAGTATGTTTTTTCACATTAACTGACATTTAAAATTAAAAGCAAATGTTTCTAATGTCAGAAATTTATTCTTTGTAGGCTGCTAAACAGAGAAGGAACATTGTTGGCTTACTCAGGTTTTGCTGGAAAAGATGCAAAACTCACTGCTGCTATTACAAGTAATATTTGGATGACTTATGAAAAAAATGGTTGCACTGCATTCAATTCTGAAGCTCTAAAATTTATAATTATTGATTGCGAGGTATGTGCTTATATTTATCAATTGTGATATTAATGGCTATGCTTGATACATTTAGTATTTATGTTCATTAGAAACTAATTTTTTTATCAGATCAGGTTAAGGAATTAAAGTTCAAAGTCATTTTACATTTATTAAAACTGAGTGTTATATGATTAAAAATCATTGTACTGGATGCATATTTATTATAAACTCAAAAATATAATAAATATTAAAAAAAAATTTTTTGCATTTATGAATATATGTGTAGATAAAAAATAACTTTTAGATAACATAAAAATTATGCAGTTGTTGTTGGAAAGGAAAATTAAATACTTCCTATATTTCATATGTATAATTTTTATCTATAAAAATTTTTTTAATTAAATTTTTTCAATTTTCTGTAATATGTGATAGTAAATGTATTTCTTAAACACAGTTTGTACCATTATAAATGTTTGATGAGTTTCATAATAACAAATACATTTGTTTAGCAATATAGAGAAAGATCCCAGAATTAAATTTTTCCAGAGGCTTTTGATCTGCAATGACAAGACTTTGTACTTACCAGTACTATCTTTCATTAAAATAGGAGACTTCTCTTAGTTGGTTGTTATAACTTCAACTTTTTCATTATCACTCTTAACTCTATGGGTTATGCTTCTCTCACTTACCTCCATTCCCCTACCAAAGCATTGATGTAACATGTTATAATACGTTTTAAATAAATTATTTTAGCACCTTCAAGTACCAAAAGACCTAAGTCTGTTGCTAATTCTATTAAATCTACTTTTTTAGCCTTACCCCAAAAAGCCGTACTTTACAAATTATAATACTTAATTACTTTACACATAAAAATACTTTATCAATAATAAGATTGTTACTTCCAAAACAAAACCAATTGTTTCTTTAAAAATGAAATTACTTTTTGCAAACGAAATTAAGATAACACTTTATACTTATACACATAATTCTTAAATCTCATTCACTGCTTTTGAATACTTTTCTTAATACATTAATACAAATTTCAAAACAAATTAAAATTCCCTTGAATTTCGAAAGCGTCACAAGTTCATCCCCCTGCTGATTTATTATGAATTCCATTTTCGTTTATCAGATGACTAGATTAGGTAGGTAAGGAAGAAGTTCTTAAATATACTAATATTTTTTTAAAGATTTATTTACAATTAGGATTATTTACAGACATTTTTTAGCTAGCTCCTCCACTCATTCTCTCTGCTCAATTACATAAACATCTCTTAACATGTCATTAACTACTGCCATCTAGTGGCCACTCATTATTTTTTAATTACTATTACAGCTTAATGTTAACTAAATGTGTTGATTATTTGTAATTGAAAATTCTTTATAAATTTATAAGTTATGTTTAAAAGTATAACTTTTATAACTTCAATTTTTTTGCTACAGTAATATTTTATGTAAGAAATTTAATGGTATTCTATCGAATTTTTTAATTTATATGCAGGAATTTAATAAAAACTTATAAAGTGCAAAATAAAAATATATCACTATGCATTTACTATGGATTTAAAAATTAATGGAAGTTCAGGGGTTAAATCAAAATGATCATAATTTATTCTAAAATATTTTAATTTACTTTTTTGTGGATTGGTATTTATATAATTCCTATGAAATCAGATTTTATTTAAAAAAATTTACTTTAAAAAATTTTTATGCTATGTTTTTTTTATTATTATTATTTTTATTGCTATGTTTTTATGACATGATAAATTTATTATTTAGAATAATTATCTTGCTTTAATTATATAATACATATTAATAGAAAAATAATTGATAAAATTTAACTGAGATGTGACATGAAATAAAAATCAATTTATATTTTATTAAATAAATCACTTTAAAATAGAATTTTTTTATTATTTCTTTTGTACATATATTTTATGTAAAGGAAAAAAATACTCCATTTTTGTTTTGAGTAGAGAATTTTCTGTGAGAATGTTTATCTGGGGTCATTGGGCTTAATTATTGGACAACACACATTTCTTAGAATAAAAAACTATGGGAAATCGATGTTAGACAATAGAAGATGGTTGTGCTTATGCCTTCTGCATGCACATTTTAGTGGCCAGGTCTTGAAAAGATTACAAGTTTCATATATTTTAAATACATGGATTCCTATCGTTAAAAATTCCTTGGGAAATGTAATAATGCAATGGATCATTAAATAAAGAGTTCATAAGTTTCCAGAGTTGTTAAAGTCTACTTATTGTTATCTACACTACATTGCTATGTCAAATTTTTGTATAAATTAAAAGAGACAAAGAATGAAAACAGCAAGCCTTGTTTTGTTTATTCCATTACTTTGGGAATTTTAAATTATTTAACTATAAAATTGCTTGCTGTATGTATTGAGTAATTTCATAAATGCATTGACGTTTAGAATAAATAATATTTGTATTAACTGCTTGTTTAGTCAAGAAGAAAATTTTTTCATAGTAACTCTTCAATTAAAAATATTTCTTATTACTTATATGTGCAAAAATAAAATGCAAATTGAGAAATAGCTCAGCTATATAATTTATTGAAATAAAACTATAGTAATTTCTTTTTTACTTCCCATCCTTGTAGCTAAATAGAGTGTGTATCAAAAGTAAGTTTAGTATGAAACTCTAAATTATCAAAATTATAAATATTGGCAGCAATGCATTTGATAGGAAACATTGATGGGTTGTAGTTCAGCTTTTTTAAATTGTTTCAAGATTACATTGGATTTTGTATAAGGAATAATAGATATTTGGGACTAATTGCTATACTTAATTTCTAATTTAATATGACTTAAATTTTTGTAATTTATTGTTGTGAGTCTTAGACTCTGACACAATATGATATAAATAACTTACAAATTCTGGGCAGAAATTATTTAAAATTAAGTAATAATTGTTGTAAAATAAGAACTAATAATTTACTAGAGGCTATTATCAAACACAGACGAATTCATCAAGGCAGACTTAGTGGCATTAGGGGAACTCATGTGCAAAAGTTAAATCTAAAAAAGGATGATATCCTGATGGATTTTTAACCGGAAAATAAAAATCAGAACAAAGCTGCCTGATGAGACATCGTGGAGCAGCAGAGGCTATTTGGGCAGTAATGGTGATGGTTGGAAATACTTTCCCACAGAATTATTGCTTATCTATAGGTTTAATAATCAATACTTAATGTTTTTAATTAATATTTTTAATATTATTTTCTTAATGATTTGCTAAAAAGTTTTTAGTTAAGTCTTTTTTATGAAATACTTATCAACTAAAGATTACACACTTCATTCCTTAGTGTAATCCCAACTGAAATAAAAATAATCTTTTTCAAATCTTTGATTATTTTCAATCTTAAGGGGAAAATTTTTAGTTCATAATTAATACAATTTTTTTTATTTCATAAAATTCTCTAGTGTTATTTGGAAATATTATAAGTGGGGCACTGTTTATACTTTTTGTACTGTTTATGAGCTTCTCCTATTTTTATTTCAGGGTGGATATGTTGCAGTAACAGGTGTCGCTAATTTATTGCTTTGCCTTCAAGCAGAAGCTGGTGTGGACCTGGGCTTATTGAAAGCTAAAGCTGAAGCTCTTGCAAAATATCTGGAAGTGCCTTTAAATCAAGTTTCTGCTTCTGTATAAGAAATATAAAATAATTATAGTTTCCAAAACTTTTCTATATTAGATGTATATATGTAATTTCATATTTGTATCATGTTATATTAATCTACTTTTATAGAGAATGTTATAAAGTATATGATGATAAAAGTAGATTTACCCTTTTCATTTTGTCTCTTTAAAAAGCGTTTAGTAACAATGTGAGGAATATATATTCCTCTCACATTGTTAACAGAATCATGAATTAAATAATAACTGTTTAAAGAGTAATTAGAATAATATAATTGTTTAAATGTTTTCTATTAATTTATGAAGAAAATTTGAAATTAAAAATGAAAGTTATTTTGCCAATCCAACTCCTGTCTTTCAGCCAATGCATCAAAATATAACACTTGTCAACATAATATTTTCATCAACAAAACTAAATAGTGATTCTAATGTAATTGTTCATACAGAATACAAACATGTAAACATTTTCCTTTCATCAGGCATAGTTTTTTTGCGAATATCATTTTATTTTTCTTTAATTCTTGCATATTAAGGATAAATTTATGTGAAATAATTTGATGCCAAGTAAACTGATATTATGACTAAACTTATTCGAAGAGCGTTTATACCTATTTATGTTTTAACATGTTAGCAATTGCCTTGTTTTAGAAAACAAATGCCTGTAGTCAATATTAAAATAGTAGCAACATGTATATGGTGATTGCTGTATTTATTTCTGCAATGGTTCTGTACTATTTTTATTTGCTTTAATTTAAAATTTTCATAATGCCAATAATGTGTTTAAATCAACCTTCTGTGGAGATCGGACATTCAAGTTTCAAAGACGAAATTTCACTTCTGAATATATGTTATGAACTGTACTTCGGTTGTAAAGCTGGTGATTTTGATAAAGACTGGGCTTCAGATGTATGCTATGTATAATGTGTTAAGCTTCTGATGGGATGCAAAAAGGGTACTTTTTATTAACCATTTTCAGTCCCTATGATTTTGAAAAGTCCCAATTTGTGTGTGAGACATGTGCTTTATAGTAAAGAGCTCAATTTCGATGAAGTTCACACTGAAGACGAAGGATAGGAGAGAGGTGATCGACCTTACATATGCAGCAGGTTGTTCATCAGAACCTCACTTTTTATCTCAACAAGATCTTAAGAACCTTGTAAGGGATTTAAATTTGTCTAAACAGTCAGTGGAGCTTTTAAGTTCCAGGCTCAAAGGAATTTAAAGATGACGTACAGATACGCGCTTATTTTAATAGATATAGTTACTTTACTACTAGATATAGTTATTAAGATTACTTCTGTAAAGAAGACAATGGTTTTGTAATGTTTATTTAAAAATAAAATTTTTTGTACATGAATACCGCCCACATGAGTGGCAATTGTTTGGAAGTTTGAAGGCTGTAGCACTGCATAATGGAAATGAATTAACATCAGTACTGCATGCTAGTGATAGCCGAGCTGGCAGCCGAATGGTTAGCGCTCTTGCCTTCGGTTCAACAGTTCGTGGGTTCGAATTCCACCTTGGGCATGGATGTTGGTAGTGGTTCGGAATCCACTTTAAGCCGTAAGTCCCGGTCTAATTAGCCCTCGTGTGCAAAAAATGACCGTTGAGCGACAAACAAACCAAACCAAACCATGCTAGTGATATGAAATTGTTAGGAAAAGTTCAGCACACTAAATATAACTGCTTAAGTAATAGCTTTATTGTTAGGTTTCCAACTTGATACACAGAATGTTATGCCAAACTGGCAGCCGAATCGTTAGCGCTATTGCTTTCGTTTCAACAGTTCGTGAGTTCGAATCCCACCTTGGGTATGGATGTTTGTAGTGGTTCGGAATCCACTTTAAAAATAAACCGTAGGTCCCGGTCTAATTAGCCCTCGTATGCAAAAAATATCCGTTGAGCGACAAACAAAACCAAACACAGAATGTTTTTTTGTGTGAATGAGACAGCAGATCTCATTTCATAAGGACATGGCCATAAACGTGAATCTTTTATTCCAGCATATAAAAATATATCAAATATTCCTTTTGTGACACTTGAAAAGTGTTTTTACCTCCCCTACATTCAAAACAGGGACTGATGGAAAATTTTGTAAAATCTATGGACAAAAGTTCTCAAATTTCTTGTAATAAGTGATGCAAAATTCAAGAAAGGAATATTTATAGAACCGCAGTAAGATCAATAGTATCGCATGAAGATGTTGTGGAATCCATCGGTCAATGCAGCAGAAAAATCATTTGTTGTAGATCTCTGGGCAATAATAAAGTTAATGAAATCTGGCTTCATACAAAGAATGGCATGTCTTGAAAATTCACTGTTTGGACTCCCATTTAGACTTTTTCTCTGGTGAGCATTTCCATCTGCATCCTGAAAAAAAAAAGCCCAGTATACTACTACAAAGAAAGACATCCCTAAAGTAAAATATAGCCGAAGGTCAAAATATACAACTTTAGAGTAGCTAAATCAGAATATTAAATGATTTATTATTAAATGTTTCCTAAGTACCAAAGTGTCATTTCTTTTAGAACTTTAAAAATTGTGTCAAAGAAATATACCTGCCTGATGGAGAAAATCTGAGCGCATATTGCCATTATCGAACACCATAACATGTAAAGGTCGACATAACAAGTTTCTATACTCATGTCTAAAACTAACTTTGCAAATAAAAGACAATTCGAGTTTTCGCGAAGTGATAAACAAAGTAAATTGGATGCTTCTACTAAAATCGGAAACTGGTTTTCTGGGTAATTAGAATGTCCGCGACAAACTGACAACTGAATGGTTAGTGCTCAGATATTCAATAACGGCATCATCAATATTCTCAATCTGAACCATTTTATCATCACAACAGCCGATTGTGTAAATAGTGTTCAATCTGCCTGACACGTTGTTGTCGCACACTACCACCTCCAGTCTGGGAGGTGACGAGAGGAAAATGATCGCTATTGTGCTGATCATTTTCCACCGATAAATTTAACAATGGCAAAAGTGAGGGAGAACATATGGCCAGATCGAGAGAATGAAATGGTCTTGTGGGTAAGTGGAAGTAGGTCTTCTCGTCGGTTTTAATCAGACAGAGACAATTGTTAGCAACAGAAATGATGTAGGCAGCTGATCAACTAATGTATCAAGTTGTTCTTGGTGGATGACATCATATGGAGTTGGATATAAACTACAGACTGTAATTAGACTTGAAAAGTGGATTCTCACAGCCTGTGTAGAATTAATTGAATGGATAGTGCTGTGGAAATAATTAGATGTTAATATGCAACACCTCTGGACCATCATCACCACAGTCTTTTCGAAAGCTTTTGAACCCACGCATGGGAAATTAGTGGACTTTATGAATGTTTCCTACATGCGGGGTTGTAGGCTGAAATTATATATTTGATGTCATCATGATGTGAACGTAAACCATAGCATTTCCAAGAAACAAAGGAAGTTTTTGTTTAATTTGAAAAACTCCTTTCCCGAAGTTGGAAGGCGTCTCGTCTGTCATCTCGAGCGATAAAGTCGTCCGAGGGATGTATAGAAACAGCGTCGACAAGGCTTTACGGGTAGATATGGAGGGCCGATTTGTGTCTCCTTTGAGGACTTTAATTTATAAGTCTTCATGACTTTTGATTTAGTCGAAGGAGCGTTTCTTCTGCTCAATGATGGAGACAGATTTTGGTCTTGATGTTGAAGTTTGGGGTAATCTAATTAGGGGAAGTGAAACCAATTCAGTCAGTGTACCTGCCGATCGGATGACTTTTTTGATCCGATTGCGTAGCTTACTCCAGCTTTTGGGCAGCGAGAGGTAACTTGTCGTCGAGTCTCAAGATACCTACAATTGGTACTAAACTTTATGGTGATTTCCTTTTCTTCTGCCGATATTGGACACTTTCGAGAATAAGAGCGGTGGTCACCATGACAGTTGATACACCTCTCCTTCGCTGTACAGTTCAAGCTATCGTGGCCAACTACTGCGCGTCGAGTGCAAGTTAGTTGGCCTCTGTGAGCGTTTCTCGAGTGCACGAATCGTTGGCACTGAAAACATCATTCCACATCGTAAGGGATTTGGTATATAAGGCCGGACGGGTAAATTCATGTATGCAGCTTTTACATGCTGTAGAAGGTTTGGTGTCGCAAAAGTCAGAATAAAATGCTTAGTATTCATGCACTTTCCATCTCATCTGACTGTGATGCGTTCAACGGCACAGACCTTCTGATTCTGCAAATTATCAAGTATATCATCCGTCGGCATGAACAGAAAATCTCTTGCATCGGCGACACAGTTACCACTAAATTAGCCAGAAAATTCCTCTTAATTATATTGCCTGCCTAAAAGTAGTATTAGTAACTTCAACTTGCATTCAAAATTTTTGGGTTCTGACGGCACCACCGAATCCAACAAGAGGATGCAAACCAGCTGCACCAGTGTTAGCCAGGTCCTATACGCTCACAGTACATCCCTGAGATGGCCTCCACCCTTAACGAGTCATCTGATTACTTGATCCATAAAGCCGATTGATGTGTTGAGGACAAAAGCATACCTCCCGTTTACCTGAAACAGAGGCCAAAGTAATGTGTTGGTCTGTGGGGCCCTCAATTACCAGCACCCACCTTTCCAGGGACACAGGTTTCCACGCACGGCATACACGTAGGTGATTTAGTTCCTATGAGAAGCTAATAACAACAGGGAGGCGATTGTTGCTCAAGGGGAGCCCTCAATCTCTTGCAAAGCAACCACAATGAGGGAGAAAAGGAAGAAAAAGCAGTAGAGTAGGGGAGAGGAAAAGAGAGATCTCTGGGGTACCTCGGGATTGTGACACCCGTATTTACCTAAGGAAGGTAAACCCCCTGAGGAGACATAAGATCTTGAGTTCGATCCCAGCTAACAATGGAATATATGTTGCGCATCTACATACATATCTGTCGGAATGATTTACAAAAGTCACTTGGGCTGAACATCATATGTTCAGAATCAGCTGGAGAATATTTCGGAATGTCTGAATAGTAATGTTTTATATGTAAAGATAAACATGAATATTGGTTCGTGATCCGACCCGTATTATTAAATAGCCATATTAAGTTTATTCAGTTATAATATTAAGAAATAAATTAGTTGATATCGCAGTGTTAAAAAAATGTCTGATTTTTGTCTCCTGAAAATTAGATATTCTGTGTGGGGGTTCTATTGTAAATGTTATTGTGGAAGACTATTTGTTTTATAATATTCTTCTATGTGGCATTTTTTGAAAGGAATAAATAGAAAATAGTTCCTATTTAACAAAGTACGAAATGAAAAATGTGTTATATTTAATAGAAATAATTTGTATTTGAAATGTCTTGTTGCTGAAGGGAAGAGCTTTTACACGTTATTCTGAAAAGCATGATGTTTTTATTTAATAACACCAAGAAATCGAATTTAATTTTATCGACTATACTAACATCCCGCTAAACTTACACATTCTTGGGAATAAGCCTCAAATTATTCTTTTTCTATGGCACATACAACACAAGACTTCCTTTTCTAAATATTTTCTTGTTTTTTATTATATGAAACCACTTCTTGAGTTTGGTCTTGAGCTGAAATAATTTAAAAGATGTCTTAAGATTATATTAATTGATGTTTTGATGCTTAATTTACTAAGCATGTCTACTTGCTTGTTTGGTTGCAGTCGTTTCACGTAAATAGGATTTGCGACATTGAGGATAACGGTTAATTGAGTTAAGCTGCTCAGCTATGAAGGATGCGGACGCTTGTTCTTGTAGAAAGCTAACTTTCCATGAGAAACAAAAAAAGGCAGCTTTGCGTGTTTCCATTTGCAGCTCTCTATTGAATTCATTCTTTGTTATAGCTTTGCAGCATGGCAACCTACAGATTCATTTTACAAAACCTTCATGTTCTGACATGCTGACCCGTCACTACCTGCTCTTCGGTTGAATTTGTTTAAAATGCTCTTTTGCACCCCAAACTGGAATCTGAGCTAATGCGAAAACAAATTGAGTAAAGCGTGGAATGCTTGATGATTTGTTTCAGTTATTAAATACGGGAATCGTGTACCTCTTGCACTTTTTTCCCAATACACATCCGATTGGCAACTTATTGAGAAAACCCACCAATACGTTCTCTGCAATGGGCAAAAACCAAAAAAAAATTAACTAACATTATTTTTTTAATTAATTGTGAATTTGAAACAAAGGAAGGAGGTCACATGCTGTACATATTTTTATCTATTTTCAGCGACTATGTATAAATGATAATTTTGTCAGGGGGAAACCTGCGTTATTGAAGCGAGCAGAATTCTAGACTGGAATGCATTGTAGCATAAACAACTTTACACAGTGAATTCAAATCAACATTAATTATTGTATAAATGAGTTACTAATGCCAACGTCATCATTTCGAAATAAACTATAATAAACATATTCCTTCGATTAAGCCAAGGGAAGTTTCATTCCATTCCTCATTATTAACTGAAACAGAAAAAGTGATTTATTTGTTTAGGTTTATAAAATGTTCACGAGAAAATTATTAAAATATGTCTTAAAATTCATGTATACGATTCTCAGCTTTCTCGGAGCAATTTAATCCAGACAATGACTTTTTCTAACAACCCAAATTCTGTGTAAATGTCCCATGTATTTCAGATGACTCTTTACCATCTGCTACTACTAAATGTAATTTTAAAATATGAAAGAAAAAAGGTCACACATTCGTTTTAAAATAAACAATCGTGCTTCTTTGTTTTTTACAATAAAAAAAAATTATGATAATGAGTCAAGAATGACATCGGAGTTGCAATGTTTGCAAACAAAGCGAATGTAGGTCTTGTTTACCAAAACAGTGACAGGTAAATAAATATGTTGAATAACCGGAAAGAGGCCCGCGGCTGCGCCTCTCCCTCTGCCCCACATTCGGCGGAAGAAAATCGGTCAAGGAAGATGAATGCGTTGAAATGTCTCTTTTCTGAACCTCTGAGAACGAGAGGAAAGCACACCTGATAGGCCTGCAGTGAAAAGTTTCTACCATATGAAAAAATTACGGTAGATCCACTCATATATTATCTTAACGTTTGACTGCATGTAAAGACTTAGAATTATATTAAACAAAATAAAAGAAGGGGGAAAAATAAACAATTCATGGATTTATTATGTGCAGAGACTTGTAAGTGTTAAATTAAAATGGATCGTGAAATTATTCACACACACATATTAACAAAAGATTTCATATGATAGGTGGAAATTAAAATGGGTGGATAGAAATTTTCATTACAATAAATTAAAAAATTTTTTTAAAAAAATCAGCATTCATAATGTTTTGTATTTTTATGAAATATTTTTACATTAGAAAGGAAGAAACTTACATTTTACTCCAGTGGGTGCCCTGCCACTGTGACTTATGGGGTAATGAGATAGCTGGCATTCTATAACATCCTTTCACACCCCTCTTGTATTGGAGGATTAAATTGTTTCTAAAGCATCTATTTGCTTCTAATGCCTCACGAGACCTACGGACTCGTATAGCTCGAAAACACTGGAGTAATATAGGCCCTTCTCTTATTCTTGATTGACCAAGACGAAATGCAGTTGCCACCTCTCGTCTAACAACAGACCATGACGGCTCATTTGAAGAGCTAGGGCATTCCTACTTGTCCACTCTGCGGCTGTGGAGAAGAAGGGGCAGATACCATCTGCCCCTTTGTGGGAGCTTTTGCTGCTCAGTGGAGGAAGCGAGATATTGTGAGGCAAGATCGCTCCTTAGGCAAATGACTTCGGTCTATTTTCTGTTGTTTACTTTCTGTAACCTTTAGTTCCTTGGATTTTCCCTGCCCATTGGAAATAAAAAATATTTTATTGAAAAGAAAATACTCTGCAATAAGCTTAGGTACGACCAATAAATATATTATATAATATTGGCAGATTTTTAAATTTTATTTTAAAATTTCTTATAAATATTGCGTTTAATAATAATTTAAATATATTTTAAATTTTAGGAATTATATATATTGCAAGGAATTTTGGTTAAAGTTCAGTGGGAAAATATTTCAATAATAGGAGAAATGATTCCATCAGTACAATACAGCTCAATACAATAAAAATATAACAGCTGAAAGTGTATTCGGGAGAATCATTTTATGGACACAAGATTTATCTGAGAAAGCTCTTGTCATGCACAAGGTAATGATTGCTATTATTTTGAGAAGAAATGAATGAAAATAATAAAATATCAAAAGAATGAGTAAACATTATATAAGATTTGGGCGTTATGAAACATGTAACTAATGATAGTGTAGGATATCTTAGAAGAAACACTTCAGTTTGAAACGATTATAATGAACATAATAAGCAAATCAAATATCTTTGTCACGTGTATCACGGACGTTCGTTTATACATGGAAACATTTATTTTGTTCTAAGAAGTCAATTGTTGATTATAATTTATTTTGCTTTATTCATTTTGATTGCATGGGCTGAAAACCAAAAAAATTAGAGACGGGGAATGTACAGTGGGTGATCGATTAACGAACATAATCTGTTGCAAGACTGTTCGCTATCCGAATTGTTCGTTAACCTATCATCGGTTTACTATAGATTCTTTTCTAAAATCGATTAATTCGTTCCAGAGACTCAAAAATTTAAATTAAAAATAGATTGTATAAATTCTTAGTAAGCTTATCAAAAAAATAACACATATAGTTTTGCATATTAATCAGTCTTTTGTTTATGGGGCGTTAAATAACATGCCCAATGTTTGTGTTTCTCTCTTTTCAAGGATTATCCAAAAGTGATTAACAGCAGTGTTTTTCAACCACCGGTCCGCGAAATATCCAACTATTGGTCCAAAATCCAAAGTGTCATCGGCCGACAAACGATGTTAAAACAGCTCCTACATTACAATAACGATAGTTTACTATATTCTACAAAATAATATGATTTTGAGACAACTTTTCAACCGTATTTTCTGGTATTTATTCCCATACCATCATTTTCTACTGCAAAGAAATAAAATTCCTCACATGCGCTTTACAAGCCTTTCAGTCAATAACTGCATAGTTATGGCACAAAGGAACCCTTTGGATGATGCTGTCTGGAATGTGGACGTACCCAGCTGGAAGTATCCAAGGAACTTTGAATCGCCCAGAGTGTCATTCCCAGGTTTTGACAACGGTTCTAAGATGATGGTAATGTGAGTAGATGTTACAGCACAGATCGACCCTGAGTTACAACGCCGAATGAGGACCGGTATTTGGCAGTTACTGCCAAAAGAAACAGACGGAGCACAGCATCAGACCTGTCTCGTCAGCTCTCTTCAGCTACCAGTACGACAATTTCAAGACAGACCGTGTACAGACGCTTAGGGCACATTGGTCTAAATGCTCGTAGACCTGTCAGATGTGTTCCACTTACCGACACTCACTGTCGCCTGCAGTGCACGAATAACTTTGTGCAAGACTCTGAAATGATTAGTCTAGGTTCATCTCACATAGAGATTTAGAATGTATTGTGTTTTAGCTAAACATTTTCCTTAGAAATCTTGCGATGATAATTTGAGTGATTTTTTTAAATCTTAATATTAAGCAATTTTATTAGCTTTCTTATTATTAATATGATTTAATTTACATATTTAGAAAAAAAACTACGACATACATCAATCACATCAATACATAAAACAATTACATCAGCTAGGCGACATTTTTAATTACAAAATAAATAAATAAATAAATATGTGCCAAAAATATTGATAACACAGTATTCGTGCCAGCTTTTTACAATGATTGTTGTACGTATTTATTAACAAAAAATTACAAAAAGAATTATTATTAAATTTTTCAATTATATTGCTTTGTTTTCATGCATTAACTATATAATAGCTTTTATTAAAAATTATATTTTGGTAATATTGTCAACTTATGCAGTGTTGTAATATATAATATTAAATAAGAATTGTTTTTATATAGGCTGTGTGCAAATATGAATGGTATCTTAGTTCAAACAAGACGAATATTTTTATTAAAGCTCATTGGGAGTGCATTTTATCAACATCCGCCAAGATAAGGCCCTTTCACTCGATAAGCTGCACAGTTATTTGTTTTGATGATCAACTTGCGATGAACTCGACCTCCAGAGGTCACGGCTCATCACAGTTATCTGCATGTGTGGGCGTCCACATTTGGAAAATTCAAAAACAAATCGGAAAATAAGTTCCTTCAGGCGTCAGTAAAAATCGAAATAACTATTCCTGAAGGAAGTAGTAACTTCGATTTTTAAAATTTTCCTAGTGAGACACCGAGTTTTACCAAAACATTATAGGAATGCATTGTAAAACTATAATTACATTGAATTTAAAATTTTACATTAAATGAATTGTAGTTATAAAAAATCCAAGTTGAATAAGAATCTGAAAGAGAGTCACAGCGAAAACATATCAAGACATAATGCGACCATGAAAATCAGATCTTCAATGTAATTAATATGATACAAAAGAATCGATAGAGTACAATGTCTTTTGGCAATAGATATATGAAGCAAATGTTATGAGACGCATTGTTTCCAGGTGTGTAACAGTTCTAAGAACATTTACCATGTTGTTCGCAGAACTCTCATGAATCAAAAGCTATGAGAACTCACATCACACATTGTTCTCGAATGATGTAAAATATTCAAAAAATTCGCATCATATTCCTAGATGATGCAAAATTTATAAGAACTCTTACCAAAATATTCTCAATTGATGATAAAGATATAATGACAAATTATAATAAGAGTTTTCATTCTGGAAAAGTTATGAGAGCTCTTATCATGTTATTCCTAGATGATGCAAAAGTTATAGAAATGTTCCCAGGTGAGGAAAAACACATGAGAGTTTACTTGATACAAAAATTATGAGAATTCTCATCACATTGTTCCTAGATTTTTGATGATGTAATAGGAAAATTCATAGTTTTTTTTTTTCAGGGAAAACAATAATGTCTACACATTAGCTATTGTAGCACACTTTTACATATTACTTAAAAATCATTAAAGGATTTGAAGGAACATAACTGGTTTCAGTATATTTATCATTTTTGCTGAACCTATATATTCTAAAACATATCTTCCCCAGTCAGAAATATAGGCTATACAATGTATTTTTCCCGCGAACCTGTAATTTTCAGCTCTGGCCAATTGCACCAGTTTGCCACAGATAATAACGGAAGAGTAGAGCTATTTCAGTCAGAGCAAAAATAACATTACAATGCCCATGAAAAATGCTATTTTCTAAAAGCCTATTACATCTGGAAAAAACTTCAAAAAAAAGGAAATTTCTCAAATAGTAGCACATCAATATTATGTTCCACTTGCGTCCAGAGAAAAATTTAAATACAGTCCGGCTAAGACACTTACAGAATTTCTTTTGCCCGATGATTGCTTCAAGTATGCCAGTCGCAATTATTGCTGGTCATGGCAAAGGCCTCGAAGCAGCCACTTTTCTAAAAGTGTCATCACCAGATAAATTAACAGTTCAGATAGATAAAAATGACTTGTGTATTTCGATTTCTTGAACAATACTAATTATTTCAATCAATATAAATAAAACTGAGCTTGAATTAAGAACGGCAACACAGAATGGAGTGGAACATGTGTTAGGACGTCGGTTCCAATTAAACTTAAAATTATGTTCCATTTTGAAATTTTTATGGCAACGCTAGTAATTTATTTGCATTAATTTGAATTTCCTATAAATTTGCTGATGACGAGTATAACCCGTGTAACATTCAGCTCCACAATTCTCCATCAACAAAGGAACGTGTGTTTCTTTTCCTCTTTTTCAAGTTATTATTTATGCTTTAATATTTGCTGTTTTCAATGTTGTCATTGACGCACAAGTTTCTAATCCTAGTGGTTGAGACCACAGTGGTCTGATCGCTTTAAGAAAAAAGGCAAGTGCTATTTTACCATCGTTTTATCCATACTCTGACATAATTCATTGTTTTTGCACACTGCATCAATCATGCGTTCGATTTTTCGATCTAAAGTGCATTGAAGCCCGAAAAGCAGTTTCAGTATTTAATTACTTTATTTGTAAATGAAATTGTTCGACCCTAAAATCTTTCAGTTGATATGTACTTGAGTTTGTGATGTGTTTTAAAAGAAACCCATCAAAGTTGTTTTTATTATTGTTCGTCATGACACTTAGATAAACCATGCTCACTAGTGGACGGCTATGTGGAATTAAATAATAAGGGTGCGTCTTTCTTAACCAGAGCACCACGAAGGTGAAAGTATGTCTTTGTTCTAAGACTCCACCGACAGATGGCACCACCAGAGAATCTACTCCCACAATTTTAATTTTGATTTGGAGAGGGGGAGTTTTCTCCAAGCCATTACAGCCATAGAAACTTCTCAACGATGGACTTACAATTCCACAGATTTAACACTCGCGTATATTGCACCGAGTCTTCGGTGGCATCGGGAATCGAACCCAGTCTTTCGGATGGAAGGCCGATGCCGTAACCACTATGTTACCTCGGCGGCTTAAAATTATCTTTTACTGGAAGCGAACGAGTTTGGCCTCTGCGAGGAACTTACCTTAAAGTAAATAGGAGAATAATAAAATGCAAATTTCAAAATTTACAATAAAAAAAACACTTAATTTTCACATAACTGTGAACCATTTAAAACTTCAGGGTGTGAATTTAGTAAATTTATTTTTTTAATATATTTTATATGTGTTCCGTCTCGGAATATTAACTAAACGTCACTTTCTCAGTGTGGCGAAAATACGTAAACAGACAGAAAAAAAAACGCCCCCCGACAAAGCGGGATGTAAATTTTTTTCTCTGTCTGTCACCCGTCTAAAGCGATAATTAATAATGTTTCTATATAGAAAATAAGATAATTAATGGTAAGTACTTCTTGACTCAATTTAAACCTACAGCCCTCAAACAAAGCAAGAAAATTTACGTTCGTGAAAGCATAATATGAATCAGCCAAAAATTATGAATTCGCGAAATCCATTGGAAAATCAATTCGACACTAAAGATTTTTCTTCAATAAGTGCAGCTCTAATTCACATACCAAACAAGAGCGGCATCAAACATTAATTTTTGCAAGTATTTATGAATCCTTCTGACTACGTACAGTATACTTCTGACAGAAGAATCCTTCTGATTACTTGGACGAGCTAATGCTTTTCCTCCCTTAAAGGCAATTAAATTCTCCGTTTTGTGGTACCTCCGTGTTGTTCCCATAACCTCCGTTGCTTCTTATAGGTGTTTTTACATTCAAAATTCCATCATGGTTTGCAATGCCGAAGTGATTCATAGGAACTTTTAGAAATTGATACATCTGGTGCTTTAATAATTGCTTCAGAGACTTAATGTAACACGTCATCAATGTACTATTGAATCCGTAACAAATACTCAATGAGTAAATAATGTCCAATCTGTCTGACTGTACACTTAAGTAGGTGCACCCTACTACTTCTAGCCTGGGAGATGACAAGAGGAAAATGATCATAGTTGTGTAGACCATTTCCCACATTTAAATTTTAGAATGGCAGAAGTATGGAAGAACAAATGTCAAAATCAGTGCATGAAACGTTCTTGTGGGTTCGTGAAAGTACATTTTCTCGTCGGTGTTAAACAGGCAGAGAAAGTTATTAGAAATGAAATGCTCTATTTGCCGACCACGCAAATTAATATCATTACTTCCCTACAAAGAACTATGGCCATTAAAGCCACCGGAGCAATAAAATTGGTGTTGGCTGCTGATCAAATAAAGCATCGAGTTCCTCTTGGTGGATGACATCATGTGGTGGCAAATACAGACTGTTAACAAACACGTTGTTTGAATTCGTACACCTACGTCCTATAGATTAGTATTCAAGGAATGTGAGGTGCTGGGAAATTTATTTGATGTAAATATGCATTCACCTACACACACCGCACCATCATCACTAGGCTTTTCTAAAGCATTTACACCTACGCATGGAAAAATTATTTGTAGACCTCAGGAAAGTTTTCTGAAGTACAACAGAAGCGAGGTTATAAGCTGATATTATCGATTTGATATCATCAAAATGTGAGCTCAAATCATGGCAGTATCGCGAAACAAAATAGGTTATGTTTAAGATTGAAAACCTCCCTTCCTGGAGCTGAAAGACATGTCACCTGACGATTCCTCGAACAATATATCATCATTAGAGGAATGTTTGGAAGCAGCGTTAGCCTCCAGGAATAAAGCTTTACGGGTTGGTAGGGAGAGCCTAGAATAATCCTCCTTTGCAGATCTTAGTTTTAAGGCCTTTTATGACTTTAGATTTCGCCATAGGATCTTTCAAACGGAGAGTGGATGTGGAGATCGATTTTGGCCTTTGTGCAGATGTAGGGGGTAATTTAACTGTGGGAAGTGAAAGAGGATCTATGGGAAGTGAGAGCGTCTAATACAGACAAGGGACATTTATAAATTTGCTTTTAATTGTTGTTTTATTATTTATATTTAAAACAGTGAGTCTTATAGATCAAGGTTAATGCAAAAATGCATTTTTAGCTGTTTGTAGAGGGGTGTTTTGGAAAACGAGGGAGCATTTTGTAAAAGAAATTGAACAAGATTAAGAACCTATGCCCTAAGCCATAACCTCCACTTTTCATTCTCGGAAAGGAGCCTTTGAACTTCTGGAGGGGTTTGCCAAGCGTAAAATTGCCCGTGGAGCGAAATAGGGTGAAACTGAAATCATCTGAGAGCAAGATGTTTTCAATGATCAGCGGTCCACGTTTTGTGGTCCTTGTCCCACTAAACTTTTCTCTTACACCTGTTAAAGGATTTTGAAATCGCATCTATTTGTCACATATTTTTTTATGCAATTCCCTTCAACCAATATGAATAATTACTAGATTCTCTAATGTTCATTCATATTAGCAGACATCTTTTCTACTGTGGTGATCACCAATTATCCTTGATGCTTGCCTGTTTCTTTTAGAGCGTTTGGCTCTCTTTCCACTCTTTTGTCTCACCGATGTCACATACTGCCATGGCATTTACTTCTTCTTCTTCTTAGAGTTGGGTTTGTATGTCATTGGGCACCTCTGCTTTTATCAGCATTTTGTACTATTAACTCCAAACCCAATGTTTCCTAGTTCCAGTTACTCGGGTCACCCACTTTATTAATAAAGTCCGATAACCCTTTAATGGAGTCTAGATGTAACTCTCTAGTATGGATGATGCCTAAAGAAGTTAATCTAGGGAGGACAAGAGCCTCGCACTCGTAAATGATATGCTTGACCGTTTCCTCTTGCGTATGACATTTCCTGCAGATAGGGTCTTGCTGAAACAGTCCCATTTTATGGAGGTGTTCTGAAATAGTAGTGCCCAGTTATGAAGCCTACGATTAAGCCATGACCTTTAACACAGTACTTGCTGATATTCTCAACGGCTGTACCACTGTGGTTATCAGTGCACTGACTAGCAGCTATCCTCTGTTTGGAGCTGTTGGCAGGTCACCCAATTCGGCTTCACCCAAAAGGTAATTCAGCTAACAATAATGTACACACACTTCTATCGTGAAGCCACAGTTGACTGGTTGGTTAGTGCGTCATTCTCATTATCGAATGGTAGGGAGTTCCGGCTTAGCTGAGAAGATCCATCGTGTTCACAACGCCGGCTGTAGCATGCTTATTCGCTATGTCCTCTAACTGAAATAATACCGATGGACGTGGTAGAACAAATAATTGGAGTCTCCTGCTTGACATCTAATTCTTGACAAAGACCTGACTGTCTCCACTAAACTGATAGATCTCAACTAACAAGGTACAGGGAAGCATACTGGTGCAACAATGCACACTTATACCCGACGTACAAAAAATTAGCCATTACGTCCATCTTTGAATGTTATACTATCACACATAGAAGTCACAGTTTCCAGTTATCAATAATTTGGAGAACCTCTGTTCAATTTCGCTTCCTTCCTCCGTAATATGCAGAAATCAAGCTCTTTTCAGCCAACTTCAGCGTTTTTGTGGTAGGGTATCTGCGAGATGTTCCATTATAAACATTAGTTTGCTATCACTTTTGAATATGTATTCAAATTCAATATAAATTGAGTGCTTCTAATAAATGAGTTGAGAATGACAAAAAATATAATTCATTTCAGGTCACCTCAACGCGTCAAAAGATCAGAAAAGGATATTTATTAGATTTAATAAAAAATTTCCATGATAAAAAAATAATTTTTCACGTAGAATTTATAAAATCTTAAAATAGGTAAAGTTCCAGACGTCCAGATCAAGCGAAGCTTTATTTTATTTATGTGCGTTGCAAGCCAGGCAGACGATGCGTTGCGTAGATTCCCCAGTTAAGGTCGACGACCTTGAACTGGGGCGAAAGTGCGTCACGTTGACTTCCGCCATGTCTGCCAGAGCTTCGCTTTTTCTCCAAGGACGTGAAAGGGTTGAATATTCTCATTTATTTATTTTTTCCTAGCAAATGTTTCACTAGGCCACTTGAGCGATCTTCTCTCGCGCCATCATTTTCGGAGCTCACATACGAAGAGCCATTTGTGGTAATGGTTAATGTAGAATGTTGCATTGTTTTTCTTCAATGGTTAGTTTTTAAACAGAATTTTCAATGAAAATTGCGTTTATCTGCCATTTTGTTTGATATATGTAAATAACTTGTCTGCCTTATTCATATTGTGTCGATTCACAAAAGTATAGCCAAGTCTAATAGTATCTTCAATCTACTTCATAAATTTTTTTTATATATTAATAACTTTATTTTGAAAATAACACCAAACTCTTTCAATTTTGTAAAATTGTGATGCTAATTTTATACTGTAATTAATTTCAATTTAAAGGGGACAATTTTTTATACGATGGATTTCATTTTTTAGTTAAATATTTAATACGTTTTCCTAGACTAATATATTAGGAAAACAGAAAATGAAAAAAATCAGTATGTAAATGTAGAACTCAACAAAATTCAACGCAATATTAATCTGTAATTTTAAAATTCAATTAATTTGTGTATCGCTCCAAAAATTTGAAAACATTTGCTGTAAATATGCATTTCATTTGTTCAACTAAATGTTCATATTTTTAGATAGGACTGAATAATTTTTTTTGTACCTATAGAAAACAAATATGTGATGTAATAAATTAGAAAATAAATAAATTTCTAGCTGGAAGGCATTTATTAAAGTCTTTTATGTAATCTTTTTAGGAATAATAATTCTTAAAATAAATAGCCACTTACTTACGTTAATGCGCATATTTATTTAGAAAACCATTCAAACACTGTTAGAGTGTCTGGCATGCGACATAATTAAATACCACCGTACATGATAGAATTTTGGTTTTGAATCTGCATGACAAGTACGAAAATGTACCGTGTGTGGGATAGTATGACAAGTACAAGAAAGAAATCAAGCAAGCTCTGATTTTTCTTCCTAGAAAGGGCTAATTACAGGAAATAAACAGTATCTTCCTGATGTCACGTGTCTCTTCCCATAGGGTTGTAAAGTATTCTTGGCGACATTTGATAAAATAATATTTACTGAAACTTCGCAGTTTCCGTTTTATTTGTTAAAATGTTTATAACACACAAATAATACAAATATTCACATATGCATACAAAGACGAATCTTATTTGTTGCAAGTTTTGATCATTGATTATATCAATCAAATAAAAAGAAAGCGCATTAAAAATTTTAAGATGTTTATAAATTGATGAAAGTTTGCAACAGTGAATGATAAAAATTAAAAAAAATTTATGTTTATTATATGTTCACACATTGAAATATTATTAGAAATATAATGAATCTTTAAAACTATTTGAGAGATTTTCCTTATATTAAAACTCAAAACATTATAGTTCAATTAATGAATCGCATTAAATTTTTGCATTGGTAATTCCATTTAAACTAAGTGATTATCATCTTTGTTTTAATTAAAGGAAAATTTGAAACTTAATTTATTCAATCCAATTTAGAGTTTTAAATCTTTTATAATAACCATAGTTTAATCAATCAATGAATGATTTTAAGAATTACTTTTATTTTCAAGCATTTCTTAATGAGAATTTTTATAAATGACTCACGTTTTCTGTATTATTTGTTGGGAGAAATAATTGTTGTAAATTTTAAATCTTCATGCATTCCGCCTGTTGCCAGAAAGCGTAAAGTCGCATTCAGTCGTTCTCACAAGCTCTTAAAGAACTCGTGAACATGCTCCTTGTTATAATTAAACGTGTGTCACCTCACCCAACAAACACTTTCTACAATCCTTCATCCATCTGAATATTATTTAAAGAATTCTTATATTCTGAGTGTATTTCTTTCATCAAATTAAAATATGAGAGATTTTTGCTGCACCAGCCAAATTTTTACTTTCATCAGCCAAATTAAAACTTTCAAGGTGGGCACTGGTACCCACCTTGAAAGTTTTAAGAGCTTTCAATTACAACATAAGGAATCTGAAACGAAATTATAAAATGATTATTAAATAAATGATAAGGAATTGAGTGTATATTCAGGAATTAATGAACATAAAGTCAATTTAAACTCTGCAAAGTTTTGTCACGGGCCTTGACAACAGTCCATCTGCAGTTTTTAAGGTTACGACTCTGACCTTTCCATCATTTCCAGGATGCCCAAAATTAACTCTACCAAGTTTCTATCTCATTGGTGGTAGATTGGCATCAGCAATGAGGACAATGTCGCCGATAGTTAAACTTTCTTTTGCCTGTTTCCACTTTGGTCCTTGCTGCAGTTGAAATTTATGCATTTCTTTTGCCAACGACTCCAGAAATACTGAAAGATTCTTTGGGTGAGTTTCCATCTGCAAAGACAGTTCATCTTCGTTATTTGGTGGTCTTGTTCAGGTATAGCTGTTAAGGAACCACACCAGCTATAAAATATCCTGGAGTTAATGCTGTGAAACCGTTTTGTTCGTCTGACATCGTTGATATAGGATGTGAATTCAGACAAGCTTCGATTTGTGTGAATATTGGACAGAGTTCTTCAAATGATAATGTTACATTGAATAAGATTTTTCTGAGATGCTGTTTCATACATTTTATGTTGGATTCCCAAAGTCCTTCCACATGTGAAGCACTTGATGGATTGAAATGCCTTTCTATTCAATTCTCACTTAAATAATGTGACACTTCCTTATTATGTTCATGTGATTTAAGAAGTGACATGATTTCTGCTTTTAATTTACGATTTGATCCAATGAAGTTAGAGACACAGTCACAATAAATATGTGAGCATTTTCCTCGACGAGTGATAAAGCGTTTGGAGCAACGATGAATGAATTTGTTGATAAGTCACTGACTAGTTCTAAGTACATAGCTTTTGTTGCAAAACATATGAATAGAGCTAAATATGCCTTAGACGTTTTAGCTCTGGTAGCTCTTGAAGTTTTAACTGAGAAATGCCCACAGAAGTCTACATCACAATGAGTGGATGGTCGAGATGGATTTACCCATGAGGCTGGTAAATCTCCCATTTGATGCTTTAATCTTTGGGTTCGATAGCGTTTGCAAATTACACCATTCGCGATGATTTATCGTATAGCTGATCCGGCTGAAATAATCCAGAACTGCTATCTGACACATTCTGGCATTAATTGAGAACCAGGATGTAGATGATTTAAAAGAATATCTGTTAAGATTAACTTCGTTAACAAGTGCTCTTTAGGTAAAAGAATAGGATACTTTTGTGAATAAGAAATGTTCGCATGTCTTAGTCTAACTCCCACCTTTAATAACCTTTCATGTAACACTGGATTAAGTGATAAAAATTTACTTTTCACAGATAGTGGTTTAGATTTTCTACAAGGCTTCGAGTTCTGTATTGAAAACTTCTGTTTAAGTTTGCGTTTTTTTTTTGACACACACACACACAAACACAAAACAGCAAAGCATGTTTAGTTCAGAAGCAGTAAGTTTCTTTATTTTGTAAATCCTAAGTTTCTTTTATTTGATGGTTGTTTACACTTTTGAATAAATCGAAAGCAATATACAAGCACTTGTTTTAATTTTAATAGAGAAGAAATTTTTTCGAAAGATCAAATTTTTGAAATTCTTCCTTTGTTTGAGTAATTAGATTCACAACTCTTTTTTCTTCATGTTTGATTTCTATTTTGTTGTCTTCAGTATATGTGGGTTCATGGAAAATGCATTCGAATTTTACCAGAAATGGTGTTCCGTTCGACCATAGGTTATTACTTTTAAGTTCACTCGGACTTTACCACGAGAGGCGCAATCTGCAGGATTTTCTAACTTGGCCCATAATGCCAAGTTGTACTTGGTAAGAATTCGTTAATTTGTGCAACACGATTGGCTATGAATGTTTTCCATCAATTTGAGGTTGAATTCAACTAAGCGAGAACGATTGTGGAATAGCACCAACAGAATGTTTTATCGAAGGAAAGATCTGTGGCCGAAATTAATGCTGACATTAATTAATTTACCAAACGAATGAGTACCGCATAATTCTAGTTCGGGTAAGGTTAATTTTTTATTGGAGCTACTTTTGATACAGAAATATTTAAATTTACTTAATGCCTCCACTGCTATTTATGGAGCGTACATATATTACAGCATCGTATGCTTGTTCTGAAGCATTTGAAAATCCATGTATCTCACATCTTACAGCATTATTGGTTAAAACATATTAATGAATTTTTAGATTTTCTAATTCATGCAAATTGTTCTTGAATTTATTCCAAAGGGTTTCTAAATGGAACGTAAAGAATCACCTCAATTTATTTTTTCTTTCCATAATGTTTGAATTATGATTTTACCAACTATCGTTACTGGTGAAATCCAACCCAACGGATCGAATAATTGAGATAACATAGATAAAATAGTACGTTTAAAGTTGTATGCATATTTACAACTCATTGATAATTTAAATAAAAATACATCATTTTTAGCATCCCACAATATACCTAGCGTTTTAACTGTGTTAACTGTGTGAATTTGATATTTATTAATTTTCGATAAATCATTGCTCAAATTTCTTAATACTAATGGTTCATTTGACGACCGCTTTCTAAGTTCAAACCCTCTTTTTTTAATAATGCATCGATTTCTAATCGCAATTCAATTGCATCTTCTATTGTATCTATATCTGAAATAAAATCATTTACATAAAAATCCTTCATAACTGGTTGTGCAGCCAAAGGAAATGCTTGTCCTTTAATTGCTGAAATCATTTGGTTGCTAGATAAGGCGCTGAAGCCTTTCCGTAGGTTAAAGTAAGCAGGCGATAAGTGCTTATTGGTTCATTGGGAGAATTTCTTCAAATTATTCTTTGAAAATTTGAATATTTCTGAAGAATATTTACCTGCCTATACCTTTCAGTAATGTCTGCTTTCAGTGCAATTTTCCTTTCCCTAAATCTTAATATAAGATTAAAAAGAGGATCCTGAATAGTTGGTCCAATTAACAAATTATCATTTAATGAAACATTATTCGTAGCTTTTGCGGAAGCATCAAATACTGCTCGGAATATAAGAGCTGATTCATTTTTTATGCAATGATGAGAAATGTAATATGTAGATTCACTGTTTGTATTTAACTCATGATCAGGAACTATTTCCACACATGTGACCTAATTTTAAATAATCACTCATAAAATTTGAATAATTCTCTATTAAGTTTGGTTGACGTATCAGTTTACGTTTAATTTATTTGTAACAATTGATTGCCATTTTCCTTGACTTACCAAGAGGTTTCGCATCTTGTTTAAATGGCAATTGCAATATGTAATGACCAAAATTATCCCTAGAATGGGTTTTCTGAAAATGTGATTATCTCACTAAATCTCTTCTTTAGACCATTTACATGCATCAGGGACTTCTTCAATTTGCCAGAATTGCTGCTATGAAGAATCTATATGATGTCAATGATGTACGTGAACACTGCGTTGTTTCGAATTGCCTGATGTAATTTTTCCAAAGACAACCCAACCAAAAATTGTTTTATGTGCTGTTACTGACTCATTGGGAGCTTTGATACAATTACCAACAAATATATCTGAGCAAAAATCTTCATCAAAAAGTTTAACAATTCCACCTGAAACATTATAATACGGATCAGCTAACTTTAAATGAATCGAAACAATCAAACATTTTTGTATTTACTGAAAACTGAGGTAAATCACAAGTAACTTTTTTTAAATGTCAATTCAGTTTGTATAGATTTTTTGTTGTACAGTGACATTAAATCCACAATTACACTATTAGTGGTGGCAGTTTGTTTTCTAGATACACCAGAAATTTATAATCTAATTGTTTTCCTGTTTAATTTTAATTTTTGAAAGCGCATTCTTCGCTTATGAATGATGTTTGTGATGGGCTATCAATTAAAACCTGACATTTTTAATAATTACTGATAGAATCGATTACATTAACCATAGCTGTGGGTAATAAAATTTGATTGTCACCAAAAAAATTGAACAATGAGTTGATACTATTGAATCAACCAATTTTTTTACACTCACTACTATTACCGTCTGACGTTAGCCAAAGGTATAGCGAGCTTGGCTTGTCCAAGTGTCATTAGAAACAACAACAACAGTCTGACGTAACATCATTCATCCATAAAGAATTTTTACGCTTCTTATTTTTTACAAGAAAATCTTTTTTCCGGTTATGTGACAATTTTATGAAATCCTCGCATTTATAAATGGGATAGGTATCTTTGCAGAAAAAACATGCACAAGGAACAACTAAATGCGAAGATACGTTTTCATTCTTACTATGCGGTTTAAACTTTTTTTTTTTTTGACTCGGCATTACCCATTTATTTACACTAACATATGCCAACGAGGCTGCACAGTAACACAAACCCTCTGAATTCCGCAAACGATCTTCAAAACCGACCTTTATGTGACAGATGCCACTCTTCTAAGGGTTTGGGGTCTAGCTTTCTGCGCAAAAAATGAATAAGAATAGTATCCCACTTATCCGTTGGCTGATTTATAATTTCCAATATATCTAAGCATTGGTTAGTAATATCTATTAATCTACGCAATCTCTCCTTGAGCGCTTCCATTTTGCACAATTGGCTGTGAAAAAGCTTATCGAGTGTAGAATAAATTATTGCTATTGTATTTTCGAAACGTTCCTCAATTAATTTTCAAGCTTTAACATAATTTGCATCTGATATTTCAATATTTCGAATTATGGTTCTCCTTTTAAGGATAATTATAAATACTGTAATTTTTTTGAACGTCACTTAATGATGTATTATTATGAACAATTGATAAAAATATATCACAAAATGAAATCCACTCAGAGAAATTACTAGAAAATGAGGGTAAACAGATGAAAAAAAGATAGAATGTCGGTTACGGTTGTGTTTTGAAAATATATGAATGTCGAAAGAGATAAGTGTTTTATTGTTTGTGATGTGCTGTTTGATTTAAATGAATGTTGTTAACGTTTCCTTCAATGTTGTCATCTAAAAACAAATTTTGCTCGCATTCATTTTTACAGTAAATCCTAGTAGGAATTACAACAGATACCATTCATTCCACCGTTCGCATGAGCTACCGCTCTGGTAACAATGAAAGTCTACAAATGGTGCCACTCCACGGCTGAGGCAAAAGATAGGCTGGACCAATAAATGAATCAGGTTCTCTTAATTGCAAGACATTGGTTAAACATTTATTCACAATCATTCTGATGATTATTTACAATGAACTATGAAACGTAATGATCTTCTGCAGGGCCGATGCAGGTTATTCATAAGAATCTTCGGTCGACTTGCGGTTTTCAGAGGAGAATTGAGTTTTACCACTCTAGGAACATTCGTTGGAATCACCGGACATTTGAAGAAGGATTCTTCTTTGTTGCAGGCAGAGGTCTTCCTCCGGTATCTTCGGTCAGGGACTCACGCGGACCGAATCAGCAACTAAGGCCGATGGCGGAACTCCCAGTCTTGGATTTGTTATGCATATAGAGTTCCGGCATGCGAAGCAGGCCTTTACTCTCTCATCTGCTGTAGTTCCATGTAGGAATGCCAGATTTCACTCACATCAGTTCGCTAAATCTTTGCGTGAAAGTCTTAGAAGACTGTTCCCATCAATATTGAGCATTTTGAGGAGATTGTGGCTTGCAGTATTAGAGATTTCCTATGTTAAATTGACGATTGTATAACAAAATAAAATGAAAATATAAAATAAATGCATTTCTGGGTTTTATAAATAGTTAAAGTAGAAAATACCGTGCACATACTATCTCATTCAGCTAAGACAGAGAATCAAGCCTTGAAATATATGAATCCGCGAGTTCACTTTTTAAAGGAACGTGAAATCTTAATTTCTTCATTTTATTTTAATTTAATGGCTTCACTTATGTGAATCGAAACTTCTCCAATAGAAAATGTGTCCATAAATTTCGGAGGAGAAAACAACGATATATCCACTATTTAATTAGCACTTGCGCACTAAGAAATGCTCGTACACATCATCTAAAAATAAAGCGAATGAACACTTCAATATATCCCTTTTAATAAGTAATTATCGACTCTAACCTATGCATTTAATATCGGTGCCGTATTGGAAGAAACATAAACGCATACGTTACATGGTCATAAATAACACTTTTTCGGAAATTGTACAAATAGTAAATGTTTTTATTAATATCAGTATTGCCACGACAGCCCTTTGTGGGCCTTGGCCTTCTTCAGAAGTCTCTGCCATTCCACCCCTTTTCTAGAAATCGACCTCCAGTTCTTGACTTTAAGTATGTTGAAGTCTTCTTCCAGGCAGTCCTTCCATCTCTTTTTGGGTCTTCCTCTTGGTCTACTACAGAAAGGGGTGGTGTTGAAGACCTTTATGGGTGTTCTCTCTGTACTCATTCTCATGAGGTGGCCTGCCCATCTCATTCTTGATAGTTTTATTGATTGAATGATGTCTTCTTCTCTATAGATTTTGTACAGTTCAAAGTTATACCTTTTTCGCCAGGTGCTGTTTTCCAGGACAGCACCAAAAATAGTTCTTAGGACCTTTCTCTCAAAAATCGCCAATGTTTTCTCTTCCTTCATCGTCATTTTATTAATATAAATAAATAAATAATCATGACAGCGTAGAAAGAAGGAAAAAAACCGGCGCCAGTTACACATAACTGATATTTTAAAAGATAAGAACTACACGACTTTGTTCTCAAGGAGAGAGGAATTCCTAAACGAAAAAATGCCACACATCGTTATAAGGAATTTCATCGCGACAAAACTTAACAATATGTTTAAATTAGTATTATTATGATTCGAATTAATTACAAACGTTGTGCTCGAAATTTCGAAATGGAACAGATCTTACATCCTGAGCAAGTTCAGCGGGCTGGCAAAATTCTAACAGAATTTATTTCTACTAAAGTTAAATAATAATTTTTTTTTCAAGATTTATTTAAAATTTTAATATTTTAAAGAAAATAAAATAAAATTGTAAAGAGGCATTTTCATAAGATGTTTGAATGACAGCTCTTTAATGTGTAAAGAATGACATTCTATGTTCTGTAATGAATGATTTGGCAAAAAAGGCAAGCATTCATTTATATTCGTTTCACAACAGAGAGAATACACCTATGCATTTTCTTAGGTTCAGACATTGTTACAAATTTCCAGAAATTAATTCTGTACATAATCGAATCACAGGAAATCTTGCTAGAGGCTCTTTCCTTGTTCTTATCCTCGATAAACCCGTCATGGAACGTTGTAGAATACTTAGATCACCTGATTGATTATATTTCAATGAAAAAAAGCCTGGCATTCTGGCCTTTTTTTTTTCTTTCATTTTACATCTGATTAGGATGTTATACAACTAGCAAGGATAGAATCTTATTTAAATGCTAGTTTTGACAATTGTGAATTTCTTGTTTCTAAAAAATGTTTTTTTTTCTCCTTATAACTCAAATTATTACTCCATTCAAATGCTTCTAAAATTTTTCTATAAGAATCAGAATATTAAAAATATGCTTCTAGAATTAGGGAAATTATTTTTGTTGGTAAAAACCACATTTATGTGCATGAAAAGTAATGTGACCAAAATCTACTATTTAGATGTCTGTCTAGTAAAGGAGTCCTGCTCGTCACTGGGAGGTGGTGAGCTCTATACCTGACCCTGTCGAATATCCGTTATCTTCACTCATGTAAAATAGGTCGTGGTCACTATGTCCTTCCGTTGATGTGGTGAGATGCGGAAAGGAAGACTCCAGTTCAGGTGTCGTCCTCTCGTCACATGATCATGGTTCTAAATAGTAATGTACGTTGATCAATAATCAGAACAAGAAAATAAGCTCTGAGATCGTTGATAAATTATGTATTTAATTTTTAAACGATTTAATATAATTTCACTCCATCTCAAAATTTCAGTTTCGCTGAGGTGCTAAAGTGATAAAACCCTTCCAGCCATTTTCAAGTGAATTTTGTGACGTCACTTATCGATGAGATCCTTTACCTTTCTGCGATAAGGCAATTCCGAGTGACATGAAAATTCCATTACTTTCGGTTAAGTAGAATAAATCGTGACAAGTCACTTTTCGTGATTTTTTTCTGTAAATGTAACACATCACAATGATTTATTAAACTGATTCCCCAAAAAGCACGGGTTGTTCTAAAAATATTCTGGAAAAATGGATCATCAGAAATCATCCTCTCAGAACTTAGATTAAATGAACAAAGCGATTGACTAACAGATGAAGTAATTAGAAAAATCTGTGAACACGACTTTTTAAATTCCGTGATGTAATATTCATGTGAGTATGGGAGATTTTACCTTCAAATTAACTATGAGAATTTAGATTAAAATTATCTGAAGGGTTGAAATGACGTTCCTTACTAGTTTCCAAGGTTCTCATGGAGCAATGAAAAAAAAAAAAAGGCAAATGCTTCCTATCGTTCTCCACTTTCAGTCATTCTGGCACAAGCAGTTGAACAGGATGCCAGGCCCAATGCCAATCGACGTCCTGGCGCCAACTTCCCCGTCAGCTCACACACCTGTTGAGTTACACAAGTGACTTTTCTTTGTTTTATTCTTTATGACGTGAAACCAGAGATGTTATCCTCTAATGATCGACATATGGCATAGAAATGAAAATCTGATAAATTTACTATCGTGTCCGATAATGGATCTTGTTATTATTTATTTTTCTATGTAATTATAATTTAATTGGAAATACTAGATTCCTCCAATAATATATAATTAAAACTATACTAGAGTAAAACTCTATCGTGTCGTGAAATAAACTGAAGTCATCCTATAAATACATCAAAAAAATTTTCTTAATTTAAATATTAAAAGTATATTACTATAAAAATGTGTTTTTTTTCTCATTATTTATTTACTTTACCTTACATGCTAAATTGTATTTTTAAGCATTCTGATATTCGGAAAACAATCTTCTAATAATATTCCACATACTTCAATAATACTTTAGTAATTCACACTACATTGTCAAAAACGGAAAATTTAAATGCTGCTGTTGCGAAAAATTGCTTTTACAAGATTTATTTCCTTGAAGTGAGGGGAAATAGCAAATTTTATTTTCTAACCTCATCCTGATTTTCTCCCTTGACCATAGAATTTCATCCACTACAAAATAAGTCTTAAAGCTATTTTATTTATTTTGAGATTTTTCAATTATTTTGACCCCTAACAGTAGCTTCATTTGGTGATCATTTTCTCAACAGAACTAAATTTTTATAACAATAATGAAATCTAAACTGCGTTGGTGACCAGAGTTTTTAAGTAATGATCCTAAGCTTCGAAATAGCTATTACAAATTGAATACAAATAGGATATCTTGTGACAGCCTTTAATAATATTTTTTGAAAAAAACATAAGTTAAAATGAAAATTTATTTATTTTATTATTATATCTTCAATTTATTATTTACTTTATTGTCATTATATTATTTACTTTCCAGAAATGCTTACAAGTAAATTCAGAGAAAGAAAGCTCATTGGAAAAAATTGATTCGAAAAAAGTCTTTCTAAAGCTGATTTCCTTCTTTATGTAGTATACCTTGTGTTATAAATATTTTAATCCAAATTTCATTGGTGGATTGAGGCTCAAAACTGGACTCTTAAAGAAATTTTGATAATCTGGTGGGCGTTATTAATCTGTCTAGAACATGTGGGTTCCCAAACTTTTTTTTTTCTCGTGGACCACTTTCAAAGTTTTACTATTTTCAGTAGACCCCCTGCTGCTTCATTTCTACTGTATTCCCAAAACTCCTAAAAAATATCACCCTAAATTGGAGGAGGTGTTAAGAAAGAAAAAAACACTTTTTGTTGTGTCCTATTTATTAAAATAATACTTGTGGTTCTACAAAATAATAAACATTGATTACAATATACAATAAAAATATGTATGACAAATAGGCAGATACTTACTTTCTCTGGCACTGTAAACATTGTGACATCGATTCACTCACAGTCACACTTTTATGTTCAAATTCTCGGAAACAAATGAGTAACGTTTTATTCTTGGCATTCGCGTATTTATACTAATGTAGATTGCAACCACAGCGCAAGTCGAATTTCATCTTTTTGCAGGTCTAAACAAGCATCCCGGACGAGCGAGCACACGGGCGGCACTTTGCAAGTCCCGACATGTGTTGTCTATTATCGACTAATTGTACTATTATCTATTGTTCTACTTATTTCTGTGTTTGAACTGAGTCTCGAATATTTTTGAGTACCTACTTAGTGAAGGATGCTACCTGCCTACGTTGATAGGTAAATCCAAGCCAAAATTGTTCTTCTTTATTATGAAAACCAGAAAATGTTTAGTGGACTCCCACTTACAAATTGTGAACCCCTGTTTTCTTTTCTCGTCTGCGTGGACCTCCGTGTGGTCCCCTATGGACCCCTGGGGGTCCACCTGGACCACTTTGGGAACCTATGATCTAGAAGGATGTGAGCAATCCTGGAATCATAACGGTGCGTGCACTGGGGTGGTTCAAGTGTCCCGGTGTGGTGTAAGAACGAAGATAGATCTCATCACTAGACCGTGGTTCAAAATAACAATCTGAAGGGATGCACTGAGCGGCATTTGTTGCAAAAATATCCGGATGGAAACGATCAGAAATAATTAAATGCAATCTTCTCGATGAGCATTGGCAATGCATGAAGATACCAAGTGTGCTCCTTAGGAAGCCATGTTTGGGATGCCTTTAAAAGTAGGATTGACAACATCTTTCTCAAATGACTCGATCAATTATCTTAGAACCGAATAACATCAAGTTTTAACAGAAACGGTTAAAAATGCTTCCCAACAAGCAAAAGGGAAGTTGACTCTAATGTGAAGAATAATGATTTTCCACCTGCAGTTATATAAATTCGGGATTCATGAAGAAAACCATAAAATGATTCATTTTAACCAGACAGATATTTGAACTAGGCGAGAACAATCAACAAAAAACATTGAACAAGTGCTAGCAAAGTATAGAAACACACAGGCAAAAATATATTAAAAGTTTCAAATCTTAAATTTTCTTCTGGTCATGCTGCGAAACTACGAATACCATATGTAGATAGAGGAGAGAGTGAACCACAAAATTTATTAGCAATTTTATTTGAAGATCAAAATGGAGAATTCTATCTTTTAGGAACAAAAGAAGGAAAACATCAGAGTGAAGAAAAATTTGTTTTGTTGGAAGGTCAAGCACTAGGAGAATATATTAGAAAACCATCTTTCTAGAGGTTAGGTTAATATGAACAATGTATTTGCTAGGGAGAGTGCAAATCTGTAAAAAAAAATTGGAAAATTGTGTAATTCTAATGTCATAATAGTCTAATGTGCCTAAATAAATAAACTTACTAGTAAATATAAGTCCCTGCTTTTTTTAGAATACGGATTTAGTTTGTTTTTGATATGGAACTGTTTTATATATATTCTAATACATTAAATTGTTTTCTTTATTTAGGTCTTTCATTTGACAAGACATAAAAATGATCTACAAATAATTTTGGTGTGGAGTCCGAATTTTTCAGTACACACATGCCATAGGGACCCGTTTATAGGGTGGGCAACCATTCACACCTCATTCATACAAGGAAAGGACAAAGACAGGATAGATAGAGAAAGTACATCCATGTCCGAACCGGGATTCGAACCCAGGACCTTCCTATCCGTAATCGGGGACTCTGACCACTTAACAGGGCGGGCGGCTTGGTTCAGTTGAAAAACCAGCGCACCCCATAATGCCAGCCTAGCTGGCACACGATAACAACAACAAATTTAATTCAAAGCTATGTTTTGTTTAGATAAAAATGAAGTATTTACTGAAATAATAAGATAGACTTTATGTATATTTGAATGCCTTTTACAACATATGTTATATATATTATGTTATGATCTAATGTATCTGTTTTAAAATACCCATTTAACGTATAGTACAAAAGAGCCAGTTTTGTGACATTTTTATAAATAATTGAAAAATATTATTATAAATTTTATTCTCAGTCATCTTCAAATTCTTAAGAGCAAAATTTTAAAAACATTTATTTTTTCGAATCATGATATCTATTATTACTCTAAATAAATTTCACTCCCCATTACGAGATAGGGATTTCATAAACCAATCGGTAAATGTGATAAATACACAAAAATGCATCACATTCATCAAATTTAGAGGTGATTATGTATAATCACAGGATTAACCACTTTTACTGCAAAATATATAATACAGAAAGAGAAGAATCAGTAAGAAAGCAATGAACAATTAGAAAACTAAACATGAAAAATATTTGCTGATGAAGTATGTTCAAACTATTCTTTTCAGCTCAAGGGACCATCGCACAGACATGGGTTAAAAATAAATAAGTAAATAAGTCTATTTGTGGGAAACTGGGAATAAAAGAAAGGAATAGTCGGTGCATGCGTACTTTGACCGAGATTCGGTCACCAAAACACATCGATCGTTTTCATCGATCAGACGATTCCGCAGCACACTCACGAGTATGGTAATCGATACCGGGTTGTCATGGTTACCACGTTCAGTACTCTTGGCGGGAAACTACTAAGGTCAAGAGTACAACTGTGTTTCTAAAATTAGATACCTTTTATCTCTTTCGAAAGAATAAGGAAATGCTAACATGGAAGTGAAATGACGCAGATAATTTTTGTGAGCTGAGAAGTAAGAGATTGCCACGAAAATCAATTTATATATGAAGTTCTTAAAATACCGTCAAGACATATTTTTTTTATGTAGAATCATCCTTTTGAGTGTGTCATGAAGAACACCATCCCTTTATCAGCTTCGTAGAGCGTTGTTGGCGATTTTTAATCGAAAGATGCGGCGATACAACACGAGGCAACGTAAAATTTCCACATTTTACTTCAGCAATGAAATCTCGAGATGTATAAAGAGAGAGAGAGAGAGATAAGCCGACCGTTGGCTAAGTGGTTAGCGCTCCTGACCTCTGAGCCGTGGGTTCGAATCCCGGTTCGGACATGGATGTTACTTTCCTTCTCTGTTCTCTCTGTCCTTTCTTCTGTGATGTTGTATGAATGTGGCCCACCCTATAAAGGGGGTTGTGGTGGTATGACGCGAGTGACGCTACTCGCCTCCGTGACTTGGTTCACAGGTGTCCGCTGGGTAACGACACCTGAGTAGCAGTCTCTGGCCTTGTTGTGGCATAGGGTTCAACCCTCAAGTGCCCGCCGTTGGGAAAAAAAAGAGAGATAAATACTTGAGACTGACAATCATAAAAAAATTTTTTTAACGGAATAAATATGTGGTTATAATTAGAATATATTTGCAGTATGAAACAAAACAAATGATCATTTGCACACATGTAGATGACAACCGTATGTATTTTTAACATTTTCTTGCAGAGCGTGAATTCTTGTTCAGTATTTTTTTCTTTGAATCATCCTTCCGGAACAGTATGTCTCCCCACTTTCTTCCGAAGTAAATAGTTCTTTTTCAAGTTCTGAAAAGGACGTAAAAGTTTTGTGTAACATTTTGTGATTTTAATAAAGATGACCCGTTGACAAGAGTGTTTCCAAAAAGCAATCTTTGCTTAACCCTTTCGCGCGCTTATCGCTGAGGCGGGCAGTTTCTTTGGCGAGTGTTTGTCCAGGGCCCGAGGCTTTTTTGTTGTTAAGCTTAAATTCATGAATTTACCGAACTTTAAACGAATTTGTTTAGTAACGCTCTGTATTGTGTGAATTTGAACGCGCGGCATATGCTTTCTTTATATATTTATACATATTTTAGTTACATAAGTCATTTCTTGTTTAAATATATATTTTTGAGCTCCAGTGGCTCAGTAGCTTCACGCCGCTTCCCGTAAGCTCAGCAAAGTGAAGCATCATTGGCCGCGGGCAGTGGTTGGGAGGGTGACCACGGTGTACTCTCCTTCACTGGGTTGCTGGAGCTCCGTGGGTTGGGGACGTGTCCACGTTAATATGTGACGTCCAAAGTCCTTCCGCTGGTGTGGAGAGGAGGGTGCCAGCTCAGGTGTGGTCTCGTTGCCTGACCGTGGTTCAAAATGACGAGGCACCTTAAAATGAGCAAAAGTCGTACTTTCACCTTCGTGGTGCTCTGATCCAAACGAAAGACGCTCTCTATTGACTTAACTCACACTGCCAAAGGCATAGCGATCTTGGCTTGTCCAAGTGTCATAAGCAACAACAACAACAAATATATATTTTACACATTTTATTTCCATTACTTACTTTAATGACTTTTAACATTATGTATCTGAAAACTAAATATGTTACTTAAAATTTACGAGATACATCCTCAGGATATTTACTCCTCAGATACAGATTAGTCTCTTCAGAAATTAATTTCATTATTGGATCATCAAAATAATATCTTAAGAGATCAACTTCTTCTTCAACCGAATTATCCACTTTAATTTCAGGAACTGCTTTAAATGCGATAAATTTTCAATTGTGGACGACCATGGAGAAGTACTTGCTTTCGATGTACTCGGCATACAGATGTCCTCATCGTCAATACATTCGCTAGAATCTTTATGAACAGAACAATCAGAATATATTCTAGTGTCACTAACACTTCTACCAGAATCAATATCTGAAATATTTAGCATCATTTCTGCTATGTCTGACTCAGTTAAATATTTTTGACCCTGCAACGGTAAAAACACAAAAGAATTTACGTCTACAAGATCTAATTATCCACTAACAACTGGACTGCAAACCGAAATTACCAACGCTCTAGTGAAAATAAAACTCCCTATTTACTATAAACAAATACCACGTGAGAATTTAAAGAGCCGTCACATAAAGCATTTATTACGTTCGCGAAAGCATTTATTTCTCCCTGTGTTTATGTAATCGAAAACCACGTGTATTTGAGTCATGCTTCTCTCATTTCAAGTAGAAGGTATCTAATTGTTTAAAACAGCTGTTTTAACAACACTTGAAAGTAGTCTTTATAAGTAGAGTTGTATTCATAAATTATTTTATGGAAAAATCTATTCTGGGTTCTCATCAGGGCTTATCAGTCAGACAGCTTTTCAGAGCATAAGTTCTGGGCTCACGAGCAGCCTCTGTTGAAACAACGGAAGATGGATAATGCGCTTGCTGCATGCTTATGTGTCAGGGGGTGCTACTCATGTTCCCCCCTTTGCGTAGCGTGAATGCAGCCCTCCATCCTTTGAAAAGACCTGCAAGGCAATTTAAATGGTGGATATACATACATAGACGAAACCCGGACTGTACTTTTAGGTTAACGGATTTGGAGTACTCACCCATTCGCCATTTTGAGTCACGGTCGCCAAGCTGAATGGTTAGCGCTCTTGCCTTCGGTTCAACAGTTCTTGGGTTCGAATCCCACCTTGGGTATGGTTGTTTGTAGTGGTTCGGAATCCACTTTAAACCGTAGGTCCCTGTCTAATTCTCCCCATTCGCTATTTTGAGCCACAGTCACCGAGCTGGCAGCCGAATGGTTAGCGCTCTTGCCTTCGGTTCAACAGTTCGTGGGTTCGAATCCCACCTTGGGCATGGTTGTTTGTAGTGGTTTGGAATCCACTTTAAACCGTACGTCTCGGTCTAATTCTCCCCATTCGCCATTTTGAGCCACGGTGGCCGAGCTGGCAGCCGAATGGTTAGCGCTCTTGCCTTCGGTTCAACAGTTCGTGGGTTCAAATCCCACCGTGGGCATGGTTGTTTGTAGTGGTTCGGAATCCACTTTAAACCGTAGGTCCCGGTCTAATTAGCCCTAGTGTGCAAAAAAAAATGACCGTTGAGCGACAAACAAACAAACAAAATGAGCCACGGTCAGATGACGAGGTCACACCTGAGCTGGCACCTTCCTCTCCACAAATGGTGGATATTAAAATGCCTTACAATAACCATACCAAGCAGTGGGAGTCTCCGTCATTCAAAGGCAAGGAGGAGGCACACCGTCATTTGACCAGCCCTGCCAAAGGTATCACTTCACTTGGAGGGCATTTAACGTGCCCTGATTGCATTGAGTCGACACAACGGACCTTCAGCTCAGTCGGGATTATAACTCACTATTTTCTGGTAATGAGAACGACGACTTGGCCAAAATGCACATATGTCAGGATGAATGCTTGGGAGTTTTCATGTTTCTCACCTTGCAACAAATGAGTGTATGGAAAATACTTCCAAAAGGCAATGACATCAAAATTCTTTGCAACAGCCATCAATCGACAACGTTGTAGTTCTAATCATTTGTGAATCAAGAATTTGTTTCATAGAAAAAATAAATCTTTATATTTGGATTGTGTTCCATTCTTGACGCCACGAGAAATCGTAACACTTTTTTTGGCACCTCGCTTCTTAATATTATATTAATAGAAGAGAATATTATGCATAATATAATATGATAGTATAAAATAGAATGCCAGTATTTAATTCCTACTCTATATGAAGGCTTATTCACCTATGTCAGCGCACCCACTGGTGTCACCATAAGAATGCCATCTATTCTGACCCATGTTATGTCTCAGAAGTAGTCGGTCGTTAGAAAAAAGTACCACATGTTGTGCGTTGCCTTGACAACAGTTTGAAAACAAGTGCGTGTATGGGAAGGGATTCCTCTTTCAGATGGTGCACTCTTCATTTGACATCACTTTAATCTCTGCTCTTCTACAGAATGAGGACACGCTGTGAGTCTTTTTAAAACAACTTTCTGAAATAAATCTTCGCCAATATCAAACCTGAAAACAATCAGGAGCTGTTCGCAATTACTTTGCCTATACTGAACATGAGCAGATATAATTTAAAACTAAATAATTCGATGTATATTCACATTTCTGAAGGAACGCATGTAAGGTTTCTTCCATGCTACACTGTAAATAGTGAGATTATTACAAAAATCACCATGCAAGTATTATATTTCTTTTCCTTACATATTTTTTACGCAAACATGGGGATCAAAATATTAAAGGAACAGACTAAAATTTGGAGGGGAAAAATAAAATAAATTTTAAAATTTTTTGAAATCGTCCTTGCTTATATAAACTAACCATAAAGTGGATGTTTTGGCATGTCTTTTTCATTTTGCTTTTTATTCTGATCTACTGTCATCGTGTTAATGGCTTGAATCAATGGAAAACGGCTTCTCAAAAGCCGATGTTTTTGTCTTTATATAAGAAATAGTTTTATTAACAAAATGAATATCTATAGTATTCTCTCTCTCAGACGTTCGATGATAAACTTCACTTTGTTTGCAGCCGCTCTGTGAATTCGTTGACCAGTCGAATTGACGACGCCGTCTCAATATAGATGTCTTAAATTATGTGTGACGCAGATGAAACGTTATCTGACTCGTCATGGATACTTTAAACCATAGGTTCCTAAAGTGATCCAGGTGGACCCCCAGTTGTCCATAGGAGACCACCCGGGGGTCCACGTAGACGTGAAAAGAAAACAGGGGTTCACAATTTGTAAGTGGGAGTCCACGAAACATTTTCTAGTTTTCATTATAAAGAACAAAAATTTTGGCTCGGATTTACCTATCAACATAGGCAGGTAGCATCCTTCACTAAGTAGGTACTCAAAAATATTCGAGGTACAGTTCAGACACAGAATTGAATAGAACAATAAATAATAGTACAAGTGTACACCACATGTCGAGACTTGCAAAGTGCCGCCGGTGCGCCCGCTCATCTGGGATGCTTGTTTAGACCTGCAAAGGGATGAAATGCGACTTGCGCTGTGCCTACAATCTACATTAGTATAAGTACGAATGCCAAAAACAAAACGTTACTCATTTGTTTCTGGGATTTTGAACATAAAAGTGTGACTGTGAGTGAATCGATGTCAGTGTTTGCATTGCCAGAAAAAGTAAGTATCTGCCTATTTGTCATACATATTTTTATTGTATATTGCAATAAATGTTTGTAATTTTTTATATAACCACAAGTATTATTTGAATAAATAGGACTCAAGAAAATGTGCTACTTTTTTCTTAACACCTCCAATTTAGGGTGATGTATTTTCGGAGTTTAGGGAATGCTGGAGAAATTTAGCATCAGGGGGTCTACCGAAAATAGTAAAACTTTGAGAGTGGTCCATGAGAAAAAAAAAGTTTGGGAACCCATGCTGTAAACCAATGGAATAAATAAGTGGCGTAGTCAGGATCTCAACTGGAACAAGAAAAAAACAACCAATTTATGGCTTTAAAAAAAAAAAGTTTGATACAAAATTTGAAAACTTAAATTATTACGGTCTGAAAAACCTTCGTATAAAAATATGTAAAAAAAAAAAAAATAGGAATCAGAGAATAGCATACTTTTAACATCATGTAGTGGACAGGCCGAAAAGTGGTTGTAAAGCATTTTAACATGCAACGTGTAAATTGCCTTCCAAAGACAGTGGGTGTTTGAGCAAGCAGAAACGCGTCATCCGTCTCCCGAAGTACAACAGCTGTCCTTCCACTAGCCTATGTTGAACCCTATACTTTTCTTTAAGGAGATCATGTCGGTAATGAATTAAGGCGTTGAGTTGCAATCAAAAACACCTACCTTTAGTTTGCATATTAGTGGTTAGATTAAATGGGCTCGAAAAATAACGAGTGGAGCCAATATTTGCATGCAGTGACTTACTGTAAGATTGTGGAAGGACAGCAAAGCAGAAGGACATGGTTTCGATCCTATGCACTGTTGAACAACTGGATTGAAATTCCACCATCTTCATGCACGACTGTCCGGTAGGAAATTTTCCAGGTTACCGCCCTTGTGACTCGTCAACACTATGCATGAAAAGTTCTCCAAAAAGGCAATTTACGGAATAGAATAAAAGTATCTTATTATCTTACTCCGTTACACAGTCAACTAGAAGACTTCAGTTCATTAGGAATTCGAACTCACTACGTTTCGACAGTGAGAAAGACATCCTAACCAAGTTTCATTTCGCAAAATTATATAACATTTTTAAACAAAGCTGAAGCCGCCCAACTTGCCTAGTGGTCAGCGTGTCTGACTGCGGATAGGGAGGTCCTGGGTTAGAATCCCGGTTCGGGCATGGATGTACTTTCTCTCTCTATCTATGTCTTTGTCCTTTCCTTGTATGAATGGGTTGTGAATGGTTAACGGGTACCTCTATAAACGGGTACCTGTGGCATGTGTGTACTGAAGAAGTCGGACTCCACACCTAAATATGGTTCAGCTGGAAAAGTGGAGCAGCGCAACCCATATTGCCAGCCTAGCTGGCACACGACAACAACAACGAACAAAGCTGAAAGAGAATTGGATAGTGTTACAAATAAAATGTTTTTACTCGCAAGATTATTTTTACAGACATTTAAGCTGCACAATTTTTCTTGATATCTGTAAAACTTTGTTTTTCGGAATATAATTAGAATAAAAATGTATTGATATATTGAGTTGGTAATATACAAAATAAAAATCTTGCTATTGGCATCAAACGGCATAAAGAAAGCATATTGGATATCCAGTTCACACGAAGGATGATGTCGGGCTGTTGTCTTCCTACCCACATGGCGCAACAATGCGCCTTTCTTAAGAAAAGGCGTGTTTGTTAGCGTCGATGAATCCAAGAGCATTTGGACGGAACACGCGCTTCCCTCTCAAGGCGGTCAAGGCTGCTGAAAATGACGCAAGCAGCTGGTTACTGACCTTGCCACCATCACATCGCGTAAGAAAGAAAATACTCGAAGATACGCTTGTGTTTCCTAATGTTTCTCTCCCCCTCCCCCATATTTTAAATGCTTTTCTCTTGAATGTAAGCTTCAGATAACGTCACGCTGCGAACCTTGGGCATAACTGATATTTGCGATTCAATTCATTTGCAGTAAGAGTTGTTCTGCCTTTTATGAGGATAATAACTTCCAATTTTTTTGAGGTAGCGGTGGTATGGTTGGTTAGGACATCATTATCGGAAGGTGGTGGGTTCGAATCCCGACTGAACCGAAGAGTGCTTGCTCGCCAAAATGAATTCCTCGGTGGCCCAAAGAGTCAAAATTACGGAGACACTGTAGAAAGCTTTCTAATAGAAGTGGTTGCCGGCTGGCAGTGGAAAGAGATTCCTGGTTCTGACGAACCTTCACTCTCTGGCTGGCTAGCATCTTACTGGTAGGCTATATCTCGATACTGATTGGCGTAACTAGTTACTATTTAACTAGTTGTGCCAATCGGGACTTGTTAGAATTTAAGTAAAATTGTAAGGGAAATGCAGATTTAATTAATTAAATAATTTAAAATTATATTACATAAATAAAAATATATTGTTAGATTTAAATAAATTTATTTTAGAACACATATAAGCAATATTTACAAAAAGTTAATAAAAATATATAAAGATTTAGTCCTTAATTCATCTGTAAAAGCAGTGTGAAACGAAAGATAAGACATACACTAGTAACAGCGATTCTATATACCAGTGAAGAAATTTTATAAACATATACAGTTTTTTTGTTTGTTCATTTAAATTTTTTACAAACATACATGCATACATACATACACACACACACACACACACACACACACACACACACACATATATATATATATATATATATATATATATATATATATATATATATATATATATATACATATTCTTTTATGATATTTTTATTTATTTAGGATCCTATTAGTAAATAATTAGTAAGTAATAATAAAAGAGAGAGATGCATTACTTATGTGTGGTTTATTCAAGGTGGCTGGTGATTGAGGAAACTTTGGAGAGAATCGAAGTAGTGAACGGGGATGGTGCCGGTTATGGTTGCTAAGGTCGTTATAGGACGGAAGAGTTATGGTAGTTTCATTTTCAGTTTTATAATGTTTTTGTACCTGTTGTACATTATTTTATCAAAATATTGTCTAATAGAGGGTTTTAATTCTTGTCTTATTTTGTCATTGCTAAAAAAACCAGTGCCTTTTAAAGGTTTGCCTACTAATTTTATTTTGTAGGGTTTCTAATTTTTTATTTTACTGTCGTGGGGGCAGGCATAGGACAGAAGTGCTCTGAGGTATGCTTTGTAAATGAGCACTTTATTTTCCAGTGAGAGTTCAGAATTGTATTTGATAGGACTGCAGATCGCTGTTTAAATTTGTTTTGAATAATTTTAAAGTTATTATTCCCCGTTAATTTTCTATTGAATGTGACACCAAGATATTTTCATGTAGCAGACCAAGATAGTGGGGTGTCATTTATTTTAACTTTATCACATGTAATGAGCTTTTTTTTGGTTAACATTATAGCTATACTTTTACTTCCATTAATTAGGATTTTCCATTTTTTTAAACCAGAGCTCAAGTAGCGTGTTAAGTTCATTAGAAATATTTGATAGTTTCCTACTCTGTGCGAGTGTGAATGTATCATCCGCAAAGAGATGCAAGGATGTGTGCGTTGTGATTTTGGTTTGTGGTTCGCATAGATAAGAAAGAGTCTGAGTGCAAGTTTGGAAACCTGTGGCATGCCTGACAAAAAGACATAAAATTTGTCTTATTGTTGAGCATGTAGTACCTATGCGAACTCAGAGCTTTCGTCCCAAAAGGTAAGATATAATTAATCTGTTGAGTGTGGGTCACAGAGAGACCAATAATGACGAGTTTGTAAACAAGTTTGCCAATCCAAACTCTGCCAGTCTTTGGCTATGTCTAAGGAAACTATTCCAGTACTTTTTTTTCAACTGGAATCCATGGGTAATTATTTCACCAATGCTCATCAGTTGATGGGTTGTGGAATGGTGTTTTCAGAATCCGTGTTGTTCGGGAATGGTGATGTTATTATCATTCAATTAAGTACCCGTCTAAAAATCTAAACTCCATGGCACGACAGCCCATGTGAGCCAAGGCCTACAATGCCCATAACTGTTTTCATAACCGAGGGCCCTGGGGTGCGAAGCATGTCTCAGTTAGGTGGTCAGCCTAACGTAAGAGCCCCAGTGTTTAGTTCCCAAGCATGCTTGGTACTCAGTTAATCGACCAACTGAAGGGATGAAAGGCTGAGTCAACCTTGCCCAGCCCGGACCTCGGACCTGTGTCATGGGAGCATGAAACGCTGCCACTAAGCCACCTGGCTTCAAGTTCCCGTCTGTTCTATTTAAAATAATCCCTTCAGCCTTTTTACTAAATAAAAGAAGCAAACAGGTGGGTCTGTAATTTGATGAAAGATAATTTTCCTGCATGTGTAAAGGAATAATTGAAGCAGTTTTCCACTGAGGAGAAAAATAAGTAATTTTAAGAATTTTAGTGATGTGCATAGTAATATTGAATATGATTTCAGTGGGGGGGGGGTTAATCATTAAATTGCGTATGTGCCAAGTGTTTTAATAATAGCCATTACCTCTGAGGTAGTTCAACCACTCGTGTTTGTGGTCTGGAGAGACACCTCAGAATTGTGCGTGCAACGAGGTCTTCCTTGCGTGTGATGTGAGTTGTTGTTGCACCAGCATGCTTCCCTGTACCTAGCGCTGAGCTCAGCTCTACCAGTTAGATAGAAGCATTTAAATGGAGTCTTCGTGATTTTGAAGCAGGGACCTGGCAGAAAACCCACCCAAATATTTGGTCTGCCATCCCCAGAGATATCATTCCACTTGGAGGACATTGCGACCACACCCAGTTTTAACGTGTGCCAGCTTCGGTTAAGCCGGGATTCGAACTCACTACTTTCCGATAATGAGAACGACGCCCTAACCAACCAGGCCACCGCGGACTTTGTGTGTTGTGAGTCGCGAACTGTTTATCAGAAACGTCAGCAGTTGCTTCCGTTTTGTCTTAAGCTATGTGATCTTGGCCTTGACTGGGAGGAAAATCTTGCACTTATTGTCTCAAACGTACCGTCAGCCTTCCATATGGAACGGTCATGTGTAGTTAGCGATTTTAATTTTCCTGTCCATTGTGTGTTCTGCGTTGTATTTCCTAATCTTGGCTCTGAATTCAATATTAGCTCTGCTGTGCTCAGTTTTAGATAGGGGATTTCTATTAACTTGATAGATTTTCCTTAATCGTTTCCTTTTATTTTTAAAATCTCAGAAATAGAGGGGTAGTTGGAGAATCGAACGGGAGAGAGAAGGGCTTCTCTGATTCGCGCGGTGCGCTGCCAGCAGTTCCTCCTCCAAGCGAATTGCTGCGTTTTCGAGTTCGTCTCTTGTGTTAACTTTGAAAAAAAGTAAAAGGGTTATTGTTTAACATTTGTTTGTATTTAATTCACTCCGTGTGATGGATAGTGAGTGATTCAATCAGAGGAGTGTCTAGGTTGAACTCGATCATGACTGGACCTGAATTCTGGTTTAATTTTAGTGTTACAATTAATTCCTCTCTGATGAGAGGAATATATATAGTAGAAGCGGAATTAGCTCTAAAATGTGTAGGTGTATCAGGATGCATGGATTGTTATTTCGGTTTTGCTAGCAAAGGTTTTGATTATTTTCCCTGTTTTATAAGAATTTCTATTATTCCAAGCACCGTGTTTAGCATTAAGGTCTCCACAAATTATAATGTCCTCAATAGTAGCTTTAGTGGCAGCGTTTCAAGCTCCCATGACACAGGTCCGAGGTTCGATCCTCGGGCTGGGCAAGGTTGACTCAGCCTTTCATCCCTTCAGTGGGTCGATTAACTGAGTACCAAGCATGCTTGGGAACTAAACACTGGGAGTCTTACGTTAGACTGACCACCTAACTGGGACATATGCTTCGTACCCCAGGGCCCTCGGTCATGAAAACAGTTATGGGCACTGTAGGCCTTGGCCCACATGGGCTGTCGTGCCATGGAGTTTAGTTTCAATAGTAGCTAGAATTGTTTCTACGTCCATATTAACGTATTTATATTGTGGTATGGGACGAATATATGTGGAGAAAAAGTGATAGGGGAAGAGTTGGCAGAGTGACTGTCACCAAGGTTGTTTCAACTGTAATTAATTTCTGTGTGGTGTTTCTGTTGTGTGGGAGTCTATTCTTTATTGTCCCTCCTCAATTAAGGGTAGCATTACTAGGGCGATCATTTCTATAACTTAGGAATCCCTGTATATTTGCCGAAATCGAACTAATTGGGATAGATTCCTGAATAAGGATAACATCTGGGTTGTGCTTATTAACAAAGTCACGAAACTCAACCATTCCGTTTCTAATTCCGAAGAAATTCCAAGAACAGATAAGAAATTTCTGTTGTGTGGCAGACATAAATTTGTTTGTTATTAGCCTCTTCAAGTAAGTCCATGATAAATTTAAAGAGATTAAAGCTCGGCAGATTCGTAGATTGGTTTGAAGTAATCCCAATTAAGCCAATGGATTGAATTCATTGATTGAAAAATAAATGCAATCCAGCTGTCCATTTAACAACGTATTCATGTTTTATTGAATTCTGCCCAGCAGGCAGTTGAATAGTCTTGGCCTTCGCTTCAAAGATTCGCAAGTTCAATTGTCACCTAGAACTTGGATTGTTATAGTAAATCGCAATCCATTTCAAATTGTAAGTAGTGGTTAAATTAACTTTAGTGTAAAATTCCGTCGAACAAGAAAAAATGGCGTCAAACAACATGATTTTTCGTCCATAAAGGAAAACTATGTATCAAATATATGGTAGTTAATTTTGAACAGTGCAGGCTCTATAGACAACCACAAATTACACATAATATCCGTAGTAGCCGATTAAGATAGCTTGGTCATGTTTGGAAAAGCCTAGATAATCATCCCACAAAAGTCTCAACGTTTAAAAAAAAAAACCTGAGGGATTCCGTGCTAAAGGAAGACCCCTACCAGATAATTGAATGATCCTGAAGGAGACCTAAATATTTTGAAAATCAAGAATTGGAGAGCTAATGATAGAAAGCGCCGAATGGAGCGTAGAATGGCACGCGAGCAGCCAAAGCTTGTAAAGGACAGTTGTACTTGTGAAGAAGAAACCTATGGTTGTTACTCTAATAAATCACGTATGCTCCTTTAAACAAATATTCAATTCGAATAGTTATTTTTCTGATTTTATTCAAATTAAACACATTTTTAACCTACTTATAACAGAACTGAATGCGATTATATTGGCTAATAACATAATATTTTTCTTAGAATTTCCCTTTAAATTGGTTTTTTATGTTGTTAAGATATTAAATTTCATATTATTAGCTATCTTAATTAATAATTTCTGCATAAGTGTTTTTAATCTCATATTATTATTATTATTATAAGAATTATTTCAGAATTTTTTAAAACTAAGTCTTAGTCATAAAATATGCACTGAAGTAACATTTGGTGTCAATTTGGCCGAGCTGGCAGCCAAATGGGTTAGCGCTCTTGCCTTCGGTTCAACAGCTCGTGGGTTCGAATCCCACCTTGGGTATGGATGTGTGTAGTGGTTCGGAATCCACTTTAATCCGTAGGTCCCGGTCTAATTAATCCTCGTGTGCAAAAAATGACCGTTGAGCGACAAAACGAACATTGGTGTCAATTTCAGGCAACTTTTCTGATTGACTGGATTTTACACATGTACACGAAAAATGAGCGCAGCATGACGAGCAATTCGAATTCTGTTCAGCATGAAACCATCTTAAAAGAATTAATTTGTATGTATTTCAGTTTTTGCGTTGATCCTTCTAGGTTCAGACGAATGATGTGAAACATCTTCACTTTAGAAAGACGACCCCTGTATCGTCCCTTTTTCGGCTACTTAACATGAGGAGGCGAAATCCGATCAAAATTATTCCAATGCCAACAGCGAATCACCCGAACGTAGAAAGTCACGCGAGCAGCAAACGACGCCGACTAGATGACGCCTCAACTCGTTTTATTGTTAGAACAGGAGCAGACTTGACATAAGAATGTTTTAATTCAAGTTAATTTTAGAAACGGAGTCAGAGGGGCGGAGAGAGCTGGCACGGGAGTCTGCGCCTAACACATTTCGGTCTTGTTAAACTTGAACCCCTTCCCCACGGTATTTACTTTCTTAAAATAGCTTTCAAAACAGATAAATGAGCCAGAATAAATTTTCACATGTATTTCAAAGAACAATAGTTTTAACAATGAAAGATTTCATATACCATGTAATGATGGAATTTTAAAATTTTAACGTAAAAATTCTTTCGTTATATATATATATATATATATATATATATATATATATATATATATATATATATATATATATATATATATATATATATATATATATATATATATATATATATATATATATATATATATATATATATATATATATATATATATATATATATATATATATATATATATATATATATATATATATATATATATATATATATATATACATATATATATATACATATATATATATACATATATATATATATATATATATATATATATATATATATATATATATATATATATATATATATATATATATATATATATATATATATATATATATACATATATATATATACATATATATATACATACATATATATATATACATATATATATATATATATATATATATATATATATATATATATATATATATATATATATATATATATATATATATATATATATATATATATATATATATATATATATATATATATATATAGAATTTGAATAAATATAAACTGTCATCCTATATCATAAATGATAAATTTGTATTAACAAACAGTTTGAAAGAAAAAAAACGAGATGAAATGCAAATTGACACTTACTTCACTTTCTCTCTCTCTTCCTTTCCGAAAGGGGAGAAGGAAAGATAGTTAGGCTTTTGATTTCGAACTCTGCTGATGTGTTTTTATCCTCCTTTTAACTTAGTGTTTGTCATTGTGCTTAACTTACATAATATATATGTTATAAAAATATTTGAATAATTAAAATATTTTGTTACACTAAAGGCTGTTTTGATTAAACCCACAAATACCGGACACAAAACGAAAATAATTTACAAAGAATTTACGTGCAATTGTTTATTATTAAACTTTTTGGAAATTCTAATGGCAACTATCGATTTTCTGGGGAAACAGAATAGAATTCTTGTTTTAGAAAATATTTCGGTACTCCCGTAAAATTCGAAAGATTGGAAAAGTAGTGAAAATTCCGCGAAAAACAGATATTAAACCTTTTTATTTTGCTCCTTTCATAGAGCTGTTGTTCTATGGTTTCTTCAATCATTTTATGCTTATAAAGGTCCTTTAAATTCATTATTTTAACATCAAGAAAAAATGTTTTTAAAGGGAAAACGTAATAAGGAATTCTGGTGTGTTCCACAGAGTTTCTGCTTAGAAATATCTCTAAAAAGGGATCAACCACCATAAGCGCGGTCTTTTTACGGTGAGGCACTTGTCAGAACCCATCGCGTAAATGGCGCAGAGGAAGAGAAACCCGGAAAATTTAGAAACTCATTATCAGCCAATCAAAAAAACATCCTTTCATTTTTATTGGCTCCCAACGTTTTAGCAGAAATATTAATTGCTCACTATTCTTGATTGATGATTCGTTAAAATAATTGCACAGCTCTTAGGCAAAGCTTCTTGATTTCTGTGATGTTTAAAGGTCGGCTGCATTAGTTCTTACAATTTAATTGGAATCATCATCAAATGAGATTTTTTTAGCCATCTTAACCATATAATTGCTTAACTTTTCAAAGAATGTGGACCATTTATCACGTGCCTCAAGTGAGGAAAACTCCTAAGCCCACACCCCGAAGGACGAACATGCAGAAACGAAACAACCATTTCCCATTGTCCAAGAGTAGCTGAGATGGAACCGGGACGTTAGGCTCCGAAGAGCTCCAAAAGGCCTATCATAAAATGAGATTCTCCCTATAATCCTAATAACAATCTTCTTCTACCTTCTGGCAAATATAATATTGGCAATGGTAAGATACATAGAAAATGGGCCATCCAATTTGTATTTCTGTTCAAGCATCAAATTCCAATTATTTTCTGAGTTTGCTCAGCCTAATAAAAGCAAAACATTGACGACTTAATGACAAATATTTTCTTCGTGTCTTATTCGTACATCTTCTTCTTGCTTTTGTCGCTCTTTTTCCTAATTACCCCACTCCATTTACTTTAACATCTTTTGCTTCATCCTTATTAAAACTTGTACTCGTGACTCTCACATCTTGAAGTGCTAGGGGTTTTCTCGTGAAGAGGCTGTGAAAGGTCCACAACTGCTTTTGGACTTTTTGGCTATCTATGATGTCATGGATCTAGTCTAGTGGAACTAGACCAGATGGGGATTAGTCCCACCACCACCAAAACTTGTACTGGCTAACATTAATTTTACTATGTCTACTATTTTAAAAGAAACTGGAATTACCTCATTTAATTCTTCTGAGACTTGTCAACTTGCTTTTCTTATACCAGAGATTAAAAAACACACTTTACAGTGTTCCCTCGCAACTTCGCGCTTTATGTTTCGCGGCTTCAGTGTTTTTCCAAAATATTCATTAAAAAATAAAAAATGAAAAAAATACAAAAATACTATCTAGAAATTATGGTCAAGCGTGGTGCACGACTATCCAGGCTTCACCTCTGAAGAAGTCTCAGCGCTGGAGAAGCCGGTGAGGCTGGCTCACATGATAAGGAATGAAGGATTTGTCAACACAACAAAAGAAGACATCATCGCCCTTATCGATTGGGACATACTGACCGATGAAGACATCCTTGAGATGACAAACTCTGCAAGTGAGGAGGAAGACGAAGAAGAAACTTAAAAGCATGATCTTACTCTGGAGAATCTGCAAAAATTGTGCAACATGGCAAGAGCGATGCAACAATTTGCACACAAGATATGGCAACAATATGGTTCAAGTTGTCGAGTCCAGCAATCATATTGATGGGTTATGTGCTTGTACAGGGAATTTCGAAGGGAATAAAAACGAAGACAACAACTACATCTCATCATGTTTCCCACCAAGGTAAAGCCTCGGCTCTACCGTCAGAGCCTTCGAGGAAATCTTCAACGAGTCAAGTGTGAGATCCTTTCTTCCGCCACCAACACAAGACTCTTCACCTCTCTCAGAAAACAATGTTGATTAATATTTATTACTGCATAAGGTTTTGTAATTAACCTTATTAATTAGCACAGACACGTTTAATTAAATCCGTATATTGTTGTAATTTTCTTCTTAAATGTGTTAAGTATAAATACAGTTTACATATTTAAAACATTTGTGTACCCGCATACACGAAAATTCCCAGGGCAAATCCTGCTTCGCGGTTTTTCAGCTTTTGCGGAAGGTTCTGATCCCCACTAACCGCGAAAAACGGGGGATCACTGTATTTACCTATTTTTAATTCGGAAGATAAATGCGGCAAAAATTAAATTATAAATTATCTTTAAAGTTCAGTAAAATCCCTCAACTGAAATTATTACTTAAGTTATTCACACTAGTTATATAAACAAAAGCAGTTTTAGTTTTAAACATATTTTTAAAAAAATGAAAATTATACTGTTTTCAATAGGATACTGAAAAAGCGATTTTAATTTATTTCAAAATTTTAAAAACCTTTTAACAACGCTTATATCGGCCAACATTAGAAATACAGAAGAGTGAAGCGGGATTTTGAAGGGACGTATGTCCTGGAAAATTTTTTGTTTCTTCATTTTTTTAATATAGTTTCAATGTTTTAGTCCTTGTGTTTGTTTGTATGTTATATAAATACATCAAAAATCCCAAAGATTTGTGCTCTTTTTTCATACCAATAACGAAAAAAAGAAAGAAAGAAAAGAAAAAAAGGTGTTTTAACTTGGGGGCCATCGAATTCTGTGGAAAACGAAAATCCCACACGTGGAATCAACATTCCTCCCTTTTTTGACTCTCTTAAATCGGGTTATATTAACATCCTGTTGAACTAAAGACGCAACCCCACGTATCGTAGTTTATGTTTTGCAAAATTCTGTTCTGGAATAATTTTACTGTACAAGATTTGTATGCTGATGTGTGCAAGAATTGTCATCTTCAGTACTGAGAAATAAGCTTTTAATATATTTTGTGTATATGATTTTATAATTTTGAAATATTTCTAAATTAAAATGATAATCAATAGCTCCGACAAATGTTATGGACCACTTCTTGGATTTTTGAGCAAAATTGAATGATCCCTTAGAATTAGCGGAAAGATTTGATATACGTATCAAACCTTCCGCAAAGCTAGCATTTATAAAAAAAATATTTTATAAATTTTTAACATCTAAAAATCTAGGATAAACTTTTTCAGAATAAACTTTCTGTACGAAAAGGAATTTTTATTTGATTCACAATTATATTTATAGAAAATCAGAAATAAGATATTTTCAAAAACAAATAAAAAATTAAATAATTTAAATTAACAATTTTAATGACAACTAATTTGATTTTAAATTCCCAAACTAAACATATGCACATATGTGATGTACAGAAAATCGATATTTTTTAAGCAAATTTAATATGTACACGATAGGCAGAAAGTAAAATTTTAGAGAGTTTAAAGTCAAATACCATTTGATTAAAAATGGAAACTCGTGAGAGTTTTCAATAAAAATCCGACAAGAAGTCTCAATACATTGGAGCGTTTCAATAGCACTAAGCTCATTGATGAGTACTTAAATGAATGTGTAATTTTTTTTCTCGTGGTGACGACATGGATATTAATATATTATGGATGCTTTCGGTTCAATTCATGATATTCTAAAACCATTTTTCACATGCTATTTCAGTCAAATTGCATGGCAATAAAAATTAAAATAAGAATGAGGAATTAAAAAAATATTATATTCTTTACTTTTCCTCGGGGCTATTTAGTTTTTCCTCATGTGATATCACTAGCGAGCTGCAGCTTTTTTGGGAAACTCGTACAAGACTGGTTTCGAAAAGTAAACAATATTTATAATTTACTAAGTTTTGTTCGAAATGAAACGAATGAGCAACACGAAATGAAGCCTCAAGTAAGATGAACAGATCAAATGCTTGAAATTTTCATTCAGTTTTAACAGCGATTCGTTATTCAGATTGAGAAAAGGATCTTAGCGTATAAACAGTTCTCACGTATTACACTTTTTTACTATTCGCGAAAAAAATATGTTGCCAAATATCGAGGCTTGGTATTAAAAATGTTCGCGCGCTCTCTCTCTCTCTTACTTTTATATAACCCCAACTGAATATTTTTTTCCTTTTGTAATAAAAAGATGTAGATCCTAATCAAGTTTTTTTTCAAAACGGAGAAAATAGTCAATTTATTTAAACAAATCGATAAAATCTATCTTATTTTCATATCCTAATTTTTATAGCATCGCAGTTAAAAATAATTTTAAACTTGCATGCAGTAAAAATAAAAATGGCATGAACTTAATGAGCTCAGGCGAGGTCCTTTAAGCGATATTCTTTGTTCGCAGAAATATTGACAGAACATAACATTTTTTACGAAGGCATCTTTGGGCTTGTATGAAAGAAGGGTGACATTGAGTCGTAAAAAAGAATATAAAGTTAAATTATAAAAGTTCAAAGTAGTAATAAATAGAAAACATTGAAATAAAAATGCCATTGGATGCATCGAGTACTGCACTTTAGTTCGTCGTAAACCTATACGTAGTAATGATTAAAAATGGTATATTTAAAAAATAAAAATATACAAAAAGTATCATTTTTTTAAAAAGAGTATTACAATGTGCCAATGTAAAAAGAATTTGGATCCATTCCCGAGAATATTTTTTCTCTATTTCCAGATGTTATACATAGATGACAATTGTAAAGAAAGCAAAAGAGCCATACTCTTCCGTTCTGAAAGCGAGAAGAGTTCCGAATGGGAATGGAGATTCCTTCTGTTAATTGCTTAGCGGTGTAAGCAATTTTATCGAGAATTTAAATCAGCGCTTATTATGATTTAAGTTAATTGCAACCACTGTATTTAAAATATAAAAAGGGAACAGAGTTTCTATTTTAAGTTAGCCAGAGAAATCGACGTCCTGATCCAACCTACACAACTAGGTACGTCTAATGGGCATCCACGATGGATTCACCATATCCAGCGAACGTCATTAATTGGACATATATTGGACGATCAGTGTGGATGTCCAATAGACATCAACTAATGGATGTTAAATTCATGGGATCTGTGTGAATCAAAAATATAGACGTCTATTGGAGGTTAGCCTTTGAACCTCTGTACATGTAGCTGAAAAACAGACATTTATTGTGGATGTAATCTAGATAGTTATTTAAATTTAATAAGTAAAATAGTATATATATATATATATATATATATATATATATATATATATATATATATATATATATATATATATATATATATATATATATATATATATATATATAAAAGTCATTTAGGTTTGATTTATAACTGGGAAAAGGTTTATTAATTGAACAATTTTTCTTTTTTATCGTTCATATTACATTACATTAGATCTTAAAAATTAATAAATATCTCTTAAAATGTTTTTAAGTTTGGAAAAAATGTATGTGTACCTTGAACTAAAATGCATTATAAACATAACTTAAATTTATGCAACTTAGGCTGGCAAAGAAAGTGTGTTTTTTTTCTGTTATGTATATGTAAAACATGAAAATTTAGTGTTCTAAAATATATAAATTAATCAATATTTTACAAAATGAAATTTTACTTCGTTCTACATGAATAAATCCTTACTATGTTTACCGAATTTTTGTTCAGGGTAAATTGAAAATGGTTACATGGAATGGAATGAAACTTTTATCAGAATGTTGATCCTTTTGACAAGCTTAAAATAACAACTATTCATCATTTTGAAATTCTGATTACAGTGTTTCTAATGAATTGAAAACAATTAACACTGAATTGAATTCTAAAGTTTATCTTAAAAGCAATTCATTTAAGAGATGTAGTATTCCGCTCTTTAGAATACTTTTCTATTTTTTCTACATTTCCAAAAAGTAATTTTTTAAAAATTAATATTTATTACATTTTTGAAAAAATATAGTTTTTGATTTCTTCAACAAAGGCTTTTTTTTCATTCTTAGTATGTCATCAATTAGAAACTTAGATGAGAAGTGTGTGTTCCAAACTTCATTTATTAAATTTACAGTTTTCAAGTATTATAGACTTCATTTGATTTTTTTTTTAGTTAAACCATATGAGACTATTTTGTAATGTAAAACATTTTAAGTTGCTCTAACTTATATTACTTTATAATGTATATGTTTAATAATGTAATAATTATAATGTATACAGTTTTACGTGTTAAACTTACGTTTGCACATTTAAATTGAAACTTCAGTCGTAAGCGATTTTTTTTTAATTTGGAGTTCATTACGTGATATATAAATATTTAATGTAAATTTTACTTTTGTTTTCATTGTGCATCTTTACAGTGAGTAATTGCATTAAGATTAAAATGTCTTACAATAAATACATTTTAATATGGTACTTGTACAGCTTCATGTTTATGCTGAAACTTCTACTGGATGATGTACTTGGGTTGTGTGGGAGGTTTCATTTCATTCTGGGCAACAGCTCATACTTAAAAAAATTTGATAGATTTTATTTATATAGATTTTTATTGTAAAAGTAATTTATGGGAAAACATGACATGAAATACACTCATTCATTTTCTTTTTTTTTTGAAATAAAACTTATTTTTTGGTTATCTGCATTTTGTACTGATTTATAAGGATGCTGATTTTAAGACTGCATCTTGATTTTTCAGGATTTTTTTAAGTAAAATTTATAAAAGCTTATAAAGCTTTTTAAAATTAAATTTATATAAATTCCATAAATAATTTATTATTATGAAATTTCTCTCCAGGAAGATTTTTTTATCGGTATATAATTAACAGTCGTGAAGTCACACCATCCATTTTCATTTTCACATTGTTTGGAGTACAATAAAATCAACTGTAAAATTTGGGTTTCGAGAATATTTAGAAGAACAGTAAATATGTATACTGTAATCGTAACACTGTGCAAATATAATTGACTGAAAGATATAAGTCCCTGTATTTTTTTATTCAAACTGCAGAACATCACTAAAACCATTACTGAGTTGTCCAATTGATACTGATCATAAATTTAATACATTTTGTAAAACAAAAAAGAAGGATCATTACAATCAGCAGGAACACAAAAAATTGAACTATATAAAATAGTAGTTGGTTTTAGTTCTGAGAGAGAATTTTTTTTATCATAACATGTAAAAAACGATAATTTTTCTCTTCCTTTCAACCTAAGCACCTTGAAAGAATATCGTTCTCTTTTATTAGATCTTGAGAGGTTATTGACATTACAATTGAGCAAAACATGAAATAATTAAATGATATTCTCAGTTGATCGAGAATTATGTTTACCATCTTTTACAAATTAAGTTTGTGCTAATCAAGGACAGCATGTCAGTGAATGGAACAAGTGTTTTTCTTTTTGGCACACTGCCCAATGGGAGGTGTGTCCGCGACATTTGCAGGGCAGGCTGGCAGTCTGCCCGATTTCTTATCACTCTTAATGTAATTTTAGATGTATTTATTTTTAAAACTGTATTACGTTTTAAATCAAATGGTATGATTAAATTTGATAAAATCTGAATTTCCACTTTATTTATAATAGTTCTTACAAAAAATGATTACAGCTTAATAATGTTTTTCTATTGTTATCAATTCAATTATAGAAAAAATGTAGTAACTCATTAAAAAATTTCCTATTAAATTTGCAGCTGCTTCAGCTTGAAACAATCAATACCATAAATCAGTCAATATTAAAACTACAATAAAAATTCTAATAATAGTATTGTAGAGTAGAATTGTAAAAAGTATACAATAGTTTAAAAATATAATAAGATTATGCCTTAATAAGTAAGAGAAAACCTTCTAATTCATTTAAAATGATATAAAAATTGAGGGAGAGGAGAAAGTGACAATATTAAGCAAACCCAGTTAAATTACAAATGTCATTAGGATTTTTCTTATGAGAACAAGATTTGTTGAATGAATAAATTTCATGGGTTACAATTAATTTCACACACAATGACACTGATAAATAATCTTTTAAATTTTACCTCCAATCATTTTCATCGTTTTTTAGTGCTGCTAGTATTTTGAGAAAAATTTCCAAAGAACAGCTTTAGCTCTATACAGATTAGTTTTGTGATTAAATTTAAAAGTGAACCACTAAATGCATTTTACATTTTCAGTGTACACTTATAAATTTTAAGTTCTAACAAGTTTTTTTTGTAATTGTATGTATCAAACAAAGAAATAATATTTTTCAATAAATATATTTCAGAGGTATAACATACAATATGAAGCTGTATTTTTGATATTATAATGAAACAGTACCTCAAAAATATTTTTTCGACTTCAATAAAATACAAAAATAAGTTCTATAAAATAAAGAAATAAAATGAAAAATGTTATATAACCTATGTATCAATATTGAAAAGGTTACATGCACCTTTGTGATTTTTGTTTCAATTTTATAAGTGAACTTTCAATATCAAAGGGTGTAATTATTAATGATTATTAAAGGTTGTGTCTTATTAATGATTAAGAAACTTAATCTAAAATATACTAAATCAAAGTTGAAATTATTGCAATACATTTTTGAAACACAATTTAACGATTGGCATTTTTCATGCAGCTTTTCTTAATTTTTGAGAGTTATATAACAGGGTGTAAAGAAGTTTGAATAACTGTTTCAAGATTGTTTAGAAAACTTTGTCAGTGGTTCACTTTTAAATTTACAACTGGTAGAGACTGAAATCTTATTTTAATTGTTTTGATGAGAAAATTTACTACAAAACAATCAATATATATAAAATGAATATTTGCACTTCAATCTTAATTTAAAAAAATTGAAGCAATTATTATTAAACTATCTTGTTTACTATTTCATAAAATATATTCATAAAAAATATTATAAAATACAAATACACAGTTTAAGGAATTTATTTTTAGATATATATTTCACTTTCTGAGAGGCATATAAAGCACAAAATATATAGAATGTTATATTAGCACAATATATATAAAAGGTTAATGTTAAGGACAGGTGTATTAGAAAGTATTAATACTAAAATTTTGTAATTTGGCAATATTTAACTTTAAATTTAAATTGTGTTTATTTAATTCATTATTAATAGTGATAGAAATAACAATACTTAAACATTACTTGCTTAGTGTAACTAAGGAAGCTTTTTTAGTATTATAATTACATACATTGATTATCTTATAATTACATATATTGATTTAGTAAAATAACTTGGATTTGTTTGAAAAAGATATTAGAAATATTTTATAAATATTATTTTTAAAATATGTAAGTAAACCTAAACTAAGAAAATGCATTTTAATACATCAGCATAAATATATTTCAAATAAATATATGATGACAAAAATGTTTAATTTGTTGATTCCTATATTAAAATATAGTAAATTTCACATGTTGTAATTTTATAACTCCTGTAAGCACAATAATTTTTAAATGACCTTATAGATAAATTCTGTTTTTTTATTATGCAAGTGACTTTAACAGGCTACACATTTTGTCATACTATCAGTAATGTATTCAGTATAAGCAGGAAAGCTGTTTAAAATGAACTTAATCTATTGTTAAATACTCTAAAAATATCTAATTTTTAGTAATGTTTTTGAAATACTGAATACTTCCAACAGTCATTTCCAACTAAATAGCAGCATCATAATTAAGTACCCAATATCACAGTATTAGAATTGAAGAATGAGAATGAAATAAACATTATTTTGCATATTAATTTGGGAAATCAATAAGCTACCAAGTTTTAAATCATCTACATTTATATTGTCAAGTTTAATTATATGTATGAAGGTATGAAAGAGTAATTGTGCAAACTAAAACATTTCACATATTAAAGACGAAAATAACACAAATAAACTTTATTATTCATATAATAATATATACAATATTTTTTCTTCATGGAATGCAAATAGATAATCATTTTAAAATTTTATATATTCTTTTTCTATTTCAGAATTTTCATCCATATGCTTATAATATCACCTATTTTAACATGAAATTTTGATTTTTGAATGAGTTACTTTTTAATATCATTTACTCAATTTTAAAGCAAACCAAAAATACCAGTTGAAGTGAATCAACTATTTAAAATTGATTTTGTTACCTTACAAGTTTCTATAAATATTTTTTGATCATAATACAAATTTCATTAGTGATTCTCAGAATTTCTGAGGTATTAAAGTTCATATACAATTATTAATATTACTCTTTAGTAATAAAGAATAATATATACAAAAACAAAAGTTCTAAACTATGTCATTAAAATATATTAAACCTTTTTATTTTTAAACACTGCATAAAAGTGTTTAAAGTATCTCAAAAGCACTTGGAATGGTTACAAATGCACCATTTAATAAATAGGTTATGCAAATAATTCTGCACATAGTTTACAAAATTTTCACTTAAAAAGTAAATTAAGTGGCAAATTAACTGTATAAATGTCAGATTTGGAACAATATTCATCATAATAAAAATTTTATAATGATGTTTACATTATTAAAAATAGCCAGAACATAATAAAATTCTACCCACTATTGTACATCTATATATTGCTAAAGATTTATTAAAAATTTCAATTTAAGGACTTAGTTGACATTATTTAAAATAATCATACTGTATTAAAAAAAATTTAATGACTTAGTTAATGTTATTTAAAATAATCATACTATAAAAAAAACTACTCACTATTTTACACATCAGTGTTTAGAAAACTTATTTCGCTTTAAGCATTATTTAAATAACAAATATTTGACGGTTAAGTACCTTGGCACTTAAGTTTCCTGATATTGGTGATAGTTTCAGTTACTGAACACATCACACTCGATTCTTCGGCCGAGTAAATTTATTGATAATACATGAAATACTTAAGCTGTGCTTATTTTTCTAAAATCATATCCAATGCGCCAAACACCGATAAAATATACAATAAATTAATATAACAAGGTAGTCACTTGTTTCACCAGGATAAAAATGAGGATGATTTTTCAGATGAACGGCGGCTTAAGAATCCACCAAGGTCTAATAGTGTAAAACGGCCCCCTAATGGCCCTGTGTGTTAAGAGGGTTTCACAGACTCATCCTCATCTTTGGATCGCAGCTTCTTCCTCAGCTTCTCAACCACTTTGCTGTGGAACTTATGGAGGGAGCTCTGCGACGCCGATTTGGGAGTGGGGCAGAGTCGGCTGCCCCTTCTGGGGGAGCAGCCCAAGGAAATAGCCGCTAGCCTCTCCTCGACGTCCGAACCAGGGGAACACGATAGACTGACGGGGGCAGACTCGCTCTGGGTGTGCCGACGACTGTGCGGCGTGGCCGAGCTGTTGGAGCTACTCGTTCTCGATCGACTCGCGTAGATATTGTAATCGTTCTTCATCACAGGCATCATAAACGCCATTGCAGTGATCAGTTTGAGGAATCGAAAATTAACACACTGTGAAAATAAAAATCAGGTGGTTTTAAATATTGTGTTTACAATCAAACGATGTTTTGACAGAGAGTGTCCTCTAAGAACAATGTTAAAGTAATGACGTCAGAGAGCTCGTGCAATCACTTTATAGAAAGCAGGAGGCTCATTCTGTCACGTGATACTCTGGGATTAGGTTGCTAAGAATTTCCTACAACGGGTTTCTTGGCGCTGTTTTGAAGTCTGTACGCCAACATTTTTTTGCTAGTTATCAAAATGTTATCACTTAAAGCACTGTTTTATGATACTGCGTAATAGAATTTCGTCAAGAAAATTTTAAATTCAATATCCGAACTTTCATAATGAAAGGAATTGATTATTTTTACATGAAATTAAAGACTATCGTGCTGCTAAATTAAACGTGTTTGTTCTTAAGTATAAAATATGTAACATAAAATCATAATGAGCATTCCATTTTTATGTTGTAAAATAAAATAAAGCATCTGTTCACCCAATTGTCTCATGTAAAAAGAATATTTGCCCAAAAGAAAATATAAACTTTGTAAATGCATAAAATATTACGCATAATAAAAAAAACTTTTTCTTATTTTTTGTCATATATATTATATCGAAATTTTAAGGACTTTGTAAATCTTACATTATTGAATAATTGTTTTCGAAAGTGAAATATGTATTCTTATATTTTGTCAATACGTATGAATTTAATATCAATTTCATTTTATTATTTCCTATTTTTAATTAAACTGCTGTGCTGAAATGGAAGTAACGAAATAAATCTTCTCAAAGAAGCTCTTATAACTTATAAAATAAAACTATTCAGAAACTACATAGAGAGATGTTGAAATTTTAGTAACAAAATTTTTTATTTCTTATAAAAGCATATGCCAAGGAATATCCTTCATCAAGTTATTAAAATTCAAAATGTTTTGTTTATTATATTAAACAATAGTTAACATACTTGATAAAAATCAAATTCCTTTTGACAGCACCGATTTCGCTTGTATTTATGAATCTTGATTCACTTTTTGATGTCAGAATCAGTTGTCATCTTAAGGACACGATAGTTTGAATTATGATATCTTTAAACTCTCATTTCGATTTTTCGATGAATGTTTTACATTCTAAAACCCGATTGTATTAGCTGTTACAATAAAAAATTGAGAAATGTTTTCTGGTTTATGGAAAATCGTATAGGCATTCTGACTCTAGTGGAAGTGTGCAGAGAATTGCTCAGCGTAAGATAACTTTCAAAATGTAGTATATTTAAAATATATTTTCTGAAGAATCTGTTCGAGATAATTTAAAAGAAAAAATGCTTTTCGTGTACTTTGTAATATTTTTACATTTGAAATTCTAATAGAAAATTGAGAAAAGGAGTTTATAGTCTCTCAAATTTCTATTTAAAAACATGAATTTTTATCAATTTACAACTTTCTCACTTGAAAAAAGATATTTGTATGATTTGAGTCAAACTTTTATCCCTTCATCAACACTCAATTGAAATTTGCTGTTTTAAATTCTCAAAAAGCGTGATTCATTATATTTTAAAGCTACCAATTTTACATGTCCAAAAACATATTAAAACTGGTTACAATTATATCAAAGATGAAGAAATTTCCATTTTGTTCACTATTTTTATTTATT
>CM075850.1:132127440-132268678 GCA_037975125.1 Latrodectus hesperus
TTAAATTAGTGTTTCATGAAAAAAATAAACAATGAAATAATCAAAACAGTTCTTAAGTTTACACAGATATTACAAATTTCGAAATAAAAAATACATCATATTTTGTTTTATTGATATATGGTTTTATTGATTGTACTTGAAACTAGTAATTTGTTTATTATAAATAATAAAAAACATTTATGCATTTTATTAATGATAATTAGGATACTATTGAGAATTTTACTATCTTAAATAATATATATATATATATATATATATATATATATATATATATATATATATATATATATATATATATATATATATATATATATATATATAGGGTGTCCAGAAAAGGACTCCCTGATTTCAAAATTAAATATCTCCAAAACGAAGATCTATAGAAGAATGCAGTAAACGGTATGTTTATAGTAAAAACTGTAAGAATTTAATACATCAGTTTGAAATAATAGTTACAGAAGTTGCAAATAGATGGCGCTGTAATCGTCATACGTAATGCTTAGTATAAATAGTCGAAGCCCAGAGCGATCAGTACCACTATTCAAGCGTGAAAGGAGGTTAGAATTGAAAACATTGTGATGTGATTTTTGGAAAGAATGTTTTCATACGATTATTTCATTTATGTATGCTGATTTGAGCTATACATCATACAGCGCCATCTGTTAGCAGCTTTTGTAACTATTATTTCAAATTGCTGTATAAAATTCTTACAGCTTTCACAATAAACATACCTTTTACTGCATTCCTCTATCTATCTTTGTTTTCGAGATATTTAATTTTGAAATCAGGGAGTCCTTTTCTGGACACCCTGTATGTATATATATATATATATATATATATATATATATATATATATATATATATATATATATATGATTACAAGATGATTTCCTTTCGATTATAATAATTGATTTCTTTTAAAATTACGCCCACCCTTTACTTTTGAATTTCAGCTTCAGAAAAATCTGAGCACCACCACATACTTATTTATTCTATTCATTTTGAAGTAGCAGAAGATCCCCAATACTTGGGACCTATTTAATGAGCCCAAGCGATCACCATGAACGACCCCAACCAAGCCATCATTGCCATTTTCAGCAAAACCTGTTGCTTACTAACGTTTCTTCTGTTGAAAAACCCAAACTGTGCTAAATGGCTTCTGATGCAAATATAATACAATATTAGTCAATGAATCAAAATCGTGAATATTTACAAAGAAAAGATCTATGTCAATAAAGTAAAAGCTTCTGTCTTAAAAAGTTTTTCTACCTACAATCCATATTTTTTCCCCGCAAGAGCTGACTGGACTGGAATATCCAATTTAAAGTGGATTAGTAACACATTTATATTTGAAAGTGAGAAATACAAGCAGCTCATCCGAAATATTTCTGGCAGCAGATGTGTAATACCAAACAAATTATTCATATTATGTTGATTGATGAACATAGTTCACATCCTGTATAGAGTCTTCCTATCATTTAATGCCATTCTTAACGTTGAAAAAGAAAAAAAAAATTGTCACGTGTTTCTGCCTGGTGTACACAAGAAAGCACAACAACAAGCAGAAGTAGAGAATGTTTATTGATGAGAGGACTCCAGACAGGAACAGGAGGGTACGCTGCTTTCTTTTGAAACGGAGGTCTATTACTGACAGAAAGTTCGACTTCTTCCCAAGTTTTACATCCAAGCCTTATTCGAATGGGAGCCGAGGGTCATAACTATCATACAGCTAAAAGTACGGTAATCAATTTACTAGCTAGTACAATTATCGTAGGTAATTTTCAGAGTAATTTCTTTAGTTCATAATGAACCAGTATTTGCTGATATTATGACTTTCTTTGCTATACCTCAAAGCCAGCTGAGCAATTAATATGAGTTGAGCTGTTGGTAAAGTAAAACATTATATATATAATTAAGGGCGCTCCGTGGCTGAGTGGTCAAAGCATCACTCCGATAATTGCTTGACAGCGTAGGAGTGTGGGTTCGATTCCCACCGTGGCCCTGGATGTTATCTTCTGTGGTTGTACATCTGTCATTGTGCTATTTGTCCTATTATCGACGAAGACTTACAAGCGGATCTCAAGAATCAAGCATACAAGTCTGAATATATGTAATAAATATAAAATTAAATAATTATTAGAAAAGTGCAGCATGAAGTTTAATTTAAAGGGATTAGAAAGGCAATTGAGCCTTTTTTAAATTAATGTTTTATTTCGTTTAAATTTTATTTTCTTACAGAATTAATGTACATCTCATGAAATTGAGTGAAAAATAAAACTTTAAATATAATTGTGAATGATTTAATGTTATATTAATATTTAGCTGAATATTACAATAAACATATAAAATCAAATATTGAAAAAATAGAAACTATTTTTTATTTTCTTAATGTATATCATTTCAGATTATCAAATTATGTAAATCTCCGAAATTTGAATTTAGCAGAATTTTAAATATTCCTATTTTTTAAAATATTTTTAATTCAATAGAAATATATATATATATATATATATATATATATATATATATATATATATATATATATATATATATATATATATATATATATATATATATATATATATATATATATATATATATACACACACAATTCTATGGTTGAAATTATATATTATAATTATAACCAGAATTGTGTGTGTATTTAGATACCACTTTTTATTGATAAGATAAAATTTTCATTTACTATTTATACTTATAAAAATGCGGAATATAGTAAATGATATTGCTTACAAAAGAGAATGAAAAATTAAAGCATATCTCAAGCACAAACTTTATGTGTATCATTGAAATAAATAATTAAAAAAATATTTAATTGATGTTTGATTGTTATACCAATGCACTTATTAGAATTTAAACCACATATTTTAAAATTAAATAAGAGGCAAATAAATGATTACACAGTAAATTTTGGAAATAACTTATTAACAAATTTTAATGCTATTGATTTGAATATTGTATTCAGAAAAATTTTATTTTGAAGAACATAATTATTTTTTTATAACTTTTATACTTACTATTACGTCATTAAAAATGAACGCAAAATAAACGATAAAATTAATGCTCAAAATTAAATTTAATTCAAGTAAAAAAACTTATGAAAAGTAGAAAAAAAGACATTTTAAATATTGGTGCGATTTATATTTGGATTCCAAACCTAAATAGAACCTGAAAAACTTTTGTTAATGAAATCAAATTACATGTACACTGCTGGCCACCTTAAATGCAACACTCTGAAGGAAACATGTAAATAACATGAAATACACAACATATATTAGCGTAGGTGAGATATGCAAATGTTAGAATTTCAACGTAGACGCACATCACGCGTTCCTCTATGGCTCTAATTCAAAGTGCTATTTAAGGCTTGGAGATTTTGACGATTTCAAGTTCGGCAATTGCATTTTTCTTGGGGTTTTTATGGAAAAAAAAAAAACGATCAATTATGTCTTATAGAAATCAGCGATCATTTTTTGATCAAGTATTCGAGTTCGACAGAGGAAGGATAGTGGCATACCGAGATTGTGGATTATATTTCAGGGAAATCGGGTAGGACGAAACCAAACAACTGTGATCTTCTCCTTCTTCTTCTTAGAATTGGGTTTATATGTCATTGGGCACCTCTGCTTTTATCAGCATTTTGTACCATTAACTCCAAATCCAATGTTTCCTAGTTCTAGTTGCTCGGGTCACCCACTTTATTAATAAAGTCCGATAACCCTTTAATGGAGTCTAGGTGTAACTCTATAGTATGGATGATGCCTAAAGAAGTTAATCTAGGGAGGGCAAGAGCCTCGCATTCGTAATGATATGCTCTGCCGTTTCCTCTTGCGTATGACATTTCCCGCAGATAGGGTCTTGCTGAAACAGTCCCATCTGGTCAGAAAGTCAGTCATGCTAGGGATAGCTTTTTGACTTTCACCAGAAGAAGATGGTTTGGAGGTCATTTCTACCTCAAGTGAAGGATTCATTACTGCCCCTTTACAAGATTGCCTCTGAGTTCCCTTGTCTTTTTCAGCAAGGTCTACTTCAGAGGCTTCACCTGCAAATGCAGAAAGGTTAGTTATTTCTTGTGTCTTTTCAGCCACAAGATAACAATTAATAAGCTCAGGTAATATAAGTCCACCCAGCATTGCCTGAGATACTGGGCAAGGTAAATTACTCTAGAAGTTTTCCAGGCAACTGGAGGCTCCGTTAAGACACCAATACCGCGGTGCCAATTAGCCCTAGGCACGGATCGCATAACACCAGGGTTTACGGGAGCTGGTTCGCGGCCTCTGATTTTATATTCAAGGCTATCCTGTCATTCGTACAGGACATTCGGTGATCCACCACCTGCCGACGCGCCTGGTGGCTGCTCAAGCCCCAGGAAGGTACGTGTACCCCCTGGTTCCAGGAAACAACTGTGATGCGGATATGTGATCGTTGTATGCAGGAGGGTACGACGGACAGACGCGTTCGATCGCATCCACCTTAGTGCACCACTTCAAGTGATGACAAGCAAATTGTGCGCATGGCAGTGACGGCTCGCTCAGCCACATTCCGAAACCATAGCACAACATATTCAATCTATAACAAATCATTCGGTGACTGTGCCTACCATTCAACGCCGTTCACAGCAGAGATCTGGTCTAAATTTTGCTGTGAGGTTTCTAGCTGCAAGCCATTTGCCTCTCTGTACTAATTAAAAAATTTTGGGACCTAATGAAGAAGTTGAAGTTGCCTAAGAGATGGAGAAGACATAGCTTCAGGAGCACACTTACCTAACGCCGTTAAGCTTCCCGAGAGTTAGTGAAAAAATTCCAGAAAAGTTATACAAGATCTTGCAATACAAGAGAGAAATACATGGAGATTTTTACAATTCTTGGTGCACCGAGTGTGTGCAAAATGAGAATAACATGAGTACATAATAATAATTAAAAAAAATTACAGAAACATTTCATAAGATCAATGGAAGTGTTCCCTGGGTTAGAATTGGGTTTGCATGACAGTGTTATGGGTAAATTATTTAATCTTCTGTTTATTTTGCACATTTAAATCTTATTATTATAAAATATTTAACTACGATACTTTATTTAAGCAGGAAAATTCGCTTAAGTTTTGGTGTAGGTAGAAGCGGATGCCATCTGCTGATGGTATCGTCGTAACTGATTAATGTCGTAGCGTTTGTTTACAAGCAAACATTCGTTTACCATCTATTATTGGGTGGGAGAATTTAAAAGCATATTGACAATTTCTTTAAACTGTATTGATGGAGTAGAAAGGTGGCAACAATTTAATAGACATAATTTAATTTAGTAGACATTGATTGCTAGAAGTTAACTGTCGTTGGTTTTAGACGAAGTACTGCTCTTGGCCTACGAAAGAATTTAGGGTCATACGGGTTATAGTTAGGGATATTTTGTATTGCTGTGTTTTCTATACTATATAATTTGCTGTAGAATTTAAATGCAAGGTGTTTTATAAAGTTGCTAAGGGTTCTTCTTCTTCTTCGAGTTGGGTTTGTATGTCATTGAGCACCTCTGCTTTTATCAGCATTTTGTACTGTTAACTCTAAACCCAATGTTTCAGTTCCATTTACTCGGATCACCCACTTTATTAATAAAGTCTGATAACCCTTTAATGGAATCTAGGTGTAACTCTCTAGTATGGATGATGCCTAAAGAGGTTAATCTAGGGAGGGCAAGAGCCTCGCATTCATAAATGATATGCTTGGCCGTTTCCTCTTGCATATGACATTTCCTGCAGATAGGATCTTGCTGAAACAGTCCCATTTTATGGAGATGTTTTCTGAAATAGTAGTGCCCAGTTATGAAGCCTACGATTAAACGTATCTTCTGCCTAGAGCATCTTAGAATTTCATAGGAAATCCTCGCTGATGATCTACAGATCATACTTTTAGCGTGGGTTTGACCAGGAGATTTGAGCCAAGCTTCATACATCTTCCGTTTTTCCCATCTAAGAACATTGGTTTTTGCGGTCTTCAAGTTGATCCCACAAAAAGGTTCTGGACCAATGGAAACAAAAGACGATCCTTGTTTAGCAAGCTCATCAGCCCTTTCATTGCCTTCGATTCCTTTGTGCCCTGGCACCCATACAAGGATCACCCTGTTTCTAGTTGCCAGTTCTGTAAGAAGGTTTCTACACTCCAGAATCATTTTAGATTTGATTTCGAAGGAATTAAGCGCTTTTAAAGCGGCTTGACTGTCACTGAAAATGAGAATCTGCTTATTGTAGTAGCCCTTCTTCATATTCAGTCGCAGACAGTGGATAATGGCCAAAACTTCTGCCTGGATGACCGAAGCGTATCGCCCAAGGCTTACAGACAAGCTGATTCTTGGTGACACGCCACAAACTCCCAGTTCTGAGAGGCTGTTCTTCAGTGATCCATCTGTGTACCAGATTAGATCTCCTGTTTTAGTTTCAAACATGTTGTTATCCCATTCCTCTCTAGTTGAAAAAACTATATCAAATGTCCTATCAAACATGTATGTTTTTTCCATGATGTCAGATGGCATCAGAAAAGTAGGGTCTTGAAATTTCCTGGTGATGCCCTTGTGCCCTTTGGCAACAGGCTGGTCATACCAGTGGTTTTGCAGCTTCATTCTGTATGCATTCAATCTTGCAACGCTGCATATGAAGATGTCCAAGGGAGTCAGATCCAACACAACCTCCAATTCTCTGGTTGGTGTGGTGGAAATTGCTCCTGTGATGCAGAGACAGACTAGTCTTTGTAGACTCCTCAGTCTGTCAATCACAGTCTTTTGTTCCACCTTATGCCACCAGATCACACAGGCATATGTGAAAATGGGCCTGTCAAAAGCTGTGTACATCCATAGCATCAGTTTTGGATGTAAACCCCAGTTCTTACCAAGCATTCGCCTGCAAATCATAATGCTTTTCTTTCCTCGGTTGATCCTATCATCAATGTGCTTATTCCAGGTGAGTTTCTGGTCTAAATAGATGCCCAGATACTTCACCTCTGAAGCCACATTGATTTCAACATCAAAAAGTCTTGGTATGAAAAAACCTTTCCGTTTCTTTTTGCGTGTAAAAGGTATAAGGTAGGTTTTCTGAGGATTAACCATCAGGTCCCTATCCATGCACCATTGACCTACATAACTTAGAGCATCCTGTGCTAAGGGTTAATATACCCCTAAGTCCTTTCTAATTTGGGCATTCCTGAAGTAATATTCCACTTTCGAAATAACCCTAAGGATTTTATTTTGTTGCCTTTCGAGGTTATTTATGGTAGTTGCACAAACACAACCCCATATCTGGCAGGCGTATGTTATTATGGGCCTGATGTACATTTTGTAAGTTAAGATTTTATTGTTCATAGATAGGCTTGAGTTTTTCGCTAGGAGGTGATACAGAGCTCTAATGGCGCTGTTGGCCTTAGTTTTTATTTCGTTAATGTATGGCCTCCACGTTAGTCTTTTATCGAGGATTACTCCAAGATATTTTGTTTGTGGGGACCATTGTATTTCGTTTCCGAAAGTTTTTAGTTTTTGGCATTCTTTTCTTTTTCTTGAGAATAGAACCGCAGTGCATTTGTCCGTGTTTATTTTGATTTTCCATCTGACTAACCAGTTTTCAATTTTCTTAATGTGAGTAGTAAGGTATGAGTGGAGGGTGTCAAGGTCTTTGTGTGTGGTCATGATGGCAGTGTCGTCTGCAAATAGTGAGAGTAAGGTGTCGTTGTGCTGTGGGAAGTCATTAATGTAAATGTTGAATAAAAATGGGCCGAGGAGGGATCCTTGAGGAACACCAGCCTTTTCACAGCAGAGTGGTCTGTTCCCAAGACATCCGTTGCTTCGTCTACCCTTGACGCAGAACCACAGATGTCTCCGCCGCCAATGGTGCGATGAAAGAAGGATGTGGACGGCAGAATGGAATGAAATTGTTTTTACTGATGAGTCACGCTCCTGTCAGCAACACCACAATGGTCGAGTTCGAGTCTGGTGACACTGGAGAGAGGATGCTGAACAGCTGCTCTATGCATCACCCCACTGTTCCTGCACTGGGTATTATGGTATGGGGTGGTATTGGATATCACTCTCGCACTTCTCTAGTACGTATTGCCGATACTTTAAACAGTCAGCGCTACATCTCCGAGGTGTTGGAGCCAATTGCCCTTCCTTACCTTCAGGACTTGCCGTCAGCCATATTTCAACAGGATAATGCGTGACTACACGTGGTACGCATTATCCAAGGATTATTCGTCAATCGCCAGGTTGAATTGCTTCCCTGGCCGGCTGGCTCTCCGGCCTTTAATAATATATCTTTAATAACGTATATAGCTAAATATATCTTTCAGTGATAAGAAATATGTGGTCCATGTTGCTCAACTATTGACCTTGATTACATCCTCAGCTGACACACCAGATCAATTTTGGCAACATGTGGAAGCTTCTTGGTCTGCTGTATCCCAAAAACACACAGTCTCTCATATCCCAACAGCATCCAAAGTCTCTTTGAATCAATGCCGAGTCGTGTGGCAGCGGTCACATCCAACAAGGACGGCTACACAGGCTATTGATTTTAGCAGGAACCACACTTCACAGAAGTCTATAAATTTAACCATTTGATACTTGGTCAACATGTTATCTACAAAATAAATTTTGTTGTGATATCTCTTGTCTTTCTTGGTTTTGTAATTTGGGTGGCCGCTGTGTATTTATAAATAAATATTTATTAAAACGCTCTTGTTAAAATATTTCAAACATTTAAAAAAAATTCCCTTATAAAAATAATTACAATGAGCGAATAAAAAAAAGCTAATTTGGATTGAGTAATAATCTACTGATAATATCAGTGAGTAAAAACTTCAAATAGACCCATGTATAATACACTGTCATTTTATAAGTATAAATATTTTGTCTTTTTATCACTCACAGTATTGTAAAGTTTCTACGCAAAGATATATATCTATGTCTTTGCGTGTGTGCAGATCAATATTTATGTATTCAATGTGTCTATATTTTTATTTTGAATGTGTGATATATCAGTAAATCTTTTCAAGTAATGGTATTGCATGATTATTTTCTTTTATGGAGCAACAAGTGGGTTTTTTTTTATTTTTTTAAACCATTTTATTAAGAATTAGTATGAATGATTTTATCATATATGTTTGTTCATATTAACAGAGTATTGTATTTTTTTATTCACTTTAGAATAATATAATATTATTCTAAAGTGACAAATGAAATGAAAAATGAAACAATACCAAGGAAATTGATAAATTCTCATTAAAAAGAAATTTAACTTAGGAGTGCTAATTTTAAATTTTCATTGAATATAATCTATTTTATAAGTCATCCAGTACTTGATCAGGTTAAAATTTAGTTTTAGAGCATTTTTGTGTATCACATTAAAAAAATCTGATTGTAAACTGCAAATAATTTGAAATACCAAATGCAATATCATAATATGATAAAATATCATAAAATACCAAAATTTATGAGGTAAATGGTAAATATATCTGATTTGCTTAAAAACTAAAACAGATACACACACACATAAAAATGTGGTTCATATTAAATCAAAAAAAAAAACTATTTGAAAGAAACCCTTAAAACGATTTATCAAATACTATTATATAAATGTGCTAAATGCTGATATAGAATTAAACGAAAGATTTAAGTTTTTCATTGAAAAGTGTTTTTTGGCAAAATTATATGAAACAAGGAGGCAAAATTTATAACATTTTGAGTTATTTTTGTGAATAATCCTTTCTGTTACAAAATTTTCAGTTGTTAATTTATATTCTCAAAATGTTTCAGAGTTAGATAAAAGATAATCAACAGAAGTTTTTGATTTTGATTTTTAAAAAAAATAACTTTATGGAAGTGTGAGAATATAAATTGTATCAAACCACTTGCTTATTTTCTGATAATTTAATTCTATCAAAAATGTTCTAAAAGCAACTTAAAAGAATATTGTATGTAGGAATTCCTAGTCTATGATTTTGAATATTTATTTCACGGATCTTGAAATCTAAGTTTATTTAAATTTATGATATCTTATTTCAGAGATTAAATAATTATCTAAGTATAAAATTTCCATGATTAAAATGTTTTGATAATTACAAGCTAAATATTTTACAGCATACCACTGTAATTTTTCTCAGTGTTAAAAAAATCGGCTTATTTTTTGTACATTTGTTATAAAAAATCAAATGATTTTTAGTATCAAGTGGCTGACCATCATATGTGACAATTGTTTTTTTTTATAAATATCTCATAAACTCATTCTCTCCTAACATAATTAATAGTTAATTAAGAAGCTGTTAAAATTAATGACTGAGATATTTAATTCCAGTAAAACATAAAATTATGTAAAACATAAATATCCATGAAAAATCACATTCTTGCTCTGATAAAAATGTTGCAATAATTTTACATAAAACAAAAATTAAAAACGTACATTAAAGTTCCGAAAGTGAAACAGTTTGCAAATATTTAAATTTCAATAGAATTAGAAATTACTTTTTGCCTTTCAGTGGTACATTGAAATTCTGATAATTATTACACATGCTATATACTTTAAAATTATGTGAAAATTCATTACCGGAACCTTATTAAAGGTTTTCTGTAGTTTATAAAGACACGTAAATCCACATTAAAATTACATAACACAATATGTAAAGATTTCGAAAAAACAGTTTCTATCTTCCAAATATGAAGCTGTAATATATATATAAGCTGAAAGACTTATAATTAAAATGAAATAATTAAACAAAAATTATTTGATAAAACTTAAACATTCCTATAAATGAAAAATACATGAAATACGTTTCAGTTTTTTTTAATTTATTCATTACGTTTTTTTTTTTTTTTTTTTTTCTTTTTTACAAATAAAAAAGACCACACTTTTAATCTTTTAAGATAAAAAGAAAGGAAATATATAATGTCTAAAACATCATGCGGGATTTCAAATAGTGGTTGGGTTGTAACCACTATCGTAGTGGGAAATGCATTGATCTCAATGGGAATAAGAATCATTTTAAATTAAAAGTTTGAAACAGTTGAATTTCCATCATAATGATATTGAATGTTAATCTGGTATTGATTATGGACAAAAAGCTGTTGTTGTTACTAATGAGATATGGACAAGCCAAGCTCGCTATGCCTTGGCTATGCGAATTTAAGTCAATTGGGAGCGTCTTTCGTTTTAATCAGAGCACCATGAAGGTGAAAGTACGACTTTGGTCTACACACATGCCATAGGTACCCGTTTATAGGGTAGGCAACTATTCACACCTCATTCATACAAGGAAAGGACACAGACAGGATAGATAGAGAGAGAAAGTACATCCATGCCCGAACCAGGATTCGAACCCAGGACCTCCTTATCTGCAGACAGGCACGCTGACCACTATACAAGTTGGGTGGCGGACAAAAAAGTGATAATGGAATATATATAATCTTATACAGTTGGTGATTGATTGATTCATTTTACTGGCGCAAGATCCTCAAATTGGGTAAGCTGCGCCAAAAAATGAAGTAATGTTTGATAAAGTCAAGTGCTTGAATAAATCATTGTTTACGAACTAGTTGAGAATATTGAGATGAATGTCTCAGAAGAACAAAGGCATTAAAATAAATTTACGAAAGCCAGCTTAAGTGAAGTTTAATGGCATAAGGTCCTTTCTAGGACAAACTGTGCCAAGCATATCATGAAAGTCAGAAAGACGAGACAGATAAATGTTATATAAAAAAATTCCAATATCTTTTTAGAACCAAGACAGTTTTATAAAATCAGTGTCATTCAGAGTAGGTTTTATTTGATAGTTTTTTGTGCTTGCCTTTTCTACAGTTGAAACGGTTGAGAAGAGGAATCCATTTCCATATATGTGTTTCAGAAAATGATATATCAATTGTTCGTTTAATACATTTTCTCAAGATTTTAGTTTTTTAAATTTTGTATCATCAGTCTTAGATTTATTGGTAATTGAAATAGATTTCTTTGTGCTATTAGAAGTTGATGGTAAAGTGAATTTAGATGACAAATTTGAAAATGGAATAGATTTTGGTAAATTACTCTTCTTTGCTGAATTGTTTATTTTTACAACTGTTTGTAAAATAGAAGAATAGGAAGCGCCAACTTTTGATGTTCTGTTTTTTACTATTTGTCTTGCTTCCGGGAAAGTAATATTTTGTTTTATTTTGGTTGCTCTTTCTCAAAGATCCATGAAGGGCACAATTTGGAAAATGCAGCATGTGCACCAGAATAGTAACAATACTTGAAAATTTCTGAAGTACAGGCATTAGTTTCATGACCAGATTGTGCACATTTTTCACTCATAGGATCAGTATTCCTACATGCTTGTTTAGAGTGGCCATATCTCTGACATTTAAAACACTTAAGAGGGTTAGAAATTTATGAATGAAGTTTGAATTTACACTACTGGCCATTAAAATTGCTACACCAAGAAGGAATGCAAATTACAGAACGATATTTATTGGACACATACATTATAGTGGAAAAAACAAGTGATTAGATTAACAGGAAATTAGGATGCATAGATCTTGAGAAATCAGTACCCAGAGCAGCTACCTCTGGCTGCAATAACAGCATGGAGTCAAACAGAGATTGTATGGCATGTACGGGGATTTCAGTTCATGCAGCTTTAACACTATGCCACAGTTCATCGACAGTAGTGGATGGTGAGTGATGGTGTGCCAATCGCTCGGCAACCATTGACCACACGTTCTCAATTGGTGACAGATCAGGAGAACGTGCTGGCCAGGGTAACAGTCGAGCCTGTTCTGTATCAAGGAAGTTCATAACAGTACAGGCAACATGCGGTCGTGCATTATTCTGTTGAAACAAAGCATTAGGGAGGCCTCGAAGATAGGGCAGAGCCACGGGCCTTAACACATTGAAAATGTAACGGTTGCTGCTCAAAGTGCCAGTAAAGCGAACAAGAGGTGATCGAGACGCGTATCCAATGTCACCCCATACCATCACTCCAGCAGATAGGCCACTATGTCGATGTGCAATGCAAGCTGGCAATGCGCGTTCTCCACGATGTCTCCAAAACGGGTGCGGCTATCGTGGTCCTGTATACACAACTGAGATTCATCTGTAAAGATGACGTGATGCCATGCCCGCGTCCAGGTTCGTCGCTGATCACGTCCATGGATCGTCGCGCTCCTGTCTGTGACGCAGCATCAATGGTCGCCGTGCAGACAATCCATGCTGCTGCAAACGTCGTTGAACTGTTCGAGCAGAAACTTGTTGCCTTGCAAATGACTCCATTTCTCGACTCAGGGTTCGTGACGTGGCTGTACGATCCCTTGTGACCCTGCGAATAAGATGTCTGTCTTCTCTGCTGTTATTGATGGGAGGTCGCTGAGATCCTGCATGGCGTTCCGTATGATTGTCCTGAACCCATCGATTCCATATTCTGCTAACAGTCATAGGGTCTCGACCGACGCGAGCAGCAATATTGCGGTACGATAAACCGCAGTCCCGGTAGGCTATAATCCTTCCTTGATCAAAGTCAGACACGTGCTGATAGGCATTTCTTCTTCTTACACGACGCATTACAACAACTTTCTTTGCCAAAAACAACGTTGAAACGGAAATTAAGTATGAGAAAACTGCTGTCAAATCTCTGGTTTTATACACATTGTAGATGTCGCAACTGTCGCCATCTTTGTATAATTGCTCTGAAAATCTAATCATTTACATATCACAGCAAATTCTACCTGTCATACAAATTTCACGTGTGGTATGCGCCGCTTTCCTGGTGTAGCAATTTTAATGGCCAGTAGTGTATATAAACTGCTTTTAGGTATTTTGGCAATACTGGTGTCTGAAAAATCAAGACAACATGTTGGGTGGGGATAAGTATACCGTCACGTTGTATGTTTACACGACATGCAGCACAAACTCCTTGATCACGAAGTTCTTCCAAAATTCTGCTTCAGTAACGTGCATGAACTTGCGGTTAGAATGAACACCACGAGATTCATTTAAAGTTTTATGAAATGATGTTTCAACTGGATATGAAGCCAATTTTTTTTTTAAGTTACTGATTATCGAAACTTGTTTTGAGTCAACTTGAACATGAAGATTTCCCATTCGTAATTTTTTAACATTTTCTATGTTACCAATAGTTAATGTTAGAAGTTTTTGCATCAGAAAATGGCGACACAACATGAAAATTGTCTGGCGTGCCTGTTAGCATGTAGCGAGTAGATAAATTAACTTTAATAATGCAAGAATTAGAATCCATGGAATATTTGTAAAGGTTCAGGTTCGACAGCACCGCCCACCACGAAGCCCTACAAGAGATGGCAGCTACCGGCTCAGGATATTTCCAGCCTTGGTGCTTACCCTAGTTCTAGTCGACACAAATATGTTGGGAGTCGCCCCCGGATGCAGTGACAACCCTTAACATCAACCCCAAGGATGTGACCCCTTCGCATGATCCCTCGCAGATTAGCCCCAACCGTAGCCAGTACATGCTATTTGATATACTGGGAACTAAAGTGTACCACCCTTCCAAAGAGTTGCAATGCACGGCCAACATGTGGGGATCTTGATTATCCATAAGAAGCAAGAAGCAAACAGAACGGCTACAGCTACTCATGGAGGGCTCCCTCGGTTGCCATTGGGGGATAGAAATGATAAGGAAAAGATAAATAAAAGAGAAGAGAGGAAAAATCAGAGAATATATATGTGGTTACCTTGGGATTGAGTACCACCTAAAGAAGGTGAGCCCCACAGAAGGGGTATACAGTGGGTGATTGGTAAACCTACTATTCGGATTGTGAACAAATTGGACAACGAACACTTATACGGATAATGAGTTCTAACGAACACTTCTTGGCTCATTGAGCACAATATGCAGGGTTGCCAAATCCAACCGAACAAAAATCGTTTTTCTTCTCCCTTGAATTATGTTGCTTGCCTATTAATCATCAAAATCTTTATCATAAAATTTTTTTCCCAATAGAATATTTATAGCCAAAATAGACCATCCATTTCAGTTTTAAGTGAATTCAAAATCAAAACTGATTTAATTTAGATAGTCTTCTCCCTTTTGTTATTCATCGTTCCATACTTAGTCTTGAATGACGGATTTCAGACGTCAGAAATTGTACACTCTTTTTATTATAATTTCATTTTTAGGCTCTTTAGAACGAATTAATCGATTTCTGTACCTGGTAGACGAGGCTCAATATAGAATTTAGATATTAGAAATTCAGATAATATTTTAGGTTTAAAAATTAATTTTTTATTAGTTAATATGTTATTTTAATTTAAATTAATATTTTAGTTTTTAAAAGGATTTTTCAGTTTTTAATAGTATTTTAGGATTAATTTCGAATAAATTATGCTATTTTAGGTAGTATGATTAATTTTAAGTTTAAAAGTATGAAGCTAGTTTGAATAATTTATCCATCGGAGATGAATATCTCTCAATTTTTTAAGTAGATCTCTCAGATAGATACCTTTAAAAATTTGTTTCATTTCATTAATGAGTAGCATTGAATCATTTAATTCGTGAGCATTTGAAGAAGAGTGCTGATTTGGTTCTTCAGACGATGGGGGGAGCTCGTAGCTTGAGCGTATAAACATACGCTCTGGTGAAGCAAATTCGAACATTTTGTTCTGTTTAACAAGGAAGTAGCTGAAGCTACTCCCTTGTTGATTAATTCATTTCCTTCCATGCTGTTTTTAATATGTTTTTCTAAACTATCAGCTATTAATTCAACTTATTCTTTTTTGAATACATGGATTTGTTAGTCGCACTTATATTTAAGGTTGGTGTATAAATTGGTTTTCTTTTAAATTTACGAGCTACTTGTCAAAGAGAACCTTGCTGAGAGTCTAAGTTTTCTAGATAGCTCTGCCATTCATACAGTTCTTTTCTTATTTAACTATATTGAGTCCATTAAAATTATCGTTATCTGGGAGATACCTCGTTCCCTGTGAAGTTTTTCTTACCGTATTTCTTTCTTTACTAAGTAGATTTATATTATTAGGTATAGCATTACATATAGCATACAACTGAATTAATATAATATTAAGGAAGATTAACAACCATTTCATGTAATTATTTCCGTTTGGGGAAAAGAAGCAAAAGTTTTCCGTTTTCAAAATCATTGACTACAAAAGTGGCCTCAGTTGTTATTGCATGCTCAAAAAAGTTGTTATTTTTAAGAAGTATGACTACAATAATTTTCTTTTGGTGTGAAAAAGGTGAAAACTAAATACTTTACATATTGCAATTGCGCATCTAAATACATTCTAAAATATCATTGGACAGTGAGTAAAAATTGCCGCATTTCGAGCTTTGACGTCACGTATTGTTATATATAGTATATGGCAGTTGCTTCCACAGGAATAAAGAACATTCTGATGGAATACACAGCTTTTAAAACTTTAGAACTGCTACTGATTATTAATTGAGATTGGACCCTGTTACTTTTTCGCATTTGATTTGTACTAACTACAGTTACTTTTAAAGTAACAAGTATTTTACCTATAACATTTCGCAGTCGTTATATTTTCTTTTGTAGTGCCATCTATTGGATTAACAAATAATTACAAAGTTTTTTTAATATAATTTTTAATAAATAAATTAAATAAAATTAAATTAATAATAAATAAATTAATAATTAATTAAAAATAAATAATTAAATCTATAATATTTTAAATAATTCCACAAAATTAATTAATATAATTAATATTAATCATTATCATTTATAAATAAGCATTCACTTAAATGTTAATAAAAAGGGCTTATGTGATAATCCATAAAAAATAATTCTTTTTATTTATGCTGCATTTCATTAATTGTAGTATCTTTCCTTTTCCTGTATTGCTTTTATTTCTAGTATGAGGCAAAGAAATATAAGTTATTTCTTCTACAAACTGTTTTTTAGAGTAAAATTTTGAACTTATAAATTTTAATAAACATATTTCATTCAATATGAAAAAACTTAACCTTTTGTTGTTTATATTTCTTTTCAGAATATATATCTGCTAAGTAAATTTTCAAATTATTCCATTGTAATTTTCAAAGATTTCCAATGTTAATTAAAATATAAATTTAGACGTGATAATATAATTTTTATTTTTCAACCTAATTAGCTTAATTTTTTGTTTGAATTTAGTAATATTTTCTAGTTATATAAATGAATTTTTATAATTAACTGGTAAATAGTTTGCGAAGAATTGTAAAGTGGGAGGATTAATCAATTAAAAAGAGATTTTTTTAAAGTTTGCTTAGAAAAATACAGCAATTAATTAGAAAAAATCAACTTAAATTAATTTCTTATATTTTTCTATCATAAAACATCAATGAAATAATAAACTTTTTTGATACATAAAAGATAGTAATTTTTCTTATAAAATATGTTTATTTGTTCATATTTTTATGTAGTAGATAAACCAGAATTTTCTGAAATAAAATAAAAATTGCATTAACTCACATATCTTGTTTCAGTTGAGAGAGCTCATTGCCACTGTGTCAGAAAGTTGCTCTAAAATAGTGGACTTAACTCAAAATAAGGCTCTTAGGCTCATAACCGGTGGAGCTGGCTCCACCCCAGTCACTGCAATGGAAATCCAGGCCAACATTGAGACATTGAAATTAAGAAGAGAGAAACAACTTTTAAAGCTTTATGAAAAATGCAGGGGACTTGACTTAGACCATTGGAGGGATTATAACCCCTCCACATTAAGACTAAAAACTCATGCAAGTTTTTTGTCCAAGGCTGAGAGTCTCTACAGGGATTACGCCCTGACATTCAAACCTTCCCGCCTTGTCAAATTTGAGCCTCCCCCTGATCGTAAAATCCCAACCTTTTGCCTCACAATCGGCACGTTAGAAAAGAAATGCAATGCTAACCCAGAGATTTATCAGAATCCATTCTCTAGAGACTATCGCTACAAAATACCCAAGTGATGAATGGCTCTACATTTACACAGATGGCTCGGCAACAGGAGACTCAACTGGAGCTGGTGTACACTGCAAGGTATTTTTTGAGGAATCTTTACCTGTGGGATCTGGGGCCACAAACTTTGATGCTAAAATTGAGGCCATAAAGTGTGCCACTGTGAATCTTCTTGGTCTGAGCACTCTACTAAAGAAAGTTGTCTTTTTTTATTGACTCCCAGTCTGCTATTGTGGCCATCACTTCACACTCAATAAGCGAGTCATTTCACGTGGAAAAAGTAAAGTCACTCTTTAATCATGCCATTTCTATCGGGTGGGAAATTGTTCTTCAGTGGATACCTAGCCATTGTGATGTCTATGGGAACGAAAAAGCAGATGACCTTGCAAAGAATGGATGTAAACTGCAACAGCCTGATTTTATTCCATCATGCCAACAAATCTGCAACTTAATCAAAAACAAATTCCTCAAAGACCTTCATAATTCATATAGCGAAATTACTAAAGACAAGGCTTGGGGTTCCCTGTTGAACTCTCCACTCCCCATGTGCCTTCCACGCTCCATTTTCACAGCCAATTTCAGAATTTTGACTGGACATGACTTCCTCCAGGGACTTAAGCCGTATCGGCGTAGTCAACTCACCCTACTGTACCCTGTGTCTTTCAGGAGCTTTTATGGACTTTATTCATTTGACAAGCTGTCCTACGCTTTCTCTTTTGAACTGTTTACCCGACAACTTTCATAATAAGGCTAATTTTTATTGGGCTGCCAGAGGACTTATGGCCGATAAGGTCGCTGTCTCGACGTAGGATAAAAAAACGTTTCCTGAATCTTATGCAATTTATGGATAAATAAAGTAACTTTGCAATTAAAACTGTATTAATAATGTTTAAGTAAATATGATCACTCTATATAGAGTAACTTTTATAGTTGTATAAAAAAATCATTAAATATCAAAAAATATAAAGTTTTACCAACAATGTAAATGTTATAATGCTTTAATGTAAAATATTGAGTAATGTAATGCTGAATATAAAATGGAGGAACAAAAATACATATATTTTATTTACATCAAGATATAATTTAAAAAATGGACATAACGGTAACACAGATGATGGTATCAATAAAGATAAAAAGGGTGAATTGACTTAATTTAAGCATTTTTTCCCCATTTGAAACTTCTAAACTAAAATGAATAAATTACCTTCATTAGGCTTAAATCAACATTCTTATTATGTGAATAAACATTAATTGTGTGGTAAAAAATATAAAAGAACATTTTTTTCAAAAGTTTAAATTCTAGTAACATATAGTGAAATAAAACATGGTTGAATAAAAAATAAACATATTTATAAAGGAATCATAATAAAAAAATACACATAATAATAAAAATAACAATGGAAGTTATAAAAAATTTCTTAAATTTAAACATTTAAAAAAATTGACCAAGTTTAAGATTCAAATATATGTGTTCATAAAATAAAATTGAATTCTTAAAAAATTAATAACAAAAATAAAAGTCAATAAAAATTGCTAAATCCAGCTTTTCTTATGTTTAAAAAAACGTGATATATTTGAAAAGGAATGATACACTGAATAAATGTGCCACAAATATTTTAACTTTCCCTACTCATTTATTTTATTAACCAAAACGAAGCAAATGAACATGTTTAATTTATTCATTTCTCAATCGAAATTATTGTCTCCCTCTCCATTCCAAAGAGATCCTCTTATTTCCAAGAATTACTCTTCTATTTTCCTGTTAAACCAACTGTCATTTCCCTTCACAAACCCAGCCTCCTTATGGCAGTCCGCAAATTCGTAGATGATGGCATTGCCGTAATTCTACCCCAATCTCCTAATTCATCCGTCTATATCGATGACATTGTTACTTCTAGTTGTACTCGCTATGTTATTGGCTCTTTTGTATTTGAAACTGTTACTTTCCATTGACGCATAGCAGTTACACTGAATACTTTGAAACAGGTACTTCTTTCAAGTACATAGTATCTGAAACTGTTTGAGGATACTGGAACCTGCGCTAACTTTGTTATTGAAAGTACCAAGTATTTGGGAAAAAAAAGTGATTACAGATTATTGCATTAAAATACTGATTACGAAATACCGGTTACAAATATTTCTTCCCATCCCTATTATTAATTAACTGCAACTGTGTATTATTAAAAAATAAACAGCGTGAATATATGACGCAAGGTAAACAACAAAGTGACATTTCAAGGATAAATCGGACTTGTCTCAAGCAAAACTTATTATTTAACTTAAAAAATTACCTCATTTATATTATCAATGGAAATCTAATTACATATTTTTCTCTTTATCAACAAGCCGAAAATGGAACTATCAACTGTTTCGAATCCCGTGACTTATTGCATGTGGTGTATGGGAGTTGGGACAAGTAGATGTGGTCGGTGTCACAGTGCATATTATTGTTGTCGGGAGCATCAAATCGAACATTGGGTCATTCATAAAAAAGACTGTAAGAAGCAAGATGTTTCAGAAGCACAGTCGCATATTTCTCAACTGAATACGCAATCTAACGAAGAAATGAATAATTTTTCTGAGTACGGTAATTGGTGCCAGAGTAATTTGCCAAATCCCGTCGCTACTCTAGAGAATGAATTTAACACAAACTCTTTTGACACAAATTCCGAAAAAACATTGGACTTTCCTCTTCCTTCTGAGGAAGAGATTTTTTCTAATTTCGGAAGTGAAATCTTAAGCTCTGATAATAATTTTTGGGATCTTATAAATACTTGCGACGCTCAAAATTTATTTGACTTTGGCACTTATTCAGAAAAGGATAGAGCTATTGCTAAAATTTCTGAGGCTTTGCAGACAGGTGCACCTACACCCCAGATAAGTGAACTAAGTAACAATTCCCAGCTATTAAATGATGTAGAGAATATGGACTCGATGCAGTGTGCCTCATTGCATGACATTTGTACAAATGTTGTCTATGATCTCAGCACTTCAGGTATCTGTGTCTTGGACAATTTTATTGGTTCTCGGATGGGCAACATGATATTAAATGAGGTTAAACAACTGTATAACAGAGGAATTTTTAAAAAAGGAGAGTTAGTTAATCCAAATCCTTACTTATCAATGGAGACTATTCGTAGTGATGTCACGACTTGGGTTGATGGATCTGAACCAGGCTGTGCTACGATTGGTAGTTTAATTAAAAAGTTAGATGTTGTTGTGACTACTTGCAATAAACTTCCGAATAATGGGCTTTTATCAAAATACAAGCTTCATCGGAGGACAAAGGCATGTTGTTATTTTCTTGTATTACAAAGTATGTTTTTAACATACATGTAAAACTGATTATTTTCATGAAAAAAAATTCTGAAAGGATGTTATTACTTGAGCACATTATAAGTTATAATTTCTCTTGGAAATTCACACAAAAAGTAAAGATGTATAAATAAGTGATACACAAATATATATACTGGTATAATATACAGTATATATATAAATATACTGATATGTATACCACTTGGGTTAAATAGTGGGTATGTCTGAGAATTTGTTAAAATAGTCTTAATAATGAAAAAAGGTCATAAATAGAAAATGTTATAAGAGTTGACTTTCTGATCAGATATTCCAATAAATTTTTTTTTATAATTTAACCAAGTGTTTACGTAGTGTATCATTTAAGAAGCAGGGGTGTTTGTGCTCCGGGGAAACCCCTGAATTCCGGGGATTTTGAACTTCGATACCCGGAAATTCCAGGGATCGTCCTTCAAAAGGAAGTAGGAATAATAATGAATTATTTATTTTAATCTGGGTAATTTTGTTTGCTTTGAAAGCAGAAAATGCAATAATTAGGTCATTCAATACTTCATAATTGTAATTTTTCATTTCTCCCCCCCCCTTCTCGAAACTCCAAAATGTCGGTAGTAAGTCCGTAATAGTTTCCGGGGATTTTTTGGGGTCCCACAAACACCCCTGAAGAAGATAAATCTTTTGATATGTTCTTTAAATTAATTTTCATACTTTTTAAAGAAAGCAAATATGCTTTTTAATACGCATTTAACATACTTTTATGTTGCACTCTGAAACATTAGAAAATTAGTGAAATTTCTGTCAAATTTTAATAAGTTCTTATTGTTTGAAATGCCATAAAATGTAAAAGCAAGTTCAATGAAAAGTTATACAAAATGTTTATGGGTTCATTTGGCCTATAAACATCAATTAGAATTATTCTCAATCATAATAATATGTTGAACTAATTCATGCCTTAAGTGTAACAAGTTATCACAAGTTTTAGTATTTAAGACTTTTTATTGAGATAAAAAATTTAATCTATAGTCATAATAAAAGTTAATTGAATGAATTTCTATAGTTAAAATATAAAATATTGTAGAATTTCAATAGTATTTTAAGAAAAAAATTTTAATTTAGTGTTTTTTCTGGGGTTTAAAACTTTTTCAAGCATAAATAGGGAAAAAGACTTCTGGGTGCCTCTTGGTAAAAGCACAAACTTGGTGAAAATTGGGATTTTTTTGTCACCAAATATGCTTAAAAAAACAAAATGGTGCTAAAAACACTATTCACTGACACAAATAAAAAATTACTCAAATTTTACCCATACTTAAAAACGTAAAAATATGATTTTTAAGTTTATAAAATAATAAAAATATTCATCACCATATTTAACATCACCCAATCAGCACCAAATTGGAGAGAAACAAAAGGACATCCTGAAGTATAGATGACACCTTAGACATATATTTTATATTTGTTAAAATATTATCTCAGTGGATTTTGAATTTGTTTGTATTAAAAATTATAATTTTTTATAGTGCATGTTCTTTATTTATCTACTCTTTTGCTATGAAGATGGCTATAAACCTGTTGTATATATCATCATTAAACATCCTTCAAATTTTAAGCTACATCTTATAGATAGGGGACATATTTTAAATTTCTGGAATTGATTAGAAAAATAGAAGCAAAGACAAATTTTAAAAAATGCTTTTTAACAATTTTTTGATTAATAGTAATATAACATGAAAATCTGTATTTCTTGAAAGAATTTTATTATATGACTTTTTGAAAGAAAAAGACATTAGCTTGCATTCAAAAACATGAAATTAAACTGTGTTTAATCCAAATGTAATATGAAAAACTGTAAACAAAAAGGAGCATTTGAGGTACTGCTCTTCATCACCTAGAATCATCTTGAGGGATTCATGGTGGGAAAAACCTGTGATTAAGATAAGCTTTGTACTGCCATATTAACAGATGGCTATCATGGCAATATGGAGGCTACAAATTATAGGCACATATTTCTAATTTGGTGATAGTCTTGGAGTTATTTTAATAGTGATGACTGTTTCAATATTTGTTTTGACAAACATTAATACTTAGAGCAAAAAATTTAGATAATTTGGTTGCATTATTGTACGAAGTCCTGTGAAAAAGCATTTGAGGTACTGTAGATTTAGTAGGTAGTAGGATTTTTAAATACACACTTGCTAATTGTTTCTCTGAATGTATACATTTTGTACTGTAAATTTTAATAATTTTCAGCATTTTCTGATTAGTGTATAACTTTACATATAACTTATGATTATTATTGTTTTTAAGACCATGAATATAATAGAGGATTTAAAATCAAAATAATTGTCAGCCTGCATTGATGAAAGTTAACTGCTAACTGTTTCTTTCATACATCATATATTTTAGAACTTTATTGGGTACTTTATATATTCGACCATTTTTGAGAGCAAACAAATTGCTAAAAATACAATTTACTGCCAAATGTTGCAGTTTAGTTATCACATTTACATTTTATATTTTCTTTTACATTTAAGCTCATATATTATATTTTAATTGCATGCAATTTTTAAATTTATGACTAAAAAATTGGAATATGAATTAATAAAGTTTTTAACTGTTTGTTCCCATAAAGGTATAAGTTAACTGTTGTTCCTGCACATTTGTAAAAAAAAAAAAAGATTAAAATTTGCAGCATTTATTGTCATTTTTTTTTGGTTAAAGTGATCAGTGAGAAAATACGTAAGTACCCTTTGTCTATTTTTAAAATAAAAAATTTTGAAGTTACTGTATCAGAATCTAAGGTTCCTTTTATTTTTTTGTTTTTTTAAATTATAAGTAATTAGAATCAACATGAAAAACTACATTTTATATTGTTAACTGTATCTATTTTCAATTAGTTTTTCCTTTTATATTATCCCTTTTGACAAACTGCTCTTATATTTAGGCTATGATTGCTTGTTATCCAGGAGATGGAACTTATTACAAAAAACATATTGATAATCCTCATAAAGATGGACGATGCATCACTTGCATTTATTACTTGAATCAAAATTGGGATACAAAGGTATTTAATATTAAAAACTTTTATCCAAGTATTTTTATTGCAACATTGGGTAAAATCCTGCAAGCCAGTAGGCTTTGGTATGATTTCTATTTTACTTGTCAAGGTATACACAGTTATCTCGCCAACCTAAATTATGTCCACGCAATACCCAGTTATTTTTTAAGCTATTATTTTTTAATCAATAAAATTTACATATACTCAATTTTTAAAATTATTTTCTTTTAATAAATCAAAAGAATATGTGAACTCTTTAAAAATATACCACATATAACAATACCAAGATAATATTAACAATTGAGCTATAAATCTAAATCAGTAATGTAAATAACGTATATTTAAAAAAAAAACATAGATTTCTAATTGATCAGCCAATGACATCCACCTTAATAATCATCTGATGCAATGCAATCTAGAATGGGAGAGCAACTGAGCAATAAAGCCAAATAAGTAACATAAATAATACATTTTTATAGAAACTTTGCATTTCTAATTAATCAGGCAGTGACACTTAAAAAACCATTTGTTGTAACACAGTCTAGCATGGGAGAACAGCAGGGCAATAAAGCTAAATCAATATAATAAATAAATAGTTAAAACATTTTATGAAAACTGAATTTTTAATTTACTATGATTGTAATTCACAATAAACCTAAATATGTAAATATCAAATATTTTCACTCTATATTTAAAAGATTACATAAATTAATACATGTAGTAGCAATTTTATTCAAATAACACATGAATCAAATATCACCTAATGATCATTTGTAGAAAAAAGGCAAATTTAATTTATGACCATTCATATACTAACTACACACAAATAAAAAATTTCAAATTTTATTCACTTTGAAAATAAAACTTTCGTTTTTATATATATATATATATCCCAATGTTTAACATAAACATTTCAAGCATAGATGTAAAAAAATGAGAAATAATAAAAGCTTCAAAGGTTATTATAGCACCCAACAAATTTTGCTCACCCACTCATCAGGTTGCATCCCAAAATTGCAATAATCCATTTAGGCACAGTAATCTGTAGGTTTGGTTCATTTGACACCCATATCGGCTTGTAGGATTTAACCCAACATTGTATTAATACAAATTTATTGGTCTTAATTGTCAACATAATATTGTTAGACTTTGTGATCACTAAATTATATTTAATAAATATATTATCCTAAAAATAACAAAATTAAATTTTCAAGTAATTTGGAATAAATCTGAGGATTTAATACCTAAAACAATCACTTCAAGCAGAGTCAACAGCATTTATATGTCTTGATGTGGAGTAAAACAGAGATGGTCTGGTATACATAGATACAGATGCCCATTCAGCTTCAGTAAAATGCTATAATTCATTGATCATGAATGAACCAGTTTCTCAACAACCAATCACCAGATGTTTCCGTTGGCGAAAGATAGAAATTGTTGACTAAAGCAGCATTTGAACATTCTATACCTAACAGTACTAGTAATATGGTGTCATGTGTTATTATTCTGAAATATGTTTTGCAGTGCTTGAATAAAAGATACATCTACTTGCTGGAAAGGTTAAGAAAAGTAAATTTTAATCCTAAAACAATGATAATTACTGTGGAGTAAAATTAATCAGTTTAATATTTTCCTTTTAATTAAAGGCAATTGAAAAGCTACCCGACAGATACATCAAAGGGATTTGTTTTAGTAGGCAAACCACTTTCTAACTTTCAATATCCTTATCAACCAGGTAAATATGAAAATAGTACAATTTATTATCTTTCATTTTAGAAAACCTTAAAAGTAAAGAAATTACAGTATGTACATATTATCTCATTAACAATTTATGGAAAATAACAATTGCAAAATAATGTGATTTAACATCAAATATTTTTTACAACTTTTATGTAACCTTGCTTATCATAGTAGATGCTTATTTTTACAAATTCATTATGACTAGTAAAATATTTTGTATGAGAGAAAAACCATAAAATAGAAGAATGTTATTAAGATATGATTTTTTACTTATTTTTCTTTATAAAATGTTTAAACGAATTATTTAGAATGCACTATGAGAAACATGTGCAAAATAGAGTCATACTTATGGACAGCTCTGCTTTGCTGATATTGTTTCCTTTTTTCAAGCTTATGCTGACTTTAAAATCATTAAGTAGCTGATTTTATGGAATTCCATATATATTGACAATTTTTGTTTTATGGGATATTTTTTGTCTTTCTCTCTACTTCCAGAATTTTCTTTTTTCTTCAACTGGTTAACATGTTTGCTTCTTCAAATCGTCAACAAAATTGGCTCAATCTCTCTCGACAAACAAAACTTAATAAATTGAGCTGCCCTATTGAAACAAAATCAATTGCAACAAGAGAGCACAAACTTTTAAAGATTTTTCCCTTTTCTTTGTCCTCACACACAGGAAACACAGAAATTGAATTTGGCACATTTTTTTCCCATCAAATGCCTGATATCAATGTGTTTTCAATTATTGTTCCCATAATGTCTTGAATGCTTGCACTTGTCTCTTTATTCTTCAAGAATGAATCACATTCTCAGGCATTATATTAAAAGCAATCATAAAAAAATTAAAAAAATATAAATGGAAAAAACTGTTTATAAGAAATGAAAATTCACAAAAAAGAGGTTTTTCAAATTTTTAGTTTATAAATGATATTTAAACTTATTATGTGTATGGTATCTGGGTAGGGACAAGCCACTAATTTATAAAAACAGGAGTGTTCATAAATTAGAGTTCTTTTATAAATATGAAAAGGAATAAACAGCAGTTAACTTATCTCCATTGAAACAAGTGGATAAAAATTATATTTAAGCATGCTCTTTGTAATATCTATCAGTACAGTTACAAAAAATAATTTATTTAAAACATCAATGCTCTGAAAATTTAAAATGTGGACTTCTGGAATAATTCAGGTAGTGTGATCACTAAATTGTGAAGCTTAGCATTAAATTGCAATTTTTAACAATATTGTTTTTTTTTTCTTTTGGAAATGGTTGATAGAATAATATTGACATTCTAGTGTTTCTTTAGTAGCTTTCTTGGAATCTTTTGATATAGAGCTAAATAAATCCAGTTTCTTAATCACTTGTTAAAAAATGAACTTTCACTTGTTAAAAAATGAAACTTTTATAATTAGAGAGAAAAGACAGCTTTCTGAACATGTGAAAATATAATTGGGATTCATTCACTTGCTATTCATTGATTTTGCGTTGTGATCATTTCCCATTATTACTTTTGTCTGTGTGGTCTCTGGTGGTACAGGATTGCTAAAACAGATTCAACAAAACTTCTCAGAGACTGCTATGTGAAACTCTCTAATTTATAATACTTAAACAATTCACTTCTACTCTTGAGTTTTTGCTTAGTATGCTCTCTCTTTGCATGTACATTAAAGCAGAAGCTATAATTTATATGCAAACACAAGTCAGAAGAGTGACTTTATTATTTTGGAAAAATCTTAATTCCTATATAATTAACTATTTTTTCATTTATATGCTTACTAATTGTATGATTATTAAATATGCTTTTAAAACATCAAATGAAGTTAACCCTTATGAGAAGACTAATTTATTGTCATATATGAAAATTGTGTTTGCTGGTATATCGATGGCTTAAAAAGTGGATTCCAATGCAAGACTATTATTTGTTGTCCAGCTGATGGTGAAAAGTTATCATTACCTAAGGAAATAACACATTTGTGATCCAAAAAAAATTTTTTTTTTGGTGTTCTCATGTGCATTAGATTATGCTTTAACAGGTTATTTTTGCAAGAGTTATTTTTATTGACAGTCAAGCTTTACTACTGGTTTCACTAAACTCTGTTTCTGGTTTTATTTGGGAATGAACCTTGTTCTGTGGAAATTAACTAACAATTTTCTCACCTTAATTCAGTTGTCCTTGTACTCTGGTAATCAGTTTAAAAATTAATCTGCAATAATGATTTTTAATTACTACATTATTCAAGCAAATCAATTTATTCAAATAGCAATAAGTCAATAAAACTCATTTTATGCAGCAACATGGTGGATTATTAAGAATGTTTCCTTCAGCTCGTGAGTCTCAAGTTGCCAATATTGAGCCAGTATTTGACAGAATGATCTTTTTCTGGTCAGACAAGAGAAATCCTCATGAAGTTTTGCCATCATTTGCTACCAGGTATCCTTCATTTTTATAAATATGCATGTCATGTAGCTAGTAAATGTTAATAAAGCTTTAAAATGTGTTATTATTCAAGAATAGAAAATCATTATCTGTGTTATCAGAATTTTTACCAAAATTTAATGTATAAAAAAATTGATAAATTCCCAATTTAGTATTGTTTTTATGAAAACCCATAGTATATTTTCAAATTAAACAATAGCACATTGCTACAATTAGTGTTAATAGTATATAAAATTTAAAGATTAAGAATAAAAATGTAAGCAAATGCATGTTATCTTAGATTATTAGGATTTTATGCCCTGTGTGTATTTATATTCAAAGATGTACATTGTGCAAACATGTAAGACATTTTGATCCAAGAGACAGCCTTAGTTGCTAATGAAAATGTTTATATTTATATAAAATTTAGGTGTGAATTATATATATAATTAACACTTAAATTTTGTGATTCTAAGTAAAAAAAAATCTTTTTAAAAACATGTTAAGCCTTGAATGTAAAAAATGCAACCTATTTACATCTGTGCTGTTTCAATTTTAGCAGTATTGCTTAAGAGAAATTATTAAATTGAAATTAAATTTTATTTTTCATAAGCAAAATTTGTTGTTAAAAAATAATCAAGATGTCATAAGAATAATCTATATTTAATTGAAATTATCTTACAAATATAAAGAACTTACATTTTTTTAAACTTCTGTAAAATTTTAAAATCCCTGATAATCGTTTAAAAATTTTATTAAAAAAATATTGTAGTTCTCCAATATAAGAAAGTCTTCCGAGTAGAAAGTGTTCTTTAGTTCAAGTAAAAACAAAACTTTTGTTATATTTTTTTATATATCTTTTAAACATAGTATTTTTAATTCAAAAACTTTAAATATTGGCTAATATAAATAATGAATACTTTAATCAACTTTAATATCAGTGACAAGAAATTAATACAGATTGGTCTGTTTGTTGCTCAATGATCACTTTTTGCACAAAAAGGCTAATTAGACAGGATAGTTAAAAGTGGATTCTGATCATTGCAAACCTCCAAGCCCAAGGCATCCATGTGCTGTTAAACTGAAAACAAAAGACTAAAAATTCAGAGAGTTATACCTTGTATGATTTATATATCTATTAATTTATAAATAGATACAAATTTACTATTACAGAAGAATTCATTACCATGCCACAAAATATTTTGTTTGACCTTAATTGTGACAAACAAATCAAATAACTTAAAATAGAATTCAGAATCTTCATATATTATCCAATGCATCTAAAAGGAACATTAAAATGTTACTGTATTCTAAAAATTTAGCAAATAAATCATAAGATACATTTGGAAATATAATTTTGAGCGTGTTAAACATTGAAAAGATTCTTTTAGTTTACTTTACCAGATAAGCAAATTAGTAACTTATGAAAAAGTGTCGATTTTCATGATCAAGACTATAGTAAATTGATTTGTGGCCTGATCTTTAGTTCGACAGTTTGTAGTTTTGATTATCATCTAGGGCTTGGATATTGGTTCATAAAGGTTTGGAATACATTTTAAACTGTAGGACACACTCTATTAGCTCTCATGTGCATAAAATGAGCATTAAATTACAAACCAGACTCATATTCTAAATGTTAAATGTGTATTCTTTTATAAATAATTTAATGGAAGAAAATTTAAAATTAATTATGACTAAGTGTGTCACTGAAATCATGTGTGAAACATCTGCTGAAGATAATTAGCATCTAAGTTATAATAATTAATTCCGCTGATCCCAGGAAAAAGTATCAGTTTTATTTCAATGAATAAAAATAGAATGAGAGACATAGTAGTAGAAAGCTCAAATCTGATCTGATGTGAGGTTATGAATTCAATGTAAAAAGAGCATTGGAAAACATTGGAAGATGTATATATTTACTTGAATTAGTAACAATGTATTATGTCTAAGAAATTAATATTAGTTACAAAGTTATACAACCTGGAGCTTCAAAGTTTGAGTTGTTTAATCATTCAATAAATTGTTCTATTTCAAAAAGCTAACAGATTTTTACTTGTTAGCTTTCTGAAAAATTCATGTAATTATTGAGTTTAAAAATATTCTGAAAATAAACATTACTCTTTTATTAAATAATTATCATAAGAAAAATGAAGTGAAATGGCTTAATTTTAATGCAAATAATTACATATTTGAATAAAAATATGTAAAATGTAATAAAAATAGTTTTTATTGCAGTTTAGTTTAAGTAATTTGAATTTAATGGAATGTGTGTGTATTTTTGTGAATCTTATTCTTACAATAAATTAATAAAACGAGAGTAAAAAAATGAAAATTAATAGATATTATAATAATTTTTTTCATTGTAGCTATAGACTCATTTAATTATTTTGAAATAAAAATTAAATCAAGCACAATTACATTTATATTTTGAAAAAATTTTGTTACATTGTTATGATATTTTTAACATTTAAAGAATTCATTCAAATACAATTGCTTAAAAAATTTAAAAATGCTTCTTTTAGACTACTGAAGCATTAAATTTTTTTTCCATATTTTGTTGATGTAATGTGTTAAATATTACATGAATGCTGTCTCTTACTTAACACATTTTTTTAAAAATCAGAGTATAAATTAGATAGCTTTGCACTCCAGGCCCTCTGGGTCAAGAAAACAGAGATGGGCTCTGTAGGTCTTGTGTGTGGCCCACATGGGCTGTCGTGTCACAGAATAAAAAGTAATTAGATAAATTTAATTTTATTTTACAGATTTGCCATAACTGTTTGGTATTTTGATGCTGATGAAAGAGATAAAGCATTAATGGCATCTAGAGAGAGATCTTTGAAGTCAAAAAGCAATTACAGTAAATGAACTTGTGTGTGTGTATGTATATCTTGTACAAAATTGTTATTGAAATATTGTGAAAGATTTTATTTATATGTGTTGTTAAAACATGAGTCAGAATTTTATGAAGTTACTTTTCTTATTCATGAGAAAATTAAACTAAATTTTAATGTTTGCTGTTTATGTATTTTTATAAAGTTAAATAATAAAGCATTTATAAAAAGAATTTTTCTTAATTAGCATTTTTTATACATAAATACACACATACAATTAATTTATCACAAACACAATTAGTCTCTAATTTTTCCTTTTCTCAAAGTAAAACCTTTACCCGAGAATGCTTCAAAATTATCTTCAATAGTTTCCCCCTATAATGAAAGAAACAAGGTTCAAATTACGAAATAAAGTTTGATAAAAAATTTCATATAAACCTCAAAAAATTAAATTATAAATATCGTCATACAATAGTTGTCATGTTGTTATTTGAATTTTGAAAAATAATTAGCATTTGTGATGATTTTGCTTATACTTCATTTCCTTTGACTGGTTAGTGGGAATAAAGTAAAAATCAATCACTTCACAAGTTGTTGCAGAAAGTTCAGAAAACATTTATCCAAGAAAAAAATTCTTTTCATGGCTATCTCTTGCACTCATACATCTTTTTTGACAAAATATTTAAATTTTAAAACACTGAAAATAAACTTAACTGTATGGAATCAATCGTTATTTCATAATTTATGTACAGATAATTTTTTGTCATCTTAATGAATGAGAGAAAATTTACTCAAGGTCAGATAATGTTTTATAAATAATTGTTAAATTTTGTGTGATTTAAGCAAATATTTTTCCTAATTTCCTTTGAATAGTTTGTTTACTAGAAGCCCGGTGGTTCAGTGGTAGCATTTCACACTTCAAGGAGCAAATTCGATTTTCAAGCTGGTAAAAGTCGACTTAGATCATTGCTAAAGAGGGTCAAAATTAGTAATAAGCATGTTTAGGAACTAAACACTGGGGGTTTCACATTAGACTGACCACCTTATCGGGGCATATGTTTCGCACCCTCAGTAGGAAAACAAAGATTGGCATTGTAGGTCTTGGCCCACATGGGCTGTCATACAACAGGTTTAGTAATTTTTTAATGTTAAAATATTTATTGATCATTTAATACAATTTTGATTAACTTACACTATAAATCATTTTTTATATTGCAATTTTCTTTGCACAGTTATGGTCTTTTTATTATTCACAGATAATTTACAACAGTGTATAAATTATTAGCAGATTGTTACTGAAAGATTTTACTTTCTTTAGAAAGTAAAATTTTGACCAATTTTTTTTTAGAGAAGTCTGGTAATTTTTGAATTTACTGATACCTGAGCATTACAAATATTTGATTATGCTGACAATCTCATGATTTTTAATACCATTCATAAAGCTTTGGCTTTGATTAAAATAGCAAATCCAAAATCTATATTTTGGAACACTATCTTTAGTTATTTTATAGACATATGACCATTTAAAATAACTTCTGATTGTTTTATATCAATTGTATTTAACATTATCCATTTCATCAACTGTATAACCTCTGACTTCTTTAAATAATAAGTCTTATTTTTCTTCAAAGATTATAGAAGGTAAGAGTTTAGCTAAATTCACAAAATCTGATAAGCTTATATTTTCTTTAATACATTTTAGATTTAGTGCAAAAGTATATTGAGCATTTATAATCACGTGGTTTTTCCATCAAATATGCAGAAATTTCCTGATATGCTGTAAGGAGAGATTAGTGTAATTTTATCCACCAAGTTCTTTTTCTTAAATCCATATAATTTTATATATATATAAGCATAAATAAATATGACAGAATATTGCTTTACATGATTTTAAAAAATACATACTTTAAATATAAAATTTCACTAATTAAAGTCATTAAAATGCCCCCATGGACTTTTATTTTAACATACCATTTTTAGTTGATATTTTTTTTTTAGAACCCAAGTGTGCTTAATCAGTTTATTCCTTCATTTTCAAAAACTGTAACCATATAATTAATTATTTTATATCCAGCTCTATTCATAACTTCATTTATATTTATTGAAAAATATGACTCAATTAGCTCATTAAACATTTTCCAATGCAGGACAAGTTTTTACTATCTTTAGTATGAACAAACTAATTTGAGTAGGCTCACCAATTTTTGGAGTTATAGTGTTATCACTAAAATATACAGTGATAGCTTTGTGATTAACAGCTTGATTTCATGCAAAAAGTGTTGATTAATTGGCTTTTTTGAGAAAAATCTAAAAGGTTTTAAGAGAATTTGGAAGTTAATAATTAAGCAGTTCTTATGTCATATTTTTTAAAATCAATCACTGTTACAGTTTAGCTTTCTTGTCCTAAAAAGCAAAATACAAACTCTTTAATTTCTTACATCCATTATTACATAAAGGCACACTTTTTTCTTTTAATGTCATTTATTCAACAGCTATGTAGATAAGTTTATTGGTTTCATTATATTCAATAAATGAGATTCCAATGTTTTTATTCTAAATACAAGGAGGAAATAATATAAATTTGCAAGTTTTAACTCCCCTTACCCCAACAGATATTTTTCTCATGAACTGGTAGGATTCCAAAAGCATAAGTTTTAAGATTCGCAGGTGATGTCAAAACGAGTCTATCACAATAAAAGCAGGTTGTATGAGATAAATGATAAAACTTAACAGTATAAATTGAATAAATTTCATATAAAACTGGTTCCAACAGTCTCTTTAAACGATTTATATCTAGATTAATGAATGATAAGGATTTAAAAGTGGGACTCCTGATTATAGCAGTATAATTAATTCCTCATAGTAAGTAAAAGTCACTTTTTTCAATTATGTTTACCTAGATGTACCTTGTAATTGTTGTAAATGATATAAATAATCGCAAAGAACATAAAGTCAGTAAAATTACAGTCTCCTAAGATGTCAGCAAATTTTACACAAATATCTGCAATGCTGCTTTCTGATTGGTGGTTGTGTTTGGAATCTGTTTCACGAATTTCAACAGCAGAGCATGGTTTTCATTATTATAAATTAAAAGCAGTTTCTAGTTTTAATTTATTGCTTGATAGCATAAATGTATAGATAATCAGTGGCTTAGCCGCATGGTGATTTATATGGAGTAACTCCGTTTGATGGAAGGAACTTACCAGTTTGTGGACGACAAGTGGAAGCTTTTTGTCTGCAAAAAAACTTGAAGCATATTTAGTTAAGGAGCCCGATGTGAATAAGGAAGCATAAATCATTAAAAGAAAGATAGCATATGTATTACTCATGTCACTTTTAAGCGATCAAGTTCTTGTATCTATGAGAGGAGAAAATACTTTGAAGGAATTATGGGTGAAACCAGAGAGAGTGAGAATTTATCTTTAGATTTTGTAACTCAGCGTTTGACAGATTCTGAAGCTTTTTTGAATGAATCGAGAATTAAAACAAGTATTCGTTTTATGAAACACACTATGGATAGTACAGCTTTTTCTTAGAAAAAAATCATATGTTTTCATAATAAAAGAAAGTGCATACTGCTAAATTATGTAAAAAGAAAACGTGCTATAATTGTGGTGGTGTTGGTCATTTTAAAAAGGAATGTAAATTCAAATCTCAATGTAAGACTGATGAAAAATATTCTTCTGCCCTATGTTTTGCTGCTGGCAATTTCACTTTTAGAAGGTCGAAAAGGTTCATTATTGATTCCGGGGCAACATCCTATTCTCATATGTGCTTTCAGGAAGACTAACTTTCATTCATTAAACCATCATCAGGAACTATTCAGTGTACATCTCGCTCTATTGCACTGGAAGTGTAAAAAGCAAAACATCTAATGGAGTTGACTTAACTTTGGAAAATGTACTTTTTGTTCCTGAACTCAATGGAGAATTAATTTCTGTAAAGAATATTGAATTGGCTGGATATATTTTTTCTAAAAATAAGTGTTCATGGAAAATGAGAAAAAAATATTTGTTTGGGCTATCATGATGATAGCGGACAGTATATTTGTGACTTTGTTCCAAATTGTGAAGTTTCTCTTACTGCCAAAAAAAAAAAAAAAAAAAAAAAAAACTGATTTATGGCACAAAAGGCTTGGACATTCTTCTATAAGCCTTAAATGAACTTGAATTGCTTATCTTTGATAAATTTTGTGAAGAGGATATTTTTGTCAAACAAAATGTTTCTATATTTCCTATAGGTTCTAGATGAATGGCTTCCGAAGCTATGATGGCGATTCACACAGATATTTGTGGACTGATTGATCCACCTCTGGCTACAGGAAAGCATTATTTTATGACATTAATTGATGATTATTCACATTTTCTGGAAGTTCGTTTGCTGGAAAGAAAATGTGATGTTGTGAATGAATTAAAATGCTTTTTAAAATAAAATTCTTCAATACGGAAAATTAGGTGTGACAATGCAAAAGAATGTGGAAAACTCATCAAAGGTGCTAAATTTGGTATTACAATAGATCCTGTTCCTCCTTACAGTGCACCTTTCAATAGAGTTGCTGAGCATGCCAATCGATCATTGTTAGAAAAAGGGCGAGCTTTAACATTTAGATTAAAACTTAACAAGAAATTTTGGGAATTTGCAATTTTAACTGCTGCATATTTAAGAAACAGAATTCCAAGTAGTTCCATAAAGAACTGTACTCTTTATAAATTAAAATATGGTAAAGATCCTGATATTCAAAACATTCAAGTATTTACGTTGAATTTAACAAAGGAAAAATGGATTTAGAAGATAAAAATATTCTGAATGTGGATTCCATTATTTTGGAAAAATGAAGATGATATTGCAGAAATTAGTGATGAAGAAAATATTACTGAAACAATGAATTGTGTGTGAAAGGTACTTTAATTTTAAAACTGGAATATAAAAAGTGCGTGGATAAAAATTCATGCTTTAATGTCTATACTGATGCTAAACTAGGGTGCAAACCCAAATGACAAAATATCTATTTCTGATAACATAATTATGTATAATAATTGGCCTATATAATTGGTCTTGTCGAAAAAAATTGTATTTCTTTATCTTCTACAGAAACAGAAATTATCGCACAAAGTAAAGCAATTCAAGATACATTGTGATCAAAAACTTTATTTCTGAATTAACGGATATTAAAGAAATCATGGTTTTTGAAAATAATTAATCTTGTATTAAATGTGTAACAAATGAAAACAAAGGTCGATTAAAACATATAGACATTAAATTAAAATTTATTCGACATTCCTTGAATTGTCATTAAAAGTTCACTATATTTCATCTAACCTACAAATTGCTGATATGTTTACAAAATCTTTATCTAAATTTAAATTAAAGGAACTATTACCATTAAATAGATTCAAATTGTATTAGATTGTATCATGTTAGTGAAAATATTAGATGGCTTGAATGTTTCTATTTTCTTAATGTATACTTATTTTTATTGATTTTTATGATTTTATTATGCATGTTTCTTTGTGATTAAGGGCGAGTGTTGTAAATGATTTAATATAAGTAATCACAAAGAAACACAGTCTCTTTGTCAGTTAAGTTACAATCTTCTAAGACGCCTGCAAATTTTACACAATCATCTGCAATGCTGCCTTCTAATTGGAGGTAGTGTTCAAGCTGTCCAAACCTATATATATAACATGTTCTATTCTCTTAATTTGGTATATGTATAATTTCTTTCTTATGTAAATTGCTCCATTAAATATTTATTTGCGATTCATGGATTCTTTATTTGTTTCATGAATTTCAACAATAATTAGACAGATATTTTGTAAAAGAAACCAAATTACATATTTTCAAAGGACCTCATTATAAATTTTATAAATTGAAATATTTATTTTAATTAGAAGAAATAGTTCTGCCTGTTGAGAAATAACCTTTTGTTTTAAATTATATGCAATTTTAGCTTTGTGCGTTTTATAAATCTTAAATAATCACAAATGGTATAAAAATAAATATTAAAAAAAATGATGTATTTTAAGAAAATAATGTTTTTATTATTTTTTAAAATTCCCATAATATTTACAAACTGATTAAACTGTTCACTTACATTATTGATTTCATCTGGTTTTGCTGTCCTAATGAATCTCAGTGTACCAATCTCATAATCATAATCAGGAATTCCTCTAAAATGCGAAAAAGTAATAATGAGATACTCAAAACAGAATATAATTACATTTCTTCTCAAAAAGGAACAATAATAATCATTGGATGAATGATTTTGTTTTATAAAAAGTAATTTTAATAGACAGATTATCAGAACAAAAAAATTATTGTAAATTTTGAAATGTAAGTTATTCAAAGTATTACAAACAAAATAATTAAATCAGTACATCTTTAATGCAAAATTAAAGCATATATGTTTATAAAATTAATTCTTTAAGAAGCTTCTCTATAAAATAATTTCAATTAAACATAAAGATTACCGCCTTGGAGGTGGAACATTAAGTATATTATCAGGCACCTCAGTTCCTTTATTTTTCCCATCAAGACGAACACCTTTACCACGAAATGCCTGAAATAAATAACAATGTATGAAGACTTAACAAATTTGAAAATTTTAAGTTGCCTCAAAGGATTTTTATTTTTTTTCTACGAGATTCCCCAGTGGAGAAAATAAAAAATCTACTTAAAAAATAAATATGCTTAATATAACTTATTTTTTTGAGAAACCTTCATGCAAGTTAAAGGCTAAAAGATGAAATTTAAATTGTTGTTACAAATCTCCATGTCTAGGAGTATACTAGACGAAATCCATGAGTCCACTCACCTTCAGAAAATCAAAAACAAGCATAGGAGTCTTGTTTAATCCTCAAGAGACAACCCCAGGCACTCAAGAAAGGATGCCAGTACATACAGGTGAATTAAGGATTTATTTGATTGATGCAAGAACTATTTGAAAAGAAAGTAGGAATTCAATTGAATTTTAATATTGCATTGATATCTGCTATTAATTTTGTATTTCTTTGAAGTTCTTTTTCCTTTCCTTTTTTTTTACCATGATACTCTTGTGTCTATGGTAGAGTTTGTACTGGAGTTTCAGAAATTTCCTTATCACCAAGCTAAACAATTTTCTTGACTAAATATTTTGTTTTTTCAATAACACAAATAAGTAAGAAGAAAAATGAATAGTTAAAAACATTCCTTTTCATTTCAAAAAGTTTTATTTGGTTTTTAAGTTTTATATGCCAATCTCTGGTAAAACATTTCATAATTATGAATATTGCGTGTATATTAAAATTCATATATTTTGTCCTTTAGAACTTTATGCAATTCTCATTTCTTACATTAATGCATTGTCATAGAAGTCAGCAGTTTTTTTAAAAATTGGTTTACACATTTAAAAATCTTATTATTTTAATATTTGTAACCATTCACAGTAACTGAAGTCAACAGTGAAAAATCATTAATAACGTTAACAATTTCAAAATATTCCCACTTAATAATCAATTTTATTACCTTAAATATCAGATTCAAGCAATATATTTTTCAATATTCTTATTTAGTTTTTTTCTCATTATTGATATTATTATTCGATGAACATATTCATAAATTATTATTTTTTGTCTGCATTTTCCCTTGCAACTCTGTGAATGCTAATCACTGCTTTTTTAAATGATTAATAGGAAGATAATAGAGAAATAAACAATTTTCGATAACATTCAATTTTTACTTGAAAATTATATCCTGAAAGCTAAACTTAATTTTACTTGAGTTACATTCAGAATAAATAGTTTTAATGATTTATATTTTCCTTTATAATTTTAGCTTTAACCATGTAAATATATTGTACTTACCACAAATGATCCATTTGGAATAGGTATATCTGACTCTTTTATTGGAAGTGGCTGCAAATAATGAAAAAATATAAATGGTATTATATAAAATATTATAACAATAAAATATTTTAAAATTTACTCAAATAAAACTGTATATTTTAAAGGAGTGAAGAGAAAAATATAATATAGAACACATGAAAAAATATTCATGAAGCAGATCCTATTATATAAGGACATTTAAATTTGAATTTTTTTTTGGAGAAGAAATGTGCAAACTGTATATCTCATGAAAATAAACATTATAGATGTTTACTATGGTAGGTTCTTGAAAACCATAGCAATTTAAGACTTCAAATCAAATATGTTCCTCAAAAACCATAATATACCTGAAATTATAATTTCAAAAATAAAAATTCTTTCTGAATAAGTAGGAATTAAATTCCCAAGTAAGTAGGAAAATATTACTAAAAAAAGATACTAGTAATTACTAATAACTAGTATTTATTATTAAAAATAATTTTTTATTATTTATTCTTATATTAAGTAATTGTATTAGTATTACATTAATAAAAATTTCAATGAAAAAATCATAATCTAAAAATTTATTTTGCTTGAAACAGAATGTTTAAAATGGTAGTATTACAAAAAGACAATTTCACTCTTTAGATTTTACATTCTGATAATGATTAATGTTAAAAATATTTTGTGTTAATATTAATTTTTTAATAAAATATTCATCAACCAGAGACAAAGGAACTATGAAAGATAAAAGAATATACAACAGGTAAAAAATAAACATTAATGTTCCAATATTTATTTCATAGGGCAACTTTTACAACACTAGTGCAATTTATAAGTATTAAACTTATGAATTACATAAGTATATACAATTTATAAGTAATAAACTTATGAATTACATAAAATAAATTACTAATAACTAGTAATATTCCTTCTAATTGAACTGTTTATGTAAACAGGCACCTGGTGTCTGCTCTGAATGTTAATTATATGACTGCCAACTTGTAGGAGCCTTGGCAGTCTAGTGGTTACAGCATTATCTCCAATGGCGCAATCGAAACTCAGAGGAACATTATTAAAAAATTATATATATATATTATCATATCTTCATTGCACAATCTGTTGACTATTTAAGCTTTTAAAATAAATAACTTAATAGACTTTTTTAACTGCAAAATTTCGACTGTTTTTAAACTTTTCACTTAAATTGCCAAAAATCAGTAGATTTTCAGACATTGTCGAGAACTTGGAAGAAACGATGAAAATTCAGGAATTTCCCGATAAAACCAGGAGAATTGGCAGCTATGAAAATATATAAAGCTTTATTTAAAATACTATACTATAATTTAAGACGATTTTAGCAAATAATTTTAATAAATAATACATAAATAATTTTTTTTTTAAACTTTTAATGCTGAAAGATTAAATTTTATTGTTACAACAAGGTTATTTTTTTGAAAATAGAATTAAAATGTAAAATTTCAAATCATTTTTTATTAATATTTATTTAACAATATCATATAACTGATGATGCTATTTTCATAACAATTTATATTATTTTAATAACTTTAAACCTTTTAGAAATAGCATGAAAGTACATACATTTTTTAAGCATTATGAAGGAATCATAGTTTATTTTCACTTCACTCGGCATTTCATAAAAAAATAATTCCTTTAAATCAAAATTAATTTTCTTAAAGCACAAGTTTTTTTTCCAAAAAATCTGCTAAAATAATTTAAGATTTTTTTATTTATTTATTTATTTATTTTACAGAAAATGAATACATTTGTATCGTATAAATTTTTTTTTAGAATTTCAGTGGTCGGAGGGGAATAGAGAACCATGTGAAGTAAAAGATATTAAAATATATATATATTACACAAAATGTAAATGATTTGATAACATGTTTATTTTGAATTCCAAATTATTAAAATCAAATTCTCCTACTTGCAAGCATAAGAATGACTTAAAATTCACTAACCAAACAAATGCTTTATAACAAAGAATTTCTAAAAACTTATAGTTAATCATCAAAATACACCAACTGGGTTACACAAGGAAAAGCTGCACAGTGGTGCCATCTATGTTAATAAGTTTAATTATAATCTAGACTATCTATTTTTACTGGAACAAATCTCAGATGGGCAATAAAAATAGAATATATAGAAATAAAATACAAGAGTGTCCGTGTCAGACACGGGCAAATGTGTTAAATAGTTAATTTCATTTCAAAGGGTAAATGAAATTTAATGCATTCATAAGTTTTTTGATTCATATAAATAAATGTAAACAACATTTTGTTATACAGTGGTAAGATTCTGCTTTACTTAATCTGTTTATTGAATGAAGGATGAAGCAAGAATAATTACATTTTTTTAAATTGGATGTAAATTTTCCGAATATTTTATTTTTGTTATTAAAATGTTTGAAAAAATTTAGGAACTTATCAATCATAAATATAACAAATAATAATGGAAAAAAATCAATTTTCAGTAATTATTAAATATAATGTAAATTATAAAAAAACATGACTTTTTGAAAATTTTCTTCATAAACCAGAACCATATTTCTTCCCTCTATGATATGAGAACAATGAGTCATTTGGATGACCATCAAAAATGCTGTATTTTCTAAACAAAATGTCATTGTTCTTAGTTATTAAAAAAAATGATATATATATAATTTTAACTAAAATGTCCAAAGCTGTCCATTACATAGGGAAATTTGATTATCAATAAATTATTTTAAAGAAATAAATTTGAACAAATTTCAAATTTAAACTTGAATAAAAATATTTTAATTTATAAAAAGCTATTTTTTTAGAATCCTGTAACAATTTAGAAACAAATAAGGCAATGAACTTTTCAATCCAAAAAATTTAACTATGTATAATAATCGTGTTGGATTAAATTACAACAAAATTTGAAGTTTCAGTTCCCAGCTCAAGAATTATTAAACAATACAATTTTTTTGCTTTGAAACTTGTTAGTTAAAGCATTAGCTGATTTGGATTTTTACTCAAAGTCATTTTCTGTACATAAGGGTACAAGGCCTCAGTTTAAATGTGGATTCTGAAGGATAATAAACATTTAAGTATAATATGGGAATCAAACTCACAAATTGTTTAACATGTGCATCAGGCATCATTTTGCAAAAATTGCAAACCATGCATCTGGCAACTTACCATATGTCAAACATTACACATGAAAACAGAAAGTAAGAAAAGTAAATTAACAATTGTATAATAGGAATCCTCTAAGGTAACAACTTCTTGTATGCTCAAAATTAGATAAAGGTTTTTAAAAAATGAAATGAGATAAACAAATTGTACAGCAATGTCAGAACTCTCATAAGAAATTTTAAAGACTGCACCTCTTGTGTTCTTCTCATTGTTGAATTTATAATTTTTTTTTATTTTTAAGTTTTTATTTTTGTTCTCAAAAACACTTAAAAATGCTTTAAAAAATTGGAATAATATTTTTGACATTGTGTGCTTTACATGATATATGGATAAAATATTCATATTTTATGTCAACATAAATGCATGCATAGGCCATAATAAAATGTACATGTAATAATTTTAATAATAGAGTATTCTTCAAATGCTTTTTTAGTTCCTTTACATACAATGTTGATTAAATCTTTATTATACACTACTATAAAATATAAGATACTTTTTTTCTGTTTATATTCTAGTAATATTCATAGATAAAAGTATTCCAGTAGTCTTTTGATACACATTTGTTCAAGCAGAATGGTCTGCAAAAGATGAGTCACTATCTTGCTTCCCTAATTTGTTAAATGAATGGAGAAAAGCAAAACTGTATTATTTATTTACTATTTCTAAACAAGTAATATACTAATTAATAAACCACGTGATTCTGTTTTATGAGTTGTGTATGATCACACAAATAATAAAACAGAATGATTTCTGAAAGAATATTCATATTTTGTTTTAATGATTCATTGTTAAATGAATGCAAAAATGTATAATTGCTGTAATACACAAGAAGAATCATTTTTGAAAGATAATACATAATTTTGTTCTAGTAATTTATTATTAAATGAATGTGCATATAAAAGATAATTAGGATTCAGTCAATAATGAATCACTAAGAATCATCTTTAAAATTTAAAGCACAATCTTTTTTATAACTCTACAATCATTCAATAATATCTTACTAAATGTATGAAAATATATAATTAAAAACAACTTTTTATGCAGTTTTGATTAAATGTAATTAAATAATAAATGCATTCCCATTTACAATAATTTAAAATGAACATCTGATTCATTTTAACTAATTCACAAAAAATAAAACTATAAAAATATTTTTGATAACTGATATTATGATGGTACAATTTTTTTAAAGAGTGATAAAAAAATTAATTAATAAAATTACTAGATGAAACAAAACAAATCATTTTAACTGTTTGAATTTTATAAGGAATAGTTGTACTTTCTAAAATTAATTTTATTATTTTTATGTGAAAAATTCCCTTTTAGACTCACTGGTATTTCTTCCTGTGTTTGCATCTTTGATTCAGGTTCTACATAACCAACAGGAGGAGCAAAATCTACCTAAAAATAAATACATCATGAAATCTGATAGAAAATGCAATTGAAATATCAGTTAATTAAACAAACATAGGCTTCTTTTAATTAAAAAAAAGATGTAAGTATTTACAACATAAATTAATTCAAAATAATTACCAAAATACTTTTACTAGGACCAATGCAATAATTTATAAATATTTTTCATTGTATATACATAAAATGGAAAATAAAAATTGATATGAAAATTTTAAGGGAAAAAAATCAGAACATTAAATTGTTACATGCTGCATATGAATAAGGTAAATGGATAATTTTACAGGCTCTAAAAATAACATTTTATTCAGTAATAAATGCATAACAATTTAAGAAATCATTCATAGTTAGAATAAAGCAATTCAGTTAAAAAATAATATATTGCATTTACAATGAATTGATGTATAGAATAATAATTCATTTTAAAAGGAATACTTTGTAAAGCAAATTATTAAAAATTTGTTTTGAACAATTATTAATTTTCTCAATATGAATTCTATTCACAATGCATATATTTGTTGATTCATTTTCATTCAAATTTATTTGATATTTGATTTCTCAGTACGTGGTATAATTTCATTTATTGACTTATTACTTGTATTCACTTTACTAAAAGAGCAATATAGAGACTGTGTCTTATTGATTAAGCAATTTTTACTTCAACAATTTTAAAGACAATACCCAATACATTGTTTACTGGGTTCATTTATCAAATTAAAATAGCCAGTATTTTTATGAGAATATTTGCTGAGATGTCTTGTTTAATCTGTAAAGAGAGCATTTTGATATGGATTTTACCCTTATTGTAATGTCAGATGAAGCTAATAAAAGAAAAAGAAATCAATTTATAATTTGAAAGCACCACAACATTTGACAGCAAGATATACCAAGTTACATAAGAAACATGTTTAAAATTTACATTTATGTCATATTCATCTCTCGCATAATTAATAATATCAATATACAGTTATAATAATATGCAATTTAATAATTTTTATTTTTCAAATGAAAATTAATAAGCATAAAATATAACATAAAATATATCATGGAGCAAAAAAAAAAATATATATATATATATATATAAATAAAACTTACATTCATATCACATTCAATAATAGAAACTGCTTTTCCAGGTTTAGTTTCTAACACACAAAACTCATATATCTAATACAGGAAACAAAAAAGAAAATATAATCCATGAAGATTAAAATGTTAAGAAATAGAAAAGTTATTTAGAAAAAAAACCTAAAAATTAAGCAACTAAAATAGAGTGAGAATTTATATTCTAACAATTTACAATGGATCTAATTAATGTTAAGTAATTTAAATAAAAAATGAGATATATTTAAAAATTAATGGTTTAAAAAAATCAAGCTCATTTTTTTAAAAATTACCTAAAAGGAAAGTAAATGGAAGCACAAATGTAGTAATTTTGAAATACTGAATGTATTAATAACAATCTTTGTTTTCAAAAATGAATTTATTAATTTTCTATTATTATATTATAATAACAGCGATTAATTGATGATTATGTTTAATAACTAGTGATTATACATCATCCCCACTAAATTTGGTATATGTGATAAATTACTGAATATTTATCACTTTTATTGAATCTCCAACTCATAATGGCAAATATGATAAATTTTGATTATTCTGTAGAAAAGTGATATTTTAATTTGTGAAAATAAGTATTTTCCAGCAATATTAAGCATTTTGTTCTCAAGAATTTGGAAAACATTGTTATGACTTAGAAAAAAACTTACAATAATCTTTACATTTAAAAATAACAAGCTTCTTTGTATGTTCATTTCAGTAGACATTTAAAGACAGAAGTATTAGATAATGACATAAATTATGTATCTGGTGTAAAAAGTGTATAGAAAAATACAAAATGATCAAAATTACTAAAAGTAAAATAAAGTCTAGTTTGCTATTTCAGTAATTACTTTTTTATATCCAAGCAAAACGGAACATTCAATTAAATATTAACTAGCATTTATGGATAATTTTTTATGTTTTTTAGAAATTATTAATAATTTGGTGAATGTGTTACATTTTCAAGTATTTATAAAATTTACTAGCTAGTTTATAAAATCTCCCACTCGTAATGGTTCGGTTTCGGTTTGTTTGTCGCTCAACGGTCATTTTTTGCACACGAGGGCTAATTAGACCGGGACTTACGGTTTAAAGTGGATTCCGAACCACTACAAACATCCATGCCCAAGGTGGGATTCGAACCCACGAACTGTTGAACCGAAGGCAAGAGCACTAACCATTCGGCTGCCAGCTCGGCCCCACTCGTAATGGGGAGCAAAATAAGTTTAGACTAATGATATAGATCTTAATTTGAAAAAAATAAATATTTTAATTAATATTTATAAAAGTTTTTCTTAAGAATTTGAAAAATACGATGATGACTGAGATTAAAACTTATAATACTTCTAGAATTTATAAGTTACAAAAGTAGCCCTTCTGTACTTTACTTTGAATGGATATCCTAAAACAAATATATATATTAGATCATACCATAATATATATAATATATGTCATAAAAGGCATATTAAATTATCAAAATTGTAGCAAATAAAATAAAGTTTAGCTTGTTATTTCAGTAAATACTTTATTTTTATATAAACAAAACATAACTTCGAATTAAATTACAACTAGTGTTTCTAGATAATTTGTATATCTTGTCAAGTTGAAAACCTGAATAAAAAACAATTAAAAACTTGTACAAAACAGTTCCATGTCAGAAACAAATTAAACTCATATTCTAAAAAAAGTAGCTACTTATATTTACTTGTTAGTTAGTTTATTTAGGCAGATTAGGCTATTATGACATTTAGAATTACACCATTTTCTAGATTTTTTACATTTGCATTCTCCCTTGCAAATATGTTATTCATACTGTTGACTTTCGGAAAAACGATTTTCGAACACAATATCGATCTATTGACACAATATTGATTTCGAACACAATCTAAAAAAATATTCAAGCAAAATAAATAATTCTTCACAAATTAAGAATTGATTTCTGGTATATAAATAGAAACATTTTCTTTGATTTGTTTCCTAACATATATATATCTCAGTTTTGAACTTCTAATATCATCGTTAATAGATTTTATGAGTCACTTCTTGCTCAGTCTACTTCTTATACTCGTAGTTTTACTGTGCGTCATCAATACTACCAAAAGAAAATTTAAGATTTGAAATTTTCAGCATCTTTCATGCATATGATTCATAACTTTCTCCAGTTTCTTTAGTTTGTTTATTTTTTAACTAATAGTTTACCTGCAGTTAATTTTGTGATTTAGAATGAAAACAATAATTTGATACATTTTAACTAGAGAGATACTTTAATTAGGCAAGGATATAGGAAAGGTGCTAAAGAAAACTATGAATCGCAAGAGAAAAAAAAAGTTGAAAGTTTCAAATCTTAAATTTTCTTTTGGTAATACTGATGACAGTGAAACAACAAGTACAAGATATAAACACAACAAGAATGACTCCCAGAATTTATTAGCAATGATATAAGAAGTTGAAAACTGAGACATTTATAATTTAGATAACAAAACAAGGAGAATTTTCTCAGTTAATACTGGAAATCAGTTCACCTCATCAGTTCAAAATTTGTTAGAAAATCATCCTTCTGAAAGTCAGTGATATGAACAATGTATTTGCAAAGCAGAAAGCAAATCTGATATGTGCAAATGAGGGGAAAAAATTGCTTATTTTCTAAATGTTATAACAATCTCATGTAACTAAATACGTAAACTTGCCAGTAAATATAGATATTTTTTTAGAATATAGGTTTAGTTTGCTTGAAATACAAATGTTTATTTAAAAAAAATTTTATTTAGAAAAATAAAGTACTTACTGAAGTAACAAGCTAGATTTTATTTTACTTCTAATAATTTTGATGATTTTGTATTTTTTAATACCTTTTACACCACATATATAACTAATGCTATTACCTATATTACATTTGTCTTAAAATATCTACTGAAGTGAATGTACAAAAGAACAACTTTTAAAATTTTTATATTGAAAGATTATTGTAAGTTTTATTCTAAGTAAACATGTCCTTCAAATTCTTAAGAATAAAACATTTAATATTACTAAAAAAGTATTTATTTCTTTGAATTAAAATAGCATATTTCTATAAAATAATCTAAATTTATCCCATTCCCCATTATAAGTTGGAGATTAAATATTTACTGGTAAAAATGATAAACATTCAATAATTTATCACATTAACTTAGTTTAGTGGGAATTATGAATTATCATGGGTGATTATGAATAATCAGATTAATCACTTTAACTGTAACACATACATCTTTATAAAGTAATATGTAACAGAATAAATATTTTATTGAATTAACAATAATTCTATGTAAATGTATAGAAAAAACACTGCTAAAGAGAAATGAAAATAGAATGCTTTATAAATAATATATTATTTTCATCCCAAGAATATTTAATAAATTCCATTGAAAAGTAACTTCATATATAAGAAAATATAAAAATTATGTTAAAAGAGTACAAAAAAAAAAATGCACATGAAGGAAAAAAATATTTTAAAATTTGCTAATTGTACTTTTTGTTTTACATTTTGTATAAATATTAGTTTTAATGAAATTTATTTAATTCTTAAGCCTAACATCTTAAATAAAATAAATATCTATAAATTTATAATCTATAAGTTGTTTATAATCTATAAATAAGAGGGAATTATGAACATCTATAAATTTATAGAACCTAATATTTAACTTTGTAGCAATTCTTTGGAAAAATACTGCTTAAAAGTTAATATTTCTTTTATAATATAAGTAATTTAATTATGATGACAAAGTTTAACATTCAGATTAAAAATCAAGTTTTAGAAGTTTATAAATGATATTTTTCTTTAATTTTCACAGCTGTGCATATTATCTGCAGAATTTTTTTTTTTCGAATAAAAGAAAAAAATGTGTCACTTAAACTGCAGCAATTATTCTGGTGAATAGTTGAAAATATATACAGCTGAAAATGTGATGTCATACAAAATAAAAAATATTCAATTTGATTAAAAATTTATTAAATTGTATAGAAAAAACATTATTAAAACTATGTGACTGGATCCTATTTGGATCTGTCTCATTGCAAGCTGTGATAAACTTAAATGAAACACCAGATTGACTATCAAGATTGGTGATTCTGAAAAAGATTCTAGTAAAACTTATCGATTTTTAGTTTCTAATAACCTAGGTTAGACATATTTTTGTAGAACATAATATATTTCTTTTATTAATAATTTAAAGAACTTTAGTAAAGAGGTTAATTTATGTCCAACATTTTATTTATTTTTGAAATTTTCGATTTTTAACCACTTGTTTTAGATATAGTTATTTACAAGAATTAAGAAAATTTTGTTGTTTGCCATGCATTTCAGACAGTTAGACATGAACTGAATACAAGATTTTGAACAATTCCATGACAAATGTGTTAAAATTATTTTAAACAGAGAAAACACAAACATCATATATATTGTCAAATATTTTATAAATATTTTTTGTTTTTAAGTTGAAAATTTTAATAGCTGATTTATTAATTGTATTTTTAATATTTCAATGGGTGTAACTTTTTTAATTAAATTAAAAATATAGATAAAATGATTTCGACAAGACACTTACTTTATCATTATATTCAATTGCAATCAAGTCTCCAGTTGTAAGGCAAGCAAAATTTCTCAAAGCATTTTCTAACCTAAGGCTCAATTAAGAAATATGACCGTGAAAGATGAATATTTGATAAAATATTGCTATGTTATTACAAATATAAGAAAGAAAGAAAAAATTATGAAAGTTTTAGAAGTGGATTTTGGCATTTTATGGTAGAGGTGAAAAACCTCTGGTTTTTGAAAAATAGTTAAGAGAAACAACAACTATTGATGTCCAATGCAATTAATTTAGTTTTAATAATAAAAAGTTTGTTTCTATACAGTAATATTTTCAAAATTGTGTGCAGGGTAAGAATGTAGGATTAATACCTAATGATCAAATCTGTAGAATTTATTGTGTATCAATAAAATAACATAAAATAATAAAAGTGCACATTTTTAATTAAAGGTTTCAGTAGGATAATAGAATGCAGAAACAATACACTACCAACTTTATAAGACATTGTTTTATATAAATCTTTTTGCATTTGAGTTAATTTTCAATTGTTAAAAATTAGTTAACAAATATCTCTCCTAAATTCAAGCTTAAAAAGTCAGTTTAAAATTTATAAATTCACACTCACTCACACCTAATTTAAATGAATAAAAGAATATAAAATTCTAATTAAATAAAAGGATTCAAAGACTTATCTCCTCAATCAAACAAGAGATGATTACTATTTTTGATGATGTATGACTTCACATCACTCAAATCACACATTATTTTCAAAAATTGTTGTCATTAAAAAGCAAATTTTCTTTTTATTTAAACATTTCCATAAATTATCTGAGTCAAAAGGGTTTTATTAAAAAATGTAATTTTTTTAAAACAATACATTTTAAAGAGATTTAATGAATAAGATTATTGAAGAGATTTAAACAATAATGAAGTATATTTTTAAAACAAGAAATTGGTTTGTTTGTAAAGGTTGTTTGTTGCTCAAAGGTCCTTTTTTGTACATGAGGTCTAATTAGTTAGGGACCTATAGTTTGAAGTGGATTCTGAACCACTATAAACATCCAAATCAAGATGGGATTTGAGCTTATGAACTGTTGAACCGAAGAGAGAAATGCTAACCATTATAAAAGGTACCAATTTCATTAAATACATACAAGTTTACTATTTTAAAAACTTTTAATTATATTAAACATTGATATATGAAACAATATTAATCATAGAGAAATAAAATATAAATATATGGTTGAAACAAAATTTTTCCAAAAAATTAACAAAGTTAGAACGAAACATAAAGGCAAGTACTTTTAAGGTGGCTAACGAATTCCACTCAAATCTGAACAACTTAACTGTGGATGTCCTCTGCAGAACCAAAGATAGCACCAGCAAGATGTAACTGCAGGTGTGAAAAAAAGTATGAGTCTGAAGGAGCAATGTTGAGGCTATATGGTGGGTACTATGAAAGATCCATTTGAAATTATACTAAGTCTAGATGATGAATGTACACTTTACTGTGGTACATCTCACTGTACACTTTACAGTGGGTTTGTTTCCAGACACTCTTTGTGGATAATATCATGACAACAGCACAAATGTAAAAAGTACAATCTTTTTATTAGTAAATTGCACTTAGTGATGCTAACATGGGCTCAACATGCACAGACTAAGCCCATTTCTAGCTTGTGTTGTTGAAGTAAAACCACTTTTCACCACAAGTGATGATCTGATCCACAATTTTGTCCTTGTGTTGATATTCGATGAGCTTAGGTCAGGCCTGAACATGTCTGTTCTTCTGCCTCAATAGTTGTGTGCCACATGAGGTGATTCAAGATATATGTCATGTTTATGCGGTGCACAGTGCAACTAATAGTCATGTAACTGACTCATAAGCTAGTTCTCAAGTGGTTGAATATTGATTTGCTTCCACAAGTTCTCGTTGGTGGACTTCATCAATATCAGTAGGCTGGCTAGAGCACTCTACTTCTTAAAAGCCTAAGTTCTTATTTTTGAATTTTTGATACCAAATCCCCTTTCACAGTGTCATATGATATATAATCTAATACTTAAATGTGAAGACATGATTTGATGACATTCTGTAGAAAACTTTTGCAATAGAATTTGAAGTAATTGATGGTTCTAATGAGGTAGCATAATTCCCTTTCAGTACCTTGTACTTAATGATAACAATAAGTTTTTACAGATCTCTCAAAATAGTGTTCTAAAGCAAATCTCCTTTCAAATACTAAAATCCATCTAACAAAATATTAACGAACACACCAATGTAAACTGTCTGCTTAGATTATATTAGTATCGCGGAAAACTTTCTTTACAAATAGATAATATAGTTCCTCTTTAATTCTTTCTAGACCCCAGTATTAAATTTTTCTTTATTTCTAAGAAAAGACATAAAAAAGTACCTTTATATCTAAGTATTTTTTAATCTACTTTATTTTTTCGAAATATATACATTTTTTAATTCTGATTTTTACAAATGTATTGTTTAACCCACTAAATAATTGTGATTTTGATTTTCCCAATATACTTTTATTCAGAAATCAGAGGAATGCAGATGAAAGGAGTCATAACTTCAAGGTTCAACAAATTTTAAAGCTAATTTTTTATAAAGTAATTTAGTAACTTTTATAGATAACTTTCAAGCTTTCCATACATCCTTTGATGTGTTTTTAGCTGACACAAAAAAATAGACTTCATATTATGATACAAAACAATGCATTTAAAAAAATAGGTAAAAAGTAGATATCATATTTTACGGTCACAAATTTCCTTCCAAAAGTTAGGTACACATTCTTCACTAGAAGCCAAAGTCTAAGAAAAACTGGTCTGTGAAAAATTGGGATAAACACTCCCAATAGTCATCTTTATAATTTTATTGGCTTAACTATAGATTGTTACATATAGATTGAAAATATTTGTTAAAACACTAATGCTAAAAAAGACATTTTATTTTATTCCTACTTAGAAAAACTATAACATCACAATCACTCAAAAAGTTTTCAAACATGATATAAAATTTTATGAATTAAGAACAAAAGAAATATTTATAAGCCACTATTTCCATAAGTAAAAATATCTTACCCATAAATTTGTAACAATAAAAAACAATAGAATTTTAACGAACAAAATTTCTTACACTTAAATTCTTATATGGGAATTTAAAAGGATACACAGCTTTAGGATTAGTGATATCAAGAAAATCTTCAGACTGTGGCTGAAATTTTGAGAATGTTGCAACAGGTAATGTAGCATTTTCAATATGCAACATACCACCTTCTTCTAATAGAAGATTTCGCATCATCTGTACATGGAAGAGAAAATATATTTTTCTTTATAAATATTTCCCATTTATACAAATCAAGATAAATAAATATAGAATTTATATACATATATAATTTAAATAAATATAACTTTTTTATTACATAGTTAACATTACTTAATTTTTTTATAAGTTAATTTTAAAATTGTTCTTAAATGATATTTTAAATTTTTTATATAGCAGTTATATAGTAGCTTTTATATTATATGAAGAAAAAAATAATACACATTAAGAATGATATGTACAAAACAAAAGTTATTTTTGTATCAAGTAGAACTTCATGTTTTAAAAAAAAAAAAAAAAAAAAAGATGCTTTCAAGAGAGTATATTATTTCAAACAGCAAAAATTAATTGACAGGTTTATATTCAACTATTTTAAAAGTTCTTAAATTTTTAAATTTAAATGTTCCTTAATATTAAAGAATCTTTAACAGTTACTTAATTTGTAAACTTGTTTTCAGCTAAGCTATATAGCAAAAATTATAAAAACATCAACCTACAAAAGTTAAAACACAAATATTCTTTCAAAGTATTGTAAAAGGCTTCATACAGGATTAGTATTGTAAGCAAAATATAATAACATGGATCTTTGACCTAATAACATGCTAATTGTGGTTACTTGTTTGAAAGCTAAAAATAAGCAATAAAACATACTTTCTTAAAATGTAAATAAAATTTTAATAGAAGATAAAAGAAAATGCATAAATAAAACTTTTAAAAGCTATAATATGCTAAATGTTAAGATGTTCTGGAAAATTTATAATCTAAAGTGACAAAAAAATTAGATTAACAAATATAAATTGAGATTATTCTACATAATTTAAATTAATAATAATTAACTTTAGTTTTGATAACTATAATAATATTGAATAGGATTTAAAATAAAATTTCTATTTATAGAAATTTCTAGTAAAAACACACATTTTAAAATTGACATAAAATATAACATGAAACTTAATAAAAAGTAAAAAATTAATAGTTTTACCCAATATGGTAAATAAACTTTTCCTTCATCAGCAACAAATTCCAATACACCACAATGAGTTACTCTATTAGTTTTCTTGTTTGTCAATTTAAATAACATGGGATATACAATATTTAAACGAGCTAGAAAGTAACAGATGAATATTTAATATAAGCTAAATAATTCTTTATAGAAAATGTTTTGATAAATAAAAAACTACAATATAATTTTGAATATTAAGCTTATTTCTTTAAATTAATATAAACATACCCATTAATCAATTGAAATGTCCATAAAATTGCAAAATAAAATATATTCTTGATAATCGATAATCAAATGTAACAAATCTGTTTTTAAAATCACTTTTATATCCATTTTGAATTAATTTATATTTTCCAAAAATTTTCCCAAAGATGCTATATATATTACAAGTAAAATTTCATTTTACAAAACAATTACTAATAGTAACAATAAATTTCAGTAATATCACACAGCTTACATTCTTTTTAAAAAAATATTGTTTTATAATTACTGAGGTAAAGGCCAATCAAGTATAGGTTTCACTTTGTCAGAGAGAGGTTTAACACCATTTTTGCTGACAGAATATCCTAGAAAAGGAAGTTCAGGAACTCCGAAAACACATTTATTTAAATTTATATGAATGCCATAATCTTTTAGGCGTTTGAGTACCATTTCTAGATGTAGTTTGTGTTCCGATTTGGAATTGCTTGCAATTAATATATCATCTAGGTGCACGAATACAAAGTCAAATCCATGTAAGACTTCATCAATAAACCTTAGGAAAGTTTGAGCTGCATTGGCCAAACCGAAAGGAGTGAATAAAAATTCAAATAATCCAAAAGGAGTAGTGATTGCAGTTTTGTGGACGTCGTCCGGGAGGACAGGAATTTGATGGTAAACTTTTAACTAGTCTATTTTTGAAAAGATTACTTTATTATGTAACTGATTCGAAAAATCTTGAATATGGGGGAGCAGATACCTATCAGGAATAGTAATTCTGTTAAGGGCTCTGTAGTCACCAGTCGGACGAAATTAGATACCTGATGACTTGGGTACTAAATGCAAGGGGGACGACCAATTTAACATACTAGGTCTACATATGCCTTGCTCTAACATGTATTCAAACTCTTTCTAGGCAATTGTCAATTTTGTGAGATGTAATCTGCGTGGCTTTGCAAATACAGGCTGCCCGTTAGTTATAATATGATGTGTTGTAGTATGCTTTATTATTCGCTTGGAAGGGTATGGGCGAATTACCTTATTGAATTTTTCCAAGATCTGCCTAAAAGGAAAAGTATCCATAATTAAAGTTACACAGGATACATCATGAACAGTTTTACCTGATGTAATTAAATTAGTATTACTATCCCTAAGACAGGCATGCTTCAAATCAATAAGTAAACCGAATTGCTTGAGAAAATCTGCACCAATAATAGGTTTATTTACATCAGCAATTAAAAAATACCAAGAAAACTTTCTGAGAAGATTCAAACTTAGAGTTAGTAACTTAATTCCGTAAGTTTAATTGTAGAGCCACTAGCTGAATATAACTTAAAGTTGATATTACTCTGCTTTGAAAACTTGCATTTTGAGCGTGGTATAACACAAAAAGGCGTATTGCCAAATTTGAAATCGCATTGTGCTAGATCATACAATTCCGCTATTAGTTTTCCGATTTTGTAAAAGAACAAGGAAATTTGCAATGTTTAGCAGCCGAACCCAATTTGAAATGATACCAGCATTGGTAGTGAGTTTTTCTTTTGGGTGTTTGGCAGGCAGCAAACCTGGTCACGGTGGATGACTACCAGCTGTCCACAAGCCATTTATGAAATGACGTCACGTATGAGAGCTTTCCACCAAATGAAGTATTCAGCATGTTTAATTTTTTTCATCCACAACCGAGCGACAAGTGTATATTTACTTGATTTGCGCTGTTTACATAAGAGCATGGAATTCAAATTTTCTATAGACATTGAAGAATTTATCATTGAATATTTTAGAAACAAGTTAAATTTAATTGGTCAATATGTTTTACAATTTCAGTTTTTTGTTTTATAATATATATTTATTTATTTGATATATTTTTTAATAGATAACAAATGCTTGTAAAACTTACGTGATGGTAATTATTTTAATAAAAATTTCAAAAAATCAACTATAAGATCGCATTTGAATAATTAATAATAATTTCAAAAACAATTCTCTGTAAAATTTCACAAGATTCTTAAAAACTATTTTCATTATATTTAAATCTTCCTTATTGAAACTGCTCTTTAAAATTAAAAAAATACTTTGAGATTTTTAGTTTTTAATAAAAATTAACTGAATCAAGCCTTTTTAATTTAAACTACAATTAAAACACAGCAGAAACTGTAATTTAAATAATATTTTCTTATTTATTATTACTTTTATGAATGCATTAAATACATGAACTTTAATATGATAAAAAAATTATTTGTAATTTTTATTTAAATATTATGAAACAGACTCTGAAATAAAATGCAATTATTTTTTAAATTTGGATTTTTAATATAATGCAAATGCATAAGTATCTGTAGCAAAAAATGTTTTTATAAAATGATTTTTCCAATTTAGTTATTAATTATAGTTTATAAAAATTCATTTCACAGAAATATTGTTAAATTTATTTTAAATAAGTTGCATGAGCAATTGAAATAAGTTTTATGTTATTTAAATTTTGTTCTCCCTTTTTTTCTCTTCCAAACATACTTCAGCAATAATATTTGCTGCTGATATTTAAATCAAAGTATTACATTCAATATTTCTTCGCGTTTTGGGCATGATTATGTTTTCAAATATTAACAAATATACAATACAATAATAAAATGCATGTTAAACAGTAAATAAACTTTTATTGGTTAATATTTGGAGTGACGTTATTCATGACGTGTTTGTTTCGTGTTTGGCTGGTATACCAGACACCAGGGATCCACAAAACAGACACCAATGAAACACCATCCATAAGCAACGCAGTGCACAGGTTTGCTGCCTGCCTTTGAGAGTGTTGGCGGGGAGGAGAAACTCGGTTTTGTGGGTCCTGTGATTTGCGCTTGCGACCTGAAGATAAACTTTTCATCTGTTTTCCAAGTATTGCAATTTTTATTAGTAATTTGCTTAATTCTCGAGATGAATTTTTGGGAATTTGAATTTCTTCCACAATTGCATTTGAGATATTGTAGATTTTATCAGCCATTATAGCAAGCTTGCCAAGCATATCTTCGGAAACTGAAAGAATAATTTGGGCATGAGGTGTTAGATGCTGCAATCAAAGCATTTTTAGAAAATCTTCACTTAAAGTTTTACCCGCTAATTGCTTCATCTTGCGTAGTAAGTGAGAAGGCTTGTCATCTCCTAGAATTAGTTCTGAAAGAGTTTTAATGTGTCGTTGCTCTGAATCTGAGAATTCATCAAAAATCGAGATTTTAAAGTTTTATATTCATTCTCCTCAGGTGGTGCGAGCACAATATCACTAACGTAATTTAAACTATCCAACATTAAAGCGGAAATCACTGAATAATATTTAGTCGAGTCCTGTGTAATACCAGAAACTATAAATTTTGACTCTATATTCGCAAACCATAGCATGGGATGTTTATCCCAGAAGGGGATAATTTTAGGCTTACACTAGCTATATCAGCCTCAGCCCTGTCGTTTGGTATAATAACAGTAACGTAAAAAAACTGCCTGTCACATAGTTTGAAACAGATAATATATTATCTTTGGTGAAGATACTGCAGTTTTTAGATTTTTCTTCTCCGTAGACACTTGAAGTAGGAAATAATCATTGAGATACCTCCAGCGAGAGACAATTATTGTAACGTAGTAAAACTGTTCGGGTCACCAGTGCAACGATTTAGCTGTCATAAGTCAGATATTATGTCACTAACGAAAATGGTGAATAGAATATTACTCCATAAATTTAAGCAAACTTTAATTAGCACTAGGAGGTGAAGTGCCTGCTACAGGAATACCTGCACATGTTACAAGATCATATAATCAGTTAGTTACAATGCAATTACAGTTTCCAAGCAAGGCTTGAGTAATTTACATAAGTGCATAAAATTAGTTTTTCTGTGCCGCCAGGTTGGCACACCAGGTCGGGAGTTGAAGTGGTGTATGGCATGGCCACCGCAGATCTATTTAGACTGCCTAGATAGGAGCAATTTTAATATCCAAGTTTTGGTCTATCTTGGCAGTCAAACTTAGCCCTATTTTAGTAGCCCAAATTGGTCAAATATAGGCTGCCAAGCTTGGTTCTATCTTGGCAACCCACATTGGTCCAATATAATAAAATGTAGACCAGGGGTGCACAACCTTTTCAGAATGAGGGGCCAAAATATGAAAAAAGATCAAGTCGAGGGCCAAAGCAGCACGTAAATGTTAAAACATGTTATAAACGTAAAAACACTTTTTTTGTGGCAATACGCATGAATTACAATTATTAATTTACTTATTTTACTCATGCAAACATTATTCAATGAAGGAATAAAACACAAACATTATAGATATGCTAAATACTTTATTTCCAGAAAAAAAACTTGAAATTGAATAACAGGAGAAAACTTTTTGGTAATTATACAAAGAACCCAATATAAATTTTGAAAAAAAATTAGTAAAATTTAATGTGATGGCTGTGACTGAATATTTGAAGTTTTTGATTTTATGTTGGGCTTAAAATTCGTTGTGGCAATACGTAAAACAGAAGAAAGGTTCTCATCTGCTATTCTATTTCTTATTTTTGATTTGTTTAAATTCATTAAAGAAAAAGTGCTCGGGTAGCCATGAAGGGAACAAACAGAAAATCCGCATTATAAAAAAATGAACTTAATGAACAGATGTAAAATATTTATTCTGATGTAGAATCGTTTTCCTATCAGATTTTTTCTTTTGTTTATTTGAAAGTCTCATTTCTTTTTAAATTAGTCTTATTTTATTAACATTCACGGGCCAACTTTAAAGGCAACGCGGGCCAATTTTCACCCGCGGGCCATAGGTTGTGCATCCCTGATGTAGACCATCCAGGATTGGACCTATATAAGCTGCCAATAATGGATTTAGACAATTACACAATATGGGAACAAGATATTTATCTACTTGAGAATTTACAAATGAATGTAGAAACAGCAAATTTAGATGAACTTCACACAAAACAGATATGTATTGATTGCAACTTAGAAGTTTACACAAGAGAAATGCATAGTTGATATATATATATAAAAAAAAAAAAAAAAAAAAAAGAGCAATCTCACTGGAAAAGTCTATTTTTAGCAAAATGAATAATCATGGTTTTATATCATAAATTATCAGAGAAACATAATACAATAAAGTTTCCTCCTAAGAGTAGAGAACTGTACAAAGGGTAAAATGTGCCAAACTGGCGTAACAGTTCAGAATGTGTTTACATAATGAGATTTTCATTTTATGATGTAATACATGTGTAAAATTTGTTTTGTGTGCAACCCTTGAAGTGTTTATTTCTTTAAAATTAAAACATTTGTTACCTTAACGTTCCCTTTATTGGAATTTTTTTAAAGTTATATTATTTTGAATTTTTTCAAAGTTATATTATTTTGAATTTTTGTTTGATCAGCCAATAAAAGATCTATACGAGGTACTAATCATATGCCTGGTCAGTCTGATTCATACATCACAGAGAAACCATAAAAAAATACAGTAGAAGATTTCTTCGAAGCTTTTAAATCCGTTCTTTTTCGGCCGGGTGAGGTATTTTAACTTTCATTGAAATTTCATTCAGAGGGATTATTAGAAACTTTAGTTTTTATAAAAAATGTTTGTTTACATAAGTAAGTACATCTTTAAATAAGCTTGCTTTATTGCGTGCTTTAGAAATTTAGCTTTATTGCCTGGCTTTCTCTGTAGTATGTAGCACTATACTGAAGTTTTTTTTAAAGTGGGCGCCATTGCCCGGTATATTATAAATTCCAGTTTTAATATAAAATGCAAGTTGTTAATGTTAGAAACTTAGCTTTAATACCTGGTTGTCTCTGTAGTAGGTAGTGCTACAATTAAGTTTTTTTAAGGTGGGAACCATTGCCCAGTATATTAAAATTTGAATTTTAATAAAAAAATTGTTATTAGTTATTAGAATTTTAATACGTCTATAGTATGTAACTATAATGAAATATTCAAAATTTTTATATTTGTAATTGGAAATAGTGCACAATTTCAAATTTGAAGTTCAAACGCGATCGGTATTTAGTAAGCAAATATTGCGCTCAGTAATGTAATTTAGGTTGGCGAGATAGCTATGCAGAGCTTTGAGCGAAAGTTGAAAATCACGACAACTCTGTACAGTTCCATCTTCTTTTACCAAAGTTTCAATGAGGGATATGCCTATCTCTAACTAACACAGAGCAAGCTGTTTTCCAGTTTACTTATAGACATCGTAGGAATACTTAAAGTAGCAACCCATTAAACAAGATAGTTCTACTGATACTTCATAGGATTCAGGTTTGGTGATTGAGCTGGCCATTCTATTCGCTCCAATGCAAGACCTTTAAGAAATTCCTCAATAACAATAGTTTGACGATGCCATGCGTTATCATCCATTAGAATGAAATCATTGCCAATTGCATAGGCATTAGTACAGACTAACAGATTAAGATTCTCAGCTTGATACCTCACATCAATCACAATTCCTTTCCAAAACACATGTAGGTCAGTGTTACCACCGAATGAGCAGTTTCTTGCCCAAATTATTACTCCCTGACTACATTAACTATGTCTTTACACTGTGTTGGATTGATTGTATCTGGTGCTTTGTTCCCTTGATATCAGTATACACAATGAATAGCTCTTTGATGTGAATCTGGGCTTGTCTATAAAAAGAACAGAAGCCCATCACTATCTGGTTCTGGAAACACACTCTCTTGCTCAAGATAAGCAGGTTGTTCTCAGTCGTCTAATGAGAGGGACATGCAAAAATGGTCGGCTTGTAGAGGCCTACATGATGAAGATGCCTTTGCACCATATTAGCAGATATTCTTCTTCCTGATACTACAGAAATGTATACAAGTTATACTCCTGTGGTCTACAACAAATTTCAGCACAGAAATGCTTCTTTTTTGGTCTTAAATAACTGCAAAACAGCCTCCCGCAGGTGTTATAGCTCATGGTAAACCTGGAACATATCTTCTGGACACAGAAGTTTCAGTTTGATATTGGCTTCAGAGATTGCAGACCACTCTACAAGACTCATTAAAGCACTAGCAGCACCAGCCAGTGACATCTCCATTTTCATACATCCAACTGCAAACCCCGCATCTTAGCGAATAGGGTAAATGGCTACTCTCGGGCATTGTAGGGCCTCACTGACTATTATCAATAAATCTGTTAACAAAAGTTGAAAATCAAGAAAAATTGCACACATAATTATGAATGCATGATGTTTTCATATTCTTCTCTCAATTATATATACCTGTTCTTTTCCATAAAAAAATGGTAGCAATTTTAAACGATTTACACAAGTTTATTTTTATCATTTATATAAATTATATTGTTAGTGTCACAACAAACAACAAAATTTGTTGAACTACAAAAGAAATGATGTTTTAAACTTTTGAAGGCCAGAGTATATTTCCAGAGTTATTGTTCAAATAAATGAAATGATTAACTATCAAATTGTATATTGATGACATATTTTTCTGCTATTGCCAAACAGTATATTGAAATAATATTAGCCCTGTAAATTAAATTATATTTTTAGTAATTATTTTCGCCATGATTGTTTTTGGGCATGCATGAAGTAATAAGATGGTGCTGAAAACATAATAGACATATCAGAAATAAATCAATTTCCCTAACAGTATGGTGCCAATTTGGAGAGAATTTAGAGGCAGCCTTAAGTATAGGCCACCCCATTAAAAAGTATTTTGGTAAATTAAAACCTGTTTAAACTAATAATTTTATTGCTGATGTTGTATTAAAGCAGCATAGTATAAATCTCAACTATTTATATATTTAAAACTTAAAATGAAAAACTAATCTTTATAATAATAGTAAAACTTAATTGAGAGTAAATAGTTTGTTATTTAATCATACTAAATAACTTGTTTAATCTTAATTTTAAAAAATAAACTAGATATGATTTAAATAGAAGAAATACAATACAATTTAAGTAACAAATACATACCTAAATGATCTAAAGAGGATGGGGGCATGATAACTGAAACAGAGAAGTACTTTTAGATCAATGAAAAAAAGAATAAACAAAAAAATTAAAATTATTAGAGAACATACTTTTTCCACCTCTTTCCACATCCTTACGTTCATTACCAGGTAACATGCAAACGGAATAACAACGATACTGAGTATTAAATGGTCGAACAGGCTCAAATAATCCATTAATAGAAAACTAAGAGGAAAAAGAAACATCAATTTATAAAATGATTATTTGTTGAAATTAGAAACTTTTAATTTACTCAGAATTATAGTTCTATGAAATTTAAAGACCAGAAATTTCAAAAGTTAATGCACAGATTAATTAAATATAAATTAATTTTAAAACAATAAAAACTCCTAGCCAAAAAATCAAAACAAACGAAAAATTAACTTTAATTGAAGATTTCATTACAGAATAAAAATATATATTTTTATGAATTCATTCATCAGTTTTTATCTTACCATGTTATTTTGATTTGAATTTGTTTAAAATAAATGAAAATTAAGGAAAATACACAATCATTAGAATCAAGTGAGTCACGGACAGCGACCAAGATATAAGATCAACAACTTTCCCCTTGGTGGCATAAAAAATAATACGCCACCATGGATAGACTTTCCTGAACACTTCGACACCAGGTTGCGTGAAAAGCATCTCAAGTGCAAGTAAGTGAATATGCTTACATTGTATTATGTTTGAAATAGATAATTTTGTTTTCGTAATTTCCAAATACTTTTATTATTTTAAAATCCCTAAATCATGCTTTTATCTTGGTTTTAAAAGGCTATAAATCGGATATTAATCGAAGAAAGAAGAAGAGGGGAGTACTATCGAATCTTTTTAGTGCACATGGTTTTTGTAAACAAAGACAACATGCAAAATACACTTCATTTACTACTGTTTTCAAAGAATATTTTTTATGTGGATAGCTTGAAATATGTTGTAAAATTAACAAAATCTATACATTTGTATAATATTTTGCAATCTGGCATACATTCGGCAATTAAATTTTGTTGGCAAAGTATAATCAAACATCTAGTTTAGCTCTTTTTTGTAATAAAATAATTGCTGTTTACTTAAAAAGCAATGATTTTAAATAACAAATTATATCCATAGTGCGGCATTATCTTTCATATTTACATTTAATTGCTTTGAAATTAGGCCATCCTGCCATATTGAATCATAAGCTTTTACAATATCTACAGTAACACACACAATAAACTTTTTGGAGGATTGAGCAGATATAACTAAATGATGAATAATAGATAATATGCTGTCCCATCCTCTATTTGGCAAAAATCCGTGGTGATTTACGTTGAGGATCTGTGATGAATATATATGGTTGGTAGGCCGCTTTATAATCATGCGCTCAACAGTTTTACAAAGAACGCTAGTAAAAGAAATACATCGGTAGGATTTGATGCCATCAGAGCTTTTCCCTGGTTTTAAAATGGGGATAATAATTGATTTTTTCCATATTTCTGGAACTTTTCCTGTTATCCATGATTTATAATATTTATGAGACAGTTAAGGTTATTATGATCTATGGTTTAAAGTATCTTTGCGGAGATTTTGCCCGGACCAGCTGATGTGTTCTTACTTTGAGTAATTATCTTCTGTGGTTCTATGAATGAAAAAGGTTGATTGTATGAATACTTGAAGTCTGAGTAGAAATCTAATGGTGTTCCTTCAGAAATAGGGTATATAGAGTAATAGTTTGCAAAGTGATTTGCTTGAGCGACAGCGTCAGTTATTGCTCTGGATTGAATTCCATCAAGGAGGGTAGGATTTATACGGGAACTTTTGCCATTTTCGAAATTTGTTAAATTATACAGATAGATATCGTTGAATTGATTGATGGTGTCTAATTTGTTATTTAATTGTTGGTTAAATGAAGTAAAAAAGTCAGTCCACAGAATCTGCGCTCGCTATTGTGGGGTGGGTTTTTACCATTGATAGAAATAATAGTTTTCATAGGTACATGATCGCTACCAAACGAATCTGGAATGATATTGATAATAAACAAATGAAAAATATCTGATGAAACTATGTAGTAATTAATAAGAGAGGGATGCTGATGTGGACCAAAATGCGTCGGAACCTTAGTATTTAAGAGGCAAAAATTACTTTCTTGTATCCAATCAGAAAACTCAAGTCTTTGAGGAGATTTGGAGAGTCTCCCGAAATCAGTATGTCGAACGTTAAAATCTCCAAGAATAATAAAAGGTGGCCTGATCCCTTGGATTATACTATTTAACCAAATGCTTGAAAAATTTTCAGGAGGGATGTGTATATTTATTATGAAAAGAGTTAAAGAAGAAAGTTCAACTTTTACTACCAAAAGCTCCCGACCTTCATCTGGAAGACGTGTAGGGTTGTAGATTTGAGTTGGATATGATTTATCAATGGCAGTTTGGAAACCTCCTCCCCGACCACTGTCTTTGCTCCACCGAAATATAATTTTATTGGTTAAAAAGAAAGGATCTTGTTTTTTCAAAATTGTTTCTTGAAAAACAATAACACTTGTTGAAGTAAAATAAGAGAACTTAAAATATGGATGCTTTTTAGAAATACTTCTAGCATTCCAGTATAGAACAGAAAACTTACTATGTATGAAGATATAGGAAAAAGGAATAAAAACAGACAAAAAATTTAAAAGCGCCTCAAAGTAGTATCGATACTACTTTGAGCACAAATAAACAGATCTGTTTATTTGTGCTATGGATGGCTATTAAGACTCTCCTCGATGGCTAAGCACTTACTTATTACTTGACTGTATTTAGAGGTTAATCAGAAATTAAAGTCCTTGGATATTTCTGGAATTAAATAATTGTTTGAATGCATTTTTATTTTGGGAAGATCTTAGCCCAAAACTTTTTCGGGTTGACATAAGTTTAGCGGATTTAGGCTGTTCCTTTGCTTTTAGTGCAAATGTTTCAATTGTGCTTTTTAATAATGGGAACATTTTTGTCATCATTTCATTCTGCCTAGTTTGTACAGCTACTAATTTGGCCCCAAAAGATGCAGACAGTTTCGATAATTTGGTCAGTCACTTCCGATTGTAGCGAGGTCCCATCCCTACAGAATACTATTGTCAAATCCTATTTTTTTTACAAGTTACTAATTTATTTACTAGAATAAAAAAATGTATATTTATTATACATAATCAAAATTGAAAAAGAATATTAAATTATACTTGAAAATTTTTCCTATCTGATTAATTTTGGAAATTATGAATGAATTAAATTTGATTTTTTGAATAAACAATAAATTGACATTTTGTTGCATAACCGAAACCGGTAAGCTTTTTACGCGCGCAAACTTTGGTACTTTGGTTGTTGTTACTGCTCATAGCAACTACTTGAGTGAAATAAAGATATATAATCATTGCTGTTACCATTTATTTGTAAAAGTATTTTAAACCTAGAACTAACAAATATTATAATAATGGCTGGTTTTGATGAAGGAGGCACTTACTATAGTGATAGTTTTTTCTTTGATGGCGATGGCGATGTACAAAAAACTGATATGCAGGCTGCTAAGAAGAGATTCAAGGATTTTATTAAACAATTTCATGAAGGGAATTATGTTTATTTCTATCGGTAAGTGAACACTCTATATATGTGTGTGTGTGTGTAAAATAAATATAAAGAGAGTATTCTTAGAAAAATGAGTAGGCCTGTAGAAAATGTTCTGTTTTATATATTTAAATCGTATATTTTTTGTCGACTGATCTCCAAGTAATTGATTTTGAGAAAAATCATATTTATAGAGTTTGCTTTAATAGGTAAAATATATTTCGGGGTGTTCCTTGGCGATATTTTGCCATTAAAATGTGTTGTCATATGGGTTTAAAGTAACGTAGTGGGGACAAATATGCTATGCAATGATACAAAATTTTTAAAAATTACAGAATTTTTGTATAGTTTTAAATGTAAAAATATATTTACTTAAATGAAAAGCCCATATTCCATATCATCCGACACAGTGGCAAATTGGTTGGAATCCAAAGGGCACCCTTAAGTATAGGCCATTCTGCTGTAATTGTAATATTTGTTAAAGTATAATTTATTATATTCTATGTTATTTCTGATCCTATTGATTTTATGGTACAGATGCGATATACATTTTTTGGTGACAAAGAAATGTCAAGATGACATTATTGTGATGTATTAAATTCTTTTTAAGAAAAGCATACAATCTAAATCTTCCTAAAAATCCGATAAATTAAAATTGTAAATATTTTTTGACATATTAGTATTTTAAAAAAGAAAGCATATGAATAATATTCTTATGCTTTCTTTTTCAAAATTGTAAATGTAAATATGGAAAGTAAAGGTACAGTAATAGTGAAAATGTAAATACAAATTCTAAGAAAACTAAGAACATGAATTTGAAAGGAACATTCGCTAAAAAATCAATATAAATTATGAAATACAATATAAATTTTACATAATAATTTTAAAAAAGAAAATAAAGGATAATGTAAAAATAGTAATAGAGAATAATTAATTTAAGAAAGACTTTCTTCTGATTTAAGAAAAATCAGAAGAAAGACTTCTGATTTTAACACTTCACATAATTAATGCTTTACATTTAACACCATTCACAAATTAAAAAATGGTATGTCAATACAATTTTATAGAATAACTTTCAATAATTAATACAGAATAAAAAAATAATTATTTAAAATAATGAAAAAGAACAACACAAAATCTGGTATTTAAATATCCAAGAGATCAAGAAACCTGGAGAATATTTAAAAAAATTCAGATGAAGAATACTTGTAAAATTTTTTAATAAAATATGAAAATGAAAAAAAATGTTCTAAATTTTCTCATGATGACATAAATACTATTGTTGTCAAAATAGAATTTTCTTCTTATTATTCTCAATATCTGTGATGCAATGAAAATTCAGGTTGTTTTATAAGCAAGGATATCTGCTTTAAAAAAATGACTAAATTCAAAAACTGTCATGATGGATTATATGGCAACTGTGCTAACTTTAATTTAGAAGTTTTTATTTCTTGTTTAATGAATATTAAAAGGAGTAATTACAAGAATTAGTTAATAAGTATTTCCTTATTTCTAAAATAATTTGGGAACAAATCCTTTTCATAAATATGTTCTTAAATTCCAAACCTTCTATAAACTGGGTTTGTCTGATATAGGGCTCTCCTGCTTAAAAGCATTTTGTACCGAGTACACTCAACCCAATTATTCATAGTTGCTTTATTTGTGATCACCTACATTATTTATAAAGTCTAACAATCCCTCAAAGGAGTTCAAGTGTAACTCTTTAGAATAAGGATTGCTTAAAGTAGTAAATTGAATAAGGGCAAGACATTACTCTTATATATAATATGGTGAGCTGATTCCACATCTTTGTTGCATTTCCTGTATTTTGGTTCTTATTAAAAGAGTCCCATTTTATGAAGGTGTTTTCTGAAATAATAGTGCCTAGAGAGAGAAAGTGATGAAGCTCACAATTGTTTGTATCATCATTCTTGGGAAACTGAGAATTTCAGGGGCAATTTTTAGAGGAACTGTTAATCATACTTTTAGCATGTTTTTGTTCCAGAGTTCTTGTTTTTCGCACTTAAGAATGATCTCTTTTTGCAGTTTTCAAATTGATGCCACTAAAGGGCTCTGTTACTATTGGTTTGTGAGTGGATACCTGTTTTAAAAGTTTATCAGCTATTTCATTTCCTTCAATGTGTCCTGGCACCCAGATGAGAATTATCTTATTCCAGTTGCCTGTTCTATTAGGAGGTTTCTACATTCCAAAACAATTTTTGATTTAATTCATAATGAATTGAGAGGCATTAAGCTGTTTGACTGTCATTAAAAATAAGAATATGCTCTCCATAACAACCTTTTCTTATGTTTATCTCTCAACAGTTGGTGGTGGCAAGAACCTCAGACTAAAAGAGGGTATACTCTCCAAGGCCTGTAAAGGAACTGGCTCTTGGTGATACATCAAAAACTCTCAGTCCTAAGAGGTTGTTTTTCTTCGATCCATCGTATACCAAATTAGATAATCATGTTTAATGTTAACTATGTTTTCCCATTCTTCTCTGTTAGGAAAACTACTTTAAATGGTCTGTCAAACATGTAAATTCCCTCCATGGTGTCAGAAGGCATAAGGAGAATTAGATCAGGGATGCACAACCTTTTCAGAATGAGGAGCCAAAATATGAAAAAAAGATCAAGTCGAGGGCCAAAGCAGCACGTAAATGTTAAAACATGTTGTAAACGTAAAAACACTGTTTTTTGTGGCAATACGCATGAATTACAATTATTAATTTACTTATTTTACTCATGCAAACATTATACAATAAAACACAAACATTATAGAAGAATAAAACAAATAAAACAAAAAAAGAATAAAACACAAACATTATAGATATGCTTAAAATACTTCATTTCCAGAAAAAAAACTTGAAATTGAATAACAGGAGAAAATTTATTGGTAATTTTACAAAGAACGCAGTTTAAATTTTGAAAAAAAATTAGTAAAATTTAATGTGATAGCTGTGACTGAATATTTGAAGTTATTGATACTATGTTGGGCTTAAGATTCGTTGTGGCAATACGTAAAACAGAAAAAAAGGTTCTCGTCTGCTATTCTATTTCTTATTTTTTATTTGTTTAAATTCATTAAAGAAAAAGCTTGCTCACAAATGCAAGTGCTGCCAAAGAAAGTTGCAAGTTACTCTCGGGTAGCCATGAAAGGAACAAGCAGAAAATCCGCGTTATAAAAAAAAATGAACAGATGTAAAATATTTATTCTGATGTAGAATCGTTTTCCTATTAGATTTTTCTTTTGTTTATTTGAAAGAGTCTCATTTCTTTTTAAATTAGTCTTATTTTATTAACAACATTCGTGGGCCAACTTTAAAGGCGACGCGGGCCAATTTTCACCCGCGGGCCATAGGTTGTGCATCCCTGAATTAGATGATAGAATTTTTTAGTAATACTGATATGACTTTTAGTTGTATATTTGTTGTATTATTGATCTTGCAATTCTGGGAGCACTGCAAATGAATATGACCATAAAAGTTGGGTCCAAAATAGTCTCCAGTGCTCTGGAATAGGTGCTGTGGACATTGCACCTGTGATGCACAAGCAGGCCAGTCTTTGCAAACTTCCTAAATTATCCCTAAGTTTTCTGTTCCACATTGCACCACCAAATCACTGAAGCATATGTGATAATAGGTCTGATAATGGCTGTATACATCCAAAACATTTTTCGTTGTAAGCCCCAATTACGATGTTTATTCCAGGTGAGTTTCTAGCGATGATTGAATGTTCTTAAAATCTTCAAATCTAGTTTCAAACTCTGCGTGAAGTATTTTCAACGCCTGACTGAAATCTTTTAGTTTATTCTCACTCACAGGTGACATTGATTTTAAATGCGGAAAGTGAGTTAAATCGCTCTTCATCATGCAGTTATAAAATAGAAAAAGCTGAGTTTTAAATGCTTTCAGACAACCCCAAGTTTCATCTATAAATTGTTTCTTTCCTAGCAATTTTTTGTTTAATTTGTTATAGTTTTCAAGCTAATCTGTAAAAAATTCAAAATTAGTACACCAATATTTCTCTTCAAAAATTTGGAAATCAGACCATTTGTCTGATTTATTCTTTAAGAAATCTTGTATTTCCTCTTTTAAACTTCCTATCCTGTTCAAATGCATATCCATAACTTAACCATCTTACTTTCGTGTTGTAAAGAAGGTCAGAATAATCTGTGTCGACTTCAATCAGAAATTCTTGGAATTGTCAGTGTACTAAACCCCAAGATCGAATCAAATTAATTAGTTTTGAAATCACATTAAGTACATGGGTAATATCTATTGCAGCTTTTCAAAGGACGTCCTGGTGAATTTTGCAATGTAAAAATACAATATCATGATTAGGATTCTGGGTAGGAAAAATACCTGAAAATCCCAAGTTTTTTCTAACCATATTTGGTGATCCACCTGTAGTTATATTGCATGATTTTGAAATGGGCACATTTAAAATTTGAAGGCCTTCTGAAAATTTGTTATAAATTATTTGCCTTGTCGTTTTTAATTTTATCGATTGCAGACAAGCTAGCTCTTAAGTAATATTAAATAGGTCATCAACGCCTCTAATGAAGATTAATAACTGTGCAGTGTCACTTCTATCCGTATTTTCATCCATTGTCACTGAAAAATATTTAAAGTTTTCTATACGCTGCGTAAATTGAGTCGACAAGTTAGATTCAATGACATCAATTCAGATTGTTACTGTTTTTTACGATGAGTTGATAGTTTTTGATAAGTTGATGATTTATTTTTGATCTAGCAGCAATTATTTTTTTCTCTAATTTCCTGACTCAAAATTATTTTTGCTTTTAGCTGATCTAAATCATTGATATAATTTTCAACTTGCAGATCTAATTCATAAATTCGCTTTGATTTTTCGCATAACATTTGTAAAAGCTTGTTCAGAGTTGCTTTATCAATAATTTCTAATTTCAATTGTTCGCTAACCTTATTTAATATTCTTGTTACTTAACCCTTAATTTTTGAGCATTTTCTTTTCAATTTATCAAGATTAAAAGCTACCACAGTTTCATTTGGTTTCACCGACATGTTTGATTTTAAATATATTGAGCAAACAATAAAATAAATAAATATATTCTCATGCAAGCTAAAAACAAATAATTAAATAAAGTATTGGTGTATTCTGTTACTTATTTACATTAAATATGAAATAAAATTCATAATCTATATTCTAATAAGTGCTTTTGTGTGTATCTGCATAAAATATGCTGGATATATATTTTTTCTTATCACCATATTTATTATTCATTTTAAAATACTTGTGTTATTTTCTTAAAATTCATTCTTCTATGATGCCTTACCGGCATATTTTTTTATTGCTAATCTCTTTGCCAATCTGGCATTGCTTTATTCAAATTTAATTATTTTGTTGTATTTAACTGTAACTATATATGCATGCTAGTTCGTCAAATCCTATGTGTATATCCTATATACACATAGGATTTGACGTATCCCAGGTGCTTAAAAGCAACCGATGAATAGAATCAAATGTTTTTGGAAAAGTGTTCATATAACTGGTGTCCGATAGTTATGGTCAAAGCGTGATGCATTAGTATTATAGTTTATTTTTGTTATTAATGAATAATTTAACTGGATAATGAATAATTTAAGTGGATTATTTTCTTATTTAATCTGTTATGAAATTTTTAAACTTAATTTATATTATGTTTGATTTTAATAAACTAAACTTCCTATGTTTCTATTTTAAATCTAATTAATATACTACTAATTTCTAATTTATAAGGTTCTATGAATAAAAAACAAAATACTTAAACCCTATGAAAAGGACCAACAAAAGGCATGGGCCCAGGTTTCATATCTAATATCTTAAAAATTTATCTTGAGCTAATCTGAATGTAAAAATGTATTATGCGAATTTTTACCCATCTTAAAATGTATTAGATTATTTAAGATGGGGAGGGGCCGTAGTAATATAAATCTTTCTTGTAATTTCATGTTTGAAAAATTTCGATGTGGGAAGTTGTAAAAAGAACAGAAAAGGCTCCTACTCTACCGATACTAAACTGAAACTGGTTCATTCAAAGATTTGAATGATCCTGTATATCTTAAAAGTCTAAAAGAATTCAATAAAAATAAGGACATTGCTTTATCTCTAATATAATTAAATATTGATGAAGATCACAGATATATAATAGATGGAATAGAATATTCAGTAGTTGCTTGGGAGGCCTTGTTAAAATACTTCCCTCCAGATACTAGAGCCAATCACATGACTATTTTTTCAGAATTATGTGATACTACAAGTAGAATGTTACTTAAATAAAGTATCCTCATGTTTTCAACAAGATTATCAAAAGTCTACCAAAGATAGAAGACTTTAGATCCTACTTTTAACGGAAAATATACTAGTTTCCAACTTCTGAGATATTTTCCTATGCATTTCGACAGAATAGTGCAAGTCATACTTGGTTGTACGGAAAACTTTACCTACAAAGCTATCACAGAAGCCTTGAATGCAGAAAAGGTTCATCTTTAGTTCTGAGAAAAAGACTAACTCAAGCAGGTGCAGTAGCATCTTTGAAGAAATCAATCTTCTGTTATGGTTATCAGCAGCCTAGAAATTTTAGAAATTTATGTCCTCTTAGAGTTCAACCACCGAAAGAATCCAGATGTTTTAAACCAAAATGCAGGAGTCATTTCAGATGTTCTAGTCCAGAATGTAAGAGCCAAACCTGAGGTTCCAGTGCAGAGTACAGAGGCCCGTGCATAGAGCTCAGATCTGAATTTGTTGCTGTAAATAGTAAGTCACAATGCAGCCCCGCTCATCAAAATCAATCTTGTTCCTCCATGTGTAAGTACAAGAATTGATGAGGTATTGGATTTAGAAATACCTCTTTGACAGATAAAGAACATTCACCATGCAAGTCAAACTTTTCTATTACAAGTTTATTATATCAAACTAAAGAAAGAGTAAGTTTGGTTTTTGACACAGCTGCTTCACATTACTTTTGTAAAGAAAGAGACTTATTCATTAATTTTGTACCTTTAACCAACGAAAAAATATCAGTTGCCATTGATGGTGTCGACTTACCTATTGAGGGTAAAAAAACAGTTAAATTGTTTGGTTTACAAAAGTATACATTAAATGATGTAATATTTCTTCAAAATTACGGAGAAATCTTATTTCTGGTTCAAAACTAGATATTCAGGGTTTTATGTGTCATAGTGGTGACAATGCAGTGAAGGTTTCAGGAAAGAGAGGAAGAATTGTTTTTAAGGCTATATTAAAAGAAGGTATTTACTAAGTTTCACCCTGTATAGTTAAAGCAGGAAAAATGTTTCATTTACAACTAATTTAAAAGATAGCAAGGCTCTAGAACTATGGCATAGGCGATTTGCACATATCAGCACACTCATTCTTTCACATACCAGTAGAAAAAGGAGAGTGATTAGTTTACCACTGTTGTATGATAAGACAGTATTCAGCAAACCATGTAAAATTAGTAAATATCGAAGAGTTTCCTTTAAGTCCTTGAGAGAAGTGAGATTCAAGGCATCTTGAGAGCTATTACATGCTGATGTTTGGAGACCTCAATCTGTAAAAGCAAGAATGTGAGAAAGCTAATTTATTATCTTAATTGATGATTATTCATGTAAAGTTTCAACATTTCCCATGTCTGAAAAATCTGAGGTTTTTGGTATAATTAAATCATACAGTAACAGAGTGAAAAATATTTTAAGTAAAAAGGTTGAGGACTTTAGGTTGGATAATGGAACTGAATTTGTAAATAGATGCAAAATTATTTTGCTGAAAAAGGAATTACTCATGAGTTAACGGATGTATTCACTGGAAAAGAATGATATTAGTGAAGGATACAACCAAACTGTTGCAAGTGGTGCTAAAACAGTTTTGCAAGAATCTGGTCTTCTTGAGTGTTTTTTTCCTGAAGCCATGTTATACACATACTTAGAATAGAGTTTGTCACAATAAACTGAACAAGACTCCTTGTGAATTATCTTCAGGGTTCAGACCCTCAATTAGCACTTAAAGCCTTTTGGTTCCATATCATATATAGGTGCACCCCGACAACAGCGAAGAAAGCTAGATGCCAGAGCTCGGAGGTTTTCTTGTTGGTTACGCTTCCGTACAAAAAGATACCGAATTTGGAAACCTGAAACAAACAAAATAATTGGAACTGTTAATGTTTCTTTTAATGAAAAATTAGTGTATAAGGATACAAGTGAAGCAGTGTTGGTTCCTAATGAATAGGATTTCAACCATCCCTAATGAGAAGGAAGAATGAAGTGACGATGAGGCCAATGATATCAGATATATCATTGTACCACAAGATTCTGAAAGTCCCCATAGATGATGTTATTAGTCCTATATCAGAATTTAGATTAGTAAACTGGGAAAAGAAGACTGTTCCAAGGAAAGATAGAACAAGTACAGATATCTATTATTATGAAGAAGGTAAAAAGGAAAGGTTAAGATCTCTGAACGATGTTGCAAAATACTGCAATAAAAATAATGTTTTCAAATATAATTTATTTGATTTTAAAGGAACAAATACGACAGAATGTCTCATTTTAGGCAGTCGTGATGTAGCTTTAACAAATAATAAAAATAATGGAACCACCAAAAATCTTAGTATAAACTTTAAATAGTTAAATTTCATTTTGATATACTTTCAATACAAAATAACTTCAAACATATAAATTTCAACCATACATAAAAAATGTTTCAAGGGTGACTAAAACTCCAAACTAATTTTGCACATGCTCATATCAGGTTATGTGGTTAAAGTGCAAAAAACAGTCTGATGCAATAATGATTGCATGTGTACTTGAGAGATTTTTCTGAAACACATACACTGTTATCTAATATAGTCCTTAAATGTTTTTATAATTTTCAATTTTTATAAATCTTAATATATACTTTGGATGCATTTTGTATATTGCATATGAAATAAAGAATTTTGAAATGTTTGTTCAATTCATGATGATAATTTTAAATGTGTTTTTAGTGATCAATTAAAACAGCATTATAATTTGAAACAATATTGGTTAGAAATATCTCTGGAAGATTTGGCTAATTTTGATGAACATTTGGGTGAAAAGTTGAATAAACAACCAACAGAATATTTACCATTGGTAAGGTATTTTGCGATTTTTCGTATAATATTTGCCTTAAAGCGTGAACTGTTCAATTATTTTTATTTCCAAATTTCAGTTTGAAGAGGCTGCTAAAGAAGTTGCAGATGAAATCACACGACCTCGTCCTGAAGGGGAAGAGGAAATTCAAGACATACAAATTACACTTCGTTCAAGTGCAAACTCGTGTCTTATGAGAGATCTGAAGGTTGGCATTTTATTTTTATATTATTTTCTTAAATATGATAAATGTGTGTTTGCTGTATGTCTGTTCATATGCATGTATGTAGGGTCAAGAAGTTTCTCATTTTATTAAAGAGTTATCTTAACATTAATATAGTATCATTACAGTCTCTGAATAGAGGAAGTAGAGAACATTTTTCTTTTATGTAAGTGTAATTACATAATCATTAATTGTCAAAAGATTTTCTGCAAACATGTAGAAACAGGCCTTAAATTTTCATGCAAATGCATAGCTGCCAACTCTACTAATTTTTTATCGTTTCTCCTGATTTCCTGATAATATATGAAAATCTACTGATTTTCGTCAATTTCATTGAAAAAATTAAAAAAATTTCTGGAAAAAGTCTATTGGGTTATTTTTGTTACTTAAATAGTTCGAAATGAGAAAAAATATTTTGAGCAACAGTTCACCAATTCTTTATTAAAAATGCTAACTCAGCAATGTATGAAAATAATAAATTGCTGTGAGTTTGAATTCATGACCATTCAAATTTTAAATATTTTATGTTTTCATAAGCAAAGTATTTGATAATTTCTATATTCTTAGAAGTATTTGTCATTTAATTATATTTATTTTGTAATGTATTTTATGTTTTTATGTAATTTTATAAGTTAAATATTTATAAATTGCACTAATGTATTAAAAACTGCCTTGTAAAATAAATTATTTTAAACTACCTATTATAAAAATGAAGATCATCAAAATTTAATAAATATATATGCATTAGGTTTATACAAATATATAAATGTTTTAAAGAAAACCGTAAGATGAAAATAAATATGCCACTGCATTGTAAGTGATTCATAAAATATAAGAACATTTATTTTTGAAAAAATCAGGCATCATAAATCGATTTGCATTTACAAAATTCTTACATTACTTTTGAATGGAGATTTTTGATTCTGCTATTTCTGTTTGAATTAATTAAACCTTAAAAGATTTTTAAATAATATTACAATTATATATATTAGAAAAATTATACTTAATATATATAATTATTATAAAATATTAATATTTTACTATAATTATAAAAATAATAGAGTTTAAATGAAAATATTTTAATTATTTCAAACTAGAAAGAAATATTTTCATTTTAATTCTGCCATTTACTAATTGCATTTATTAAATCTTCTGATTTCCTAGTTTATGTTTAGTTTTAATCCTGATTTTTTGTGTTTTGAATTACTAAATTAATAATTGTTTTAAATGGATAAATATTTTCATTGTTGCTGAGTTAAATTATTATGCTTTTTACTTTTCCCATTTGCTGTTTGATGATGTTTGTTTTACCATTCAATAACATCTTTTTCATTTAAGATATAAAAATGAATAAATAAATAAATAAAAAATATTTTGCATCTCTTAATGTGAATGTATATAATTTCACAAGTTTAATGTCTTTGCTGAATGTTTATAAAATAAATTCTGTCCTATTTCTTGTCCAAAAGGTGACTGTTTCACTTAAAAATGAATATTAATTAATAAAACCAGTACTTTTTTAGCTGTAAATTTATCTAAAGCTACTTCTGATTTTTGGATACTTTTATTATACTTTGAATTTAACAAGTATTGTGCAAAAATTTGCTTAACACTTTTATTTAAATTTATTTCAATGTTGCATTTGTATTATTAATCAAAGCTAAGAAAACTAAATTTATTTTTAGATGAATTTTCAAATACCCTTATTTTTTATTTTTTGAAGTATACCTAAAAATACAAATGAATGCATTTTAGCTTACAATGAGCAGACATCTGTTTTTTCATTATAAAAATTTAAATAGACGAGTTTTAAATTGAAACTAATGCACAACAAACACCTGATGGATTGATACAGTTGAGAAAATGCTACAAAAAGTTGTGATAGACAAATTAGGGACTGCATTGTAACAGGCTGGCATGTAACAGATTGCAGAACTATTGACCTATATTATGTTATACATGTGAAAGTTCTAGAAGTCCTATTAAGTTATACTTTGTGGAGTCCTGTAAGTTATACTTTGTCTAAAGAAAATCCTATCTTTTTGATATGAGAGAAAAGAGTGTTAAATTAAATGTGCCTGCTTTGCTGTGAGGTTTTTAAATTAATTTACATTTAGTTCAATGAATTTATAGTTTATACCTGATTTATTGCATGTTTATTTTATTTAGATTGTAAAAGGAAATATATGCCTAATTTTTGGGAATTTGCTTAATTTTAATTAATGCAACCAAACTAGAAGCAGAACATAATTATATTACTATATATTTTTGGTACTTGTGTATTATTGTTATCACAGCCAATTCTTATATCCAGCCCAATTAGTGACATGAGGATGGCCCCAAAATATATCAAAGAAAGAAATACTAGGAAAGTTTTTAGTTTTAATGTAAAAAAATCAAATTCATAAAATCAAAATTAATTTTTAGTAACATTGTTACATTAGTATCATATTTTGTATGTATACATATGCTAAATTAATAAAAAAAAAAAAAAAAAAAAAAACTTTTAGAATTTTTCATGTTTTATATATATGTTAGAAAAACTAATCACATTTTCTTGCTAATTTGAGTTGTATGAATTTAAGCTATATATTATTTGTAGCACATTTAATTTAGTTGACAATATATAAATCATTTCTTCCATTCTTAAAAATATTGTAATAGATCTCTATAAAATTTTCAGATCTAATTTGATAACATAAATGAATGAGAAATTGGAAAAACCTTTAATAATTTGAACTTTTCTTTGTAAAGACACTGGTAATTAAAATATAATATGTACTGGCAATAAATGTAATTAATAAAATAGGTTTCACATGTAACTTATTATTGAACTAGAGACCTTGAAACACAGACCGGTCTTATCCATATTTAAAATATCCTTTGGGTCATATTTGGAAAGTAGTGATTTCAAATCATCTTTCCAATTAATTTCAGAAATTTTATTCACACCTCCACTTTTACCACACAAATTTTTAAAGCTCAAGCTGTATATGATTTGAAATTTTTGGAGCCAACCATCTGATGTTGTGAAATTTTATGTTCAGCTTCATAATCAAGCAATTTGATTTCTCTTTAATGATGTTATTGTCAAAAAAAAAATGTTCAATCCTCTCATTTTTTCTAGTCAAGCAAGCTAAGCTTTTTTCAGCTTAAGATATTTTCTTCTCTACAATATTTTCAAGAGGAAACACTTTTGCTGAAACTGTTTCCTTTTTCAGGAATTTTTTTACAAATTTTGAAATTATGGAGAAAGATTGTTCTTAATTCCATATTTTTGATAATATTCGTTTTTAATCTTTTTTTCTTGATTATTTTTAAGATTTTTTCCAACTGATAAACAATTTTGTTTCTTCAAGTGTGGCAAATCCTCAACAGACTAGGCTCAATCTTCCTCTCAGCAAATGAAATGCATAAATTGAGTTGCTCATATGAAATAAAACCATCTACAGAACAATAGCACTCTTTTAAACAATTTTCCACCTTTCTATGTTCTCCTGTATAGGTAAGAGAGATTTACCTTTTTTCTATGTTCTTACAGGGAGAACAGGAGTTCATTTCAGAAACATAGTTTTTTCTCATCAAATGTCTAATATCCATGTGTTTTCAACTATTGTTCCCACCATGTTTGGAATGCCTGCACATGTTGTTTCATTGTTCAAAAATGAATATTCTCAATTGTTATATAAAAAAATAAATAAAATCAAAAAAGAAAACTTTGTGAGAAAAAAAAGGTTGCTTTAAAAAGATTTCTCAAAATTTTAATTCATAAATGGTAGCAGCCAAAATTTTCATTTTGTGTATCGTGTCAGAATAATAACTAACCATTAGTTTGAAAAAACATCTACAGTATATGTATGGCAAGATTGTGTTTAATAGTTTTATTCAACTATTTCATTCAAAGTAATAAGTATTTAAATTAAAATAAAATATTTAGCTGTTAATATTACCTGTATGTGGGAAACATTTTGTATTTTGAAAGACTTAAATTTGTGAGCAAACAGCAAGAGGAACTAGAAGATGGAAAAAAACCTGAAGTAGAGTTGAACTGAAGTTGCTATATAAACTAAAAGTAAAGAACATAGTTATTAAGCAGTTAAATTTCTTTCATGCACTGTCAACAGCCACAAAATGTAGATAATAAAGCATTCTCCAGTTAACATTAAGGCCAATAAAAACCTATGCCTATTATCAAGTATATATGTCTCTCTGAAATACTGTGTTTTAATGTCATTTATGAGTAATATGTATTTTTGTCTTCTGGTTTTAGAAATGATATCTGAATTTTGCATTTTCTGTCTTACCTAAAACTGAAATATCTAATTCTTCTTTTTCAAAGAAATATTGGAGATAATTACCACTTTTTACTTTTAAATATTCTTTTTTTATTGATGATATTACTAAAACATCTTGAACCATTTTATTGCAATACAAAATTTTGCATTTACTTTATGCAAATCTGCAAGTTATGATGAGAAAAAGTAAATTCATTGGGTAATATAAACAAATACAAAGAAATGAATATTGTAATTTAGCAACAAATTTGTGCGTTAATTTAATGCATGGTTATGTAACATTTTATAATTACTATCAATTTTCAATGATTTTTTCATAAAACTAAGCTAACTTTAATATCTCTTCCATAAAAAAATACATCCTGAATTAATATATTATTTTTCTAGTCTGATCACATATCTAAACTAGTTAAAGTCCCAGGAATTATTATTGCTGCATCTAGTGTTCAAGCAAAGGCTACTTGTATTAGTATTCAGTGTCGTTCCTGTAAAGAAATAGTTCCAAAAATAAAAATTAAGCCTGGCCTTGATGGGTATAATTTACCAAGAAGATGTAATACGTAAGTAAATTTTATGAAATTATAATTATCTCGTAATATAAATGAATAAAATATTTCTTTATTTCAAAATATAATTTATATTTAAGAACTTCATACTTATATAAATATTTTTATTACATGGGTATGAAGTATTATTTTTGATGGTGTTGGCAAATATGAAGACTAAACATAATTATAAATAAATTGAAGTAATTTGGATTTCTCCAGAATAAAAATAAAAAATAGAATAAGTAAATTGGAAGTGCTACAATTTTCTATGGTTGGAAGTCAGCAACTGTATAACAACAGCTGCTGACTCTTTTGTTCAATTTTCATTGAAGAAAAAGGTACTTGAACTGTATTGTCACCACTATTGTGATGTGTTGTCAGTGTAGTGTTCAATACTTACAATTAAGATTTCAACTTTTTGGAAGAAATATGCATACATAAATATGCTACATCATAGAACTGGTCATGCACCAAATGTCTGAGGAACATCAAACTACTTTTAACTACTTTTGTCAACTGCTAATTCAAATTTTATTATATATTCTAGTCGATATGAATAAATTGATGGTAATAAAATTTGGTTATTTATAATGTTAAATTTTATACTGAATACTCTATATAACGATAGAATTGTTTTCTAAAAATAAAAATCAACTAATATATATATATATATATATATATATATATATATATATATATATATATATATATATATATATATATATATATATATATATATATAAAGGAATTCTGAAATACTAATGAAATTTTTTAACATCTCACATTAACATTTCAATAATATTAGGGATCAGACAACTGGTCAACCTCGATGTCCTGTAGATCCATATTTTATTGTTCCTGACAAGTGTGAATGTGTAGATTTCCAGATTCTCAAAATGCAAGAATCTCCTGATTATGTGCCTCATGGTGAAATGCCTCGACATTTACAGCTTTATTGTGACAGGTGAGTCAAAAAAAATTTTCTGTTTTCAATAACATAATTTAAAGCATAAGTTTAACCCTTTTAATGTGAGTAATGATTGCCTCAGTTAAAGATACGTAATGTAAAATTGAGGTACCAGATTGTTTGATCATGAAATTATATTGTATACTAAATTATGGTAATAAGATTTGATGTGAATGTCTTTTTAAATCATATTAAATTACTATTAAATTTAAGTAATTTGATTTAAAACATAATTTCTAATATTATGGTATGGAATATGTATTTTTAAAAATGAAATTATTGAACTTCAAGTCAATAGTTACTTATTTTAAATTACAATCAATTAACTTTACTATAATTGATTTTAAATTAGCAAGCCCCTTTTAAAATATTAATTCTATTATAAAGTTTACCTTGTTAATATATTTATTATTAAATAAAACCATATAAAAATTCTTTTATATTTATCAAAGTATATATAGTTTAGGGTATATTGTTAAAAAAATGAGTCTAATTTTTTAAATTTTCATTTATTCTAAGATGAAGAGATCAAATCATTTTAAATAAATATCTTCTGAAGCATTTTCATAACATCTTAAAATGTGTCGACATAGTTTGATACATTTTAACATAACTTATGTGTTTAAAAGGTTAATTTTAATATTATAAGCAGAATCTTTTCCCTGAATTTTTCCTTGAAAATCATTTTGCATCCCATAATCAAGATTGTCCCTCAGAGTTTATACAACTCCTTAAAACTCCTGGAATTTTGACTTGACTCTTTGAAAATCATGAATTACTTCTCAAATTTTTACTTATGATTTATATACATATTTTTTGTTGGAAAATATTTTTTTGTTTAAAGATCTACCACAATAATTTCATGACAATCCATTTTAGTAGTATTTAGATTTGTATGTGAAGTAATCACCAAAAATGATCATCATGTTGTGCAATCAGACGAGCAACATTAATCTAATCTTTCTTTATTGGAATTTTTTTTGCATTGTATAAAATTCACTGAATATTGCCTGGTGAAAAGTATCTTTTCAATAACCAGTGGAATCTGGAAAAGCCATACAAAAATTGGCTTTTCTGTGGTTTAGAAAAAACACTTTGAGCATTGTCTGTTTTGCAAAATTGTATTTAAAATGTGGATGAATTAGCAATCAAATCCCATATGAAGGGAGAAAAATGTGTATTTATTAGGGCTGGCTATATCAGCCAAAAAATCTACTCTATTAGCAGATATTTTCACTGCTGCTGTTCCTGTTAAAGAATGTGAATTTCAAAGCTTGTTCTGAAATTCTCGATTCATTTGTTTCTCCCAAAGAAATTTTAAAAGTAGAAACTCTATGTGTCTAAGTTTTAAACAGTGGATTCAGTTACAGTTTTTGTTACAATATAAATTCTCTCTTTCAAGCAATGTTTCCAGATAGTGCTACTGCAAAGCAATTCAGTTGTGGTTTAAAAAAAAGTGGGCTTATTTAACAGTTTTTATATAAATAACCTAGAAATGTGATAATCTATTCAATAGATTCTATTGAATGATTAAAGAAATAAAAGCTTAGAATATGGGTATGATATTGTATTAAAAGAATTTGTGAAAATGAACAGAAGGACAATTTAGAATTGAGTTTATTAAATAATAATTTGGAAAAAGTCACCCTGAAAACTTTATCTAATAGTTGTATATGTTTTGAGTAAGTATATTTATATTTGAAAAGAGGTTGTTTTACGCACCTTGAAATACTCAATAAATTAATAAATCGGAATCTATTGAAGATGTGTTTAAAAACTATTATTACCCATTGTTTTATACAACGTATAATCTAGTAATATAAAAAAATATATTGATTATTTAAATTAATTTTTTCTGTTATAACTGATAACTCTTTGAAGGCTTTTGTAATAATCATTAAAAATAATTCTCACTTAAATAAAAAATAATTTCGCTAATTTTTTCATTTATTTATATCATTTACTATTATAATCGAAAAATGTTTCATGTATATAGTTACATGAATGTTTAGTTAAGAACAATTTCTAAAATAAAAAAAAAAACCCTTACCCTTATAGAGTGCTGATTGACTCTTTCTTTCATATCAGATACACATGTTTCACACATACAGGTTTGTTTCTAAGTGAACTTAATCCATATTGTTAAGCATGTGATGTACCTTATACAATATATGATATTTTAATTTTATGTCATGCTTTTAACCATTTACATTTTCTTAAAACTTATCTTTTAACTTTGTCTGGTTTGTTGGGAAAGCCACTCCAGAAACTTTTTTGCCTTTTTACAGGCTAATAGGTTTGTTAAATTTAATTCATATTATAAATTATTATTTACATATAATTTTTATATTTCTCTGTTTTTATATGTATATTAGATTTTAATAATGTACAACTATTTTTGTGCTTTAAAATTTTAATGTTTTGGTTTTTAAAAAAGATAATAAATAAATAGAAAAATGAATCTATTAAATTCTTTTTACAAAATACCTTGTTTTTGTCACAGCGTGTCCATTGTATGACCTTGTGCCATAAAACCCAACCAACCAATCTATATTATCGCATTTTAATCACTTTATTGGTAATATCTCTTGCAAAGCAAAGGTAATGCCATAATTATAGCTTTGCATCAGTTTGTGTTTTTATGCATTTCCTTTTGTTGTAGGAATTTGTGTGAAAGAGTTGTTCCTGGAAACAGAGTTACTGTACTTGGAATTTATTCTATAAAAAAAGTCTCTAGATCAAAGGTGAATTTCTGTTCACTTTTATAAATTTATTAACATAATTACATTTCAAAATGATTTCTTTATGATTGAAATATTTAATGTTTTTTTATTATGTTCATTCTCATTCAATAGAAAGGTCAATCTGAGAAAGCCAATGTTGGAATTCGTAATCCATATATTCGAGTTGTTGGTATTTCTGTACTTACAGAAGGTGCTGGGCGTTCAACTGGTATCACTTTTACTCCTGAAGAAGAAGAAACTTTCAGATTCCTAGCCAGTAGTCCAAATATTTATGATCGCATTACCAAGAGTATAGCTCCATCTATTTATGGTTCTATGGACATAAAGAAAGCTGTTGCATGCATGCTGTTTGGTGGTTCTCGTAAGAGGTATAGTCTTATTTTTTAATGTCTCTATGTAGTACTTATTGTTTATTAATAAACAAGTGTCTGAAAATTGTGCATTAAAATGTAACTTTTATAGATTAGTGTTGTAATATTTGTTATTTTAATATCTTTCATCAAAAAGTTTATATCTGAAATATAAATTTTCTGTAAGTAAATTCATCCTGAACTAATATTACAATATATTGCTGTTTAATCTCCTCTCTGCTTACATTAAATTTCTTTTATAATATAGAGATTGGATTCCATAAGACAATTTTTTCCAGACAATTAAATAAAAATTCTACATATTTTATTAATTCATGTAATGCATCTAAAAGCATTTGAAAAATATATTTGAATTTGTTGATAATAATGATTAATAGTATTAAAACTAAGATGAATTGTATAAGTGCTGGCAGAATTAAATGCGACAAGTAACCAAATAAAGGACATGGTCATGTTTGACTGTATATAAAGTTAATTTTTAAAAATCATTTTCATTGTTTCAGTTTGATCCAAAAGTCTTTAGAGTAATCATGTTGGGCTGTTCTAATTATTGACTAATGATTTAAGTGGCTGACCAAAAAAGAGTTACTTTTCTTAATAAATGTTAATATTTATAACCATTATTATTTTGATTAAACATATGCAAGCATGCCAGCTTTTATAAACATTAACTGCACCTTAAAGCTTTATTGTTTATTTGAATAATTTTCAAAATATTTATTATCTTAGACTTAAACAATGTACCCATTTTAAAATAAAATTTGCGAAATTTTTTATAAGATTGTTTTGTTTTTACTTTTGAAAGAGATGTCTATTGATCTGAACAGAAATTTTATTAAAGTTATGTCCTGTTAATTTATAATTGTCGCAGAATATATTTAGGAAATCGATTTTTTTATTTTGTTTAGATGAATTTTTACACAATTTTAAATATTCCAAAAAATGTTACAGAAATGGTTTTCTACTTTTAAAGATACTTTAGTTAAAAAAAAAATATCAATATATTTATATAATACAAATATATGTACTGCAAGTTAGTTATGTGGAATTACCATAATTTTCTATAATGTGATTTTTTAAAGCAAAGAAAAATTTTTTCCAGTTGTATTATTTTGATAGTTATATTGCATTTAAATAATAAATGAGTAAAAAGTAATTTTTCCCCTTTTGTTTATTACTACATTGCTTTCTAACATTTTATCCATATCAATGAAGTATTAATTTATCTATAACTATTATTGCTGAAGTCTTAATTTATTGTTAAAATACAGTCTGAACCGTACTTTTTGATTATATAAGCATTAATTAGATTGTTAGTAAGAGAGTATTTTTAGATCTAAACATCTTATCATTCAATATAATGAAAAAGAATAGTGTAGCGGTATAATAAAATATTACATCTATAAACTTGTGTACATCTGGACTATATAGAATACTTATGAAAAATTAACACGCTTTCTTTATTTAGATTCTTTGTGGGGAGTGATTGTTATTTGAAACCACATTGTATTTTATTTTAATGAAGTATTTAATATTGACGTTTTTAGACTTCCAGATGGATTAACAAGAAGAGGTGATATTAATATATTACTACTTGGTGATCCAGGAACAGCTAAAAGTCAGCTTCTAAAATTTGTAGAAAAAGTTGCTCCAGTTGGTGTAAGTTTTTTTGTAAATTTTTAATGAGCAGTTTATTTGTGCTCCTAAATTATAATTATTTTTAATTTTTCCCAACCTTTTTTTAATTTGATTAGGTTTATACATCTGGAAAAGGCAGCAGTGCTGCTGGTTTGACAGCTTCTGTTATGAGAGACCCACAGTCTGTAAGTATGAACTATAAAAGAAGAAAAGTATTCATAATGTTAAGAAAAATACAAAATATGTGCATGAATATGTTCTATATTTCTCTTTAATCAATTGTTTTATTGTGTTATTATTTAATCAATGCAATTATTGTCTAAACAATGTTTATTCTGTGAGAATTACGATTTTCAAAACTGAAAAATAAATCTGAATCTAAGATAGCTTACCTACATTTCGCTATATTTTTGGTGTTAAAATATATGTTAACATTCTTGAAGTTTTTAGTAAGTAAAACCAATAAGAACTGAGTTACTGTAGGAATGTTTTAGAAACTTATGTGGACTATACTGAAGAAGTACAATATTTCCTTCAGCTATGGAGTGGATAAAATAAAATGAATCAGAGAGTGCCTAAATCATCAGCTCTGAAAGTTGCTACGTTTATATTCTGTTTTTTAGAAACTATTTGATTTTATCCTGAAAAAAAGTGCCGAGCTGGCAGCCGAATGGTTAGCGCTCTTGCCTTCTGTTCAACAGTTCGTGGGTTCGAATCCCACCTTGGGCATGGATGTTTGTAGTGGTTCGGAATCCACTTTAAAACGTAGGTCCCGGTCTAATTAGCCCTCATGTGCCAAAAATGACCGTCGAGCAACAAACCAAACTCGAACAAAAGCTTTAAGCTGGAATAATTGTCATCATTGTGACTAATAGAGCTAAAATTTGCTTAGAAAAAATTAATCTTTATTTTTGGATTATGCAATTGTTACCAAGAAGAAAATCTGTGAATATATTTAATATAAATTTCAGTAAGTTTCTATGTAAACAAGAAGGTAAGTTTGACATTATTTGCATTTATATATTCAATGATTTATTACTGTTAAAATGATTAAAAGTTTTCAATGATGAAAATATGTACTTTATGCTTTATCTATTAATAATGTTCAAAAATGTTTTAGAGGAATTTTATCATGGAAGGAGGAGCTATGGTTCTTGCAGATGGTGGTGTAGTATGCATTGATGAATTTGATAAAATGAGAGAAGATGATCGGGTAGCAATCCATGAAGCTATGGAACAACAAACTATTTCTATTGCTAAGGTAACATGTGTTGCTTTTTTATTTAATTAGTTGTTAAGTTGTTAAATAGAATGTGTGTGTGTGTGTATATATATATACATATATATCTATATATATATAAAAATTTCGTGTCACGATGCATGTTCCCGATAAACTCGAAACTACTGAACGGATTTTGATAAAATTTTGTAACCATTTATAATATAGTCCAACTTAAAAGATAGAATAGTTTTTATCTCTTAATTATTATTTTCAATATTTATTATACGACATTAATGTTTATTTATTGTTTAGTTCTGTAAGTTCCTAATAGATGGCGGTTTAGCATCTAAGTTGCACAGGTATTCGGCAGATGGCGACGCGTTTATTTTTCTGGATTATACATCTTCGAGAAAATTAACGTGCGCCCGTAATCGCGTGGTTAAATATAGAATTTATATACATTTTTATTATTATATTTTCATGATGTACATATATTTTCATATATTTTCATGATACATATATTTTCATGATGTATAATCATTCTATAACAATATTATGTGAATCACTTTCATAATTATACTTTGTATTGTGTTATTACTGTGCGTGTTCAGTTTGAATATTTTTAATATTATAAATAGTAAAATAAAATTTTATTTATTGCTGTTTTTCTCTACTAATTTTCATACCACCTCCAAAACATGTAAGTATTTCTTGACAACCTTTTATTTTTTTTATTTTTATTTTATAATTTGATAATTATTAATTTTTTCAGTAGAACATTTTGATCTAATTTACTTATTCAAATGATAAATTCTTTTAATTTTTTTATTTCAGTATAATATCGCGGAAAAATTTTTTAGTTTTAATAATTAAAAATTGAAAAAATAATAGTTCGATGTCAATGTTATCTACTTCATTTGTAACAATTTATTTTTAAATGTTTTTAATTTATATAGTATATTTTATAAGTAAGTCACTGATTACTAACTATAATTTAATATAAGATGAATAAAATGTAAATTCAGAAAGTTTATGTTGATTTGTGCTTAATTTCAAAATTTCGATACTTTACCTATTACTTTTAAATTTTTGCGAAACGTTTTATTTTTAATCTCATATGAATGAACCTATTTAAAATTTTTTTAGAAAATATTAATTTGATTGTACCCAAGAATTAGTAAAAAATTGATTCAATGTATCTCAAAAACTCAGCCACTGGAACGCGTGGCTGGGTCAGCATGTATATATATATATATATGCATTCTTACATACATACAAACAAACATAACATGCATACACACAAATATATATATATATATATATATATATATATATATATGGGTGTGGTTTAGAAATTTGTTTTTTAAAACTGGTTATTGTTTTTGCTTGGAATTTACACACACTTGTTGGAAAGTAATCTTATAATGAGAATTATATATAATTATCATATTTACATGCTTTTCTCAATTCTGTTGAAATATGTCTTTAATACAGTTCAAAACTGCTTATTATAGAAAAAGTCATGCATAATTTTTATTCTTAAGTTATTTTTATTTTCACAATTGTATATATATCTTGAAAAATCATTTAATTTGTAATAAAGTATAATACAGTAAAAACAAAATCAAGTATAAAAATTTTGCAATCATACTTGATTAATTTTTTGTTATATGTTCTATAGGAAGTAAAATCATTTTCTTTGAAATAACTATTTTAAAGTATATTTTCTAAGAAAATTAAGGAAAATATTTTTGAAAAAATGAAGTTTTTATATAATCCATATTTTATTTTAAATTTTTACTTCCAGTTTTTATTTGAGAAGTTACTTTATCTATATTCTATATAATAGCAATAATATATTTAACAAATTTTGAAGTAATCTGTTGCATATTTTAAAAATCTATAGGCTGGTATCACCACAACCCTCAACTCTAGATGTGCTGTCTTTGCTGCAGCAAATAGCGTGTTTGGAAGATGGGATGAGAGTAAGGCCGAGGCCAACATAGATTTTATGCCAACTATTTTATCAAGATTTGATATGATTTTCATTGTCAAGGATGAACACGATGAAAAGAAAGACAGTGTATATGAAAATCTTTTCTTCATAATTTACCATTTTCTCTGTGGTTGCAAATGATATTCAAAAATGTTTCTTTTCAGACGTTAGCAAAACATGTGATGGGTTTGCATATGAATGCTTTACAAGTTACTGAAGAAGTAGAAGGGGAGCTAAGCCTCAGCACTTTAAAAAAATACATTGCTTATTGTAGAGCGTAAGTACTGTTTTTTGTATTAATTTAAATTACAACAATCGTAATATTGACTGGACTTTTATGTATATAAAGCTGAAGCTGCCTAGTTAGAAAAGATTTCAATCTTGGTACTGAATGGTTGCAGGTTCTATACTTAACTGAAGCTCCCTTAAAACCAATGTTTAGTACTTTGGTTCAACAGTTTGTGAGTTTGGTTTTTACCTTGTTGTGGTTTTTTCTAATAATTAGAAACCTACTTTAAATTTAGGTCCCAATTTGGTACTAGCTTTCATTTGGTTGATTATAGAACATCAACCAAACCAACACAACTGAACATTAGTCATGTTTGCTATTACTATCTGTGATACTTGCTTGGTGCCCATTTCATAATTACAAAGACCCCACCCACTTTAAAGTCTATGAAAGCACAGCTACTGTGTGCTAATGGTCTGGCATCAAAATTAAAAAAGTATTGAGTGTGTAAGTAAATAAATGCTTAAGAATATTTAAGAAAGATTAAAATATTATGTGGACATTTTTTATTAAAATAAAATGTATTGTTATTTGCAAAATGTTCTTAAAAAAGCAAAAGAAAATCTTTTGCTTCTTAAACTGATATCAAAGAAGGAAAAAGTAGCAGATATTTTAATAAATTAAAAATATTTATCAAAATTTTATATTTGATAAATACAATAAAAATTAAAGGAATAAATTGCACATTACAGAGTCATGTAATTAATTGTTTGTGTGTAGTTAAACTGTTTTTTAACACAGAATTCTTGTAGTATGAAATTTAAACATTTAAGATATTAATTTTTTATAACAACACCTTAATGTTCTTCACCCAAAATTGTAAATGATGTAGTATATTTTATCATTACAGGCGATGTGGCCCACGACTTTCTACGGAAGCAGCTGATAAATTGAAAAATTACTATCTTTTTATGCGTGGCACAAATAAAGAAAATCATGGAATGGAAAAGAAGTCTAATATCCCCATTACTGTGAGGTAAGTGTTACTTTTGAAAAGAGTGCTTATGCATTATGAAAATGAGCACATATTTTAATAAAATTCTTCATTATTTAATATAATTATCAATTTGATTTTAATTAAAAATTTTCGTAATCCTTATGAACTGTATGGAATATATTTTTATTTATATTCTTCTCATTTCTATTTTTTGAAAATATTTTTATATTTTTAAACTAGTCTCTTAAAGTGAATGGTTTTTGATGTTTTCTGATCATAAAAGCTAGGAACTTCAGAATATTTCATGTAAATCATACTTTTCTTGGAAAAGATGAAAAAAAATGTCTTAATTGAACATGCAACCTTTTCAAGAAAACTTTCATCGAAAAGTTGCAAGTTAAGTAGAATAGTTTAAGTAAATGATATTAATAAAAAATGTGTGAAATGATAATTAACTAAAATAAATCAAATACTTTGTTTTTTCCCTAATTTTAATATTTTATTAAATAAGAAACTAACAGCTTGTGAAGAAATTATTTTAAAGTAGTTTTTATGTATTAATTATATAAATTTACTAAAATGAATCTGAAGATTTCAAAAGTTATGAAATTTTGTCATCTTATCAAGATGTTAAATTTTTCTTGTGTTACTAGTTATTAAAATTTCAATAATTTGACTTCTCTCTTGGTTATTTATATTGCAGGTATGCTAACTTATACACATTATGCATAAACTCTAGGCAAGAGTGTTAGGTTTTATGCTTTTACTGATAGTATGGAATACTTAATGCATTTCACACAAAAAAGTATGTTAATAAAATATTTATTTTCAAGGAAATTAATCGGTTGAAAAAATTCTACAATTTCTTTTTTCTATAAGTTCTACTGCAAATGTGTACATTATAGAAATCCTTTACTTTTTTCCTTCCTAGAGGAATAGGGTATACAAAATGGGGGTATAAAGCTAATTTCTTATAGTCTTTTAAGAGACTTTGGGACAAACTATCAACTGAATATAGCCTTGTGTTCAGCTCTCTATGGATATTGTCAAGAATAAGTTAAGGAATCAGTTATTTTTTATTAAAAATGAAAACTTAAGTCAAAAACTGAAAATGAGATGATTGAGATACTCTGTGCTTTGAAATTGGTCAAATTAATAAAATAAACAATATTCACAAATAAGATATAATTTCTGAATTCATGTTTTTGTAATTGATGTTTAATAACTTTCTAGAATAATATTTAGATTAGTGGTTGGCACCATTTCCAATTTTTAGCCTAATGCTATACTGTTAATTTGCCATCTTAGATTACATCACTTCATGCAATATCCTGTTTTTAAAATCCTGTTCATATTCAAACTTTGAATATTGTAATCTTATATTATTTTCTATTTCAAACATCAAAATTATAATATTTTATTATATTTACTTACTATAGAAATGTTACAAAGACTACATCTAATAAAACATAAAAATAACTCTAAAAATATATATTACTATTTGCACTTGGTCAATAAAACATACATAATCAATTTTTATAATTTTCTTTCTGTTAATGAGTGGAGTACAAACATTTAAAAATTATACCATATATAATCTTACTTAGCTGGTATTAACAACTGTGCTATAAATCTAAATCAATAATATAAATAACGTAATTTTTTATGACATTCTGGTTTTAATTAATAATGCAGGGGCTTTTTCATCTTAAAAGAAAGTTCCAGTGCAAATTCAATTGTGAAATGGAGACAACTGAGCAAAATAGCTAAGTGAATAACATTAGCATTTTTAAGAAAAATTCAAATTTCTAATTACAAATTACAATTCACAATAATCTTAAATACACATGTCAAATATTTATACATATATTTTATAAATTACATTGTTACATTCAATAGCAATTTTATCAAATAACACAAAATGTGAATGTACTAACCTAATATGTATTCATCATTACTTGTAGAAGGATTGTCGGCACTGGTCAGACAATACACAGACTCCAAATTAAAAAAAAAATTCAAACTAAATTTATCAAGATTTATACTTGGCATTAGCTTCACACTGTTAAGAAAATTCAAATATTTAAATTTTATTCACTTTGAAAATAAAATTTCATTTTTTGTAACAAACATTTTAAGCATAAATGTAAAATAAATGAAACACATGGCAAAAGCTTTAAGGTTACTTTAACTCTAAATAAATTTCATGCATGCACACATCAGATTATATCATAAAATCACAGAAATTCCTTCTGGTGCAATACTCTACAGGTTTGGCTTTTGCACTGGCTCATAGGATTTAGCCTTATTAAATATATTTATTCTTGAGATTGTCTACATCAGTAAGCTATATCATAATATATAACATGTTTATGTTAAAATAGATAAACTTAGTGCTTTTATTTTCATATAAATTTTGGCTTATCATTTTTATTGATAAAAATAATGAAATGTCTGTAAAATTATGCTTTAAAATATTCATAAATAATCAATATATTCTTAAGAAAAAGATATTCCTTTCAACTTAATGGAAGGTTAATTTAACAAATTAGAATTATTAAATATATATTGTTTTGCATAATAAATTTATAGATTTTTTCTAGAAAATGCATATGTATTTGTATTAGTATCTACTTGTGCTTTAATTTAATAAAACTCATTTGTAATTTAATGCCCACGGGTAATGCTACTCGCTTCCGTGACTTTGTTCACAGGTGCCCGCTGGGTAACGACAAATGAGTAGGAAAAAAAAATAAATAAAAAAAATAATAATAATGCCAATTTTTCAAAATCTTGATCACATAAAGAAAAAATACATATTTAAAGAATGTGAAGAAAATGAAGTTTCTCATTTACGTGTGTATAAATATACATTGATTCAAGGATGCTATAAAACATTTTGGAATATCCTTTACATCAGAGAGAACACTGAATGATAAGCCTGGACTAAGTTGAAATGCACTTATTTATTGCTTGTGATTTGATAGCAATTTAATTGAATTTGAACTTGTCAGAAAGTGCTGCTTTAGGTCTTAGCATCAGCTCATTTGGCATGGTTAGAATTCTGGCCTTTGGTTCAACAGTTTGTGGATTTGAATCACACCATGGGCTTAGTAATATTGTTGTAATTATGCAATAGTAATGAATTACTGTATTGAAAACAGTTAAATTAATGAATTATATTCTACAAACAACTATAAAATGGAGAATAAAACTTCTGTATTAATCAAACTGTACTTTCTAAGTATGAGCACATTATCAAGAACTCTTGGAAGACTCCTGAACTAATCTCTTAAGCGCTAATGTTCAGCATTTATAAAATAAATGCTTAAAAACAGTCGTATTAATGCTTGTTGGGAAAACTTTGTAACTTAAAATATTTAATAAAAAAATATGCTCATAGTAGTATACATAAATTTTGTATTCATTTATGAGTCTTAAGAATTACTTTGATGTAGCTTCATTTTCCAGAATTATAAATTAATTTCTAAATACATAAGACATCAATTAATTTGTTACATATTTCATAAAATTTTTGATCAAATTTTGTTTAGACAACTGGAGGCTATAGTAAGGATATCTGAATCTCTGGCTAAAATGGAGCTCCAACCTTTTGCAACAGAGCGCCATGTGGACGAAGCTATGCGCTTATTTCAAGTTTCTACTCTAGATGCTGCGCATTCAGGTGACTTGGCTGGGGCAGAAGGTTTTACCACTGAAGAAGAACATCAAATGCTGCTTCAAATTGAGAAACAACTCAAGAAAAGATTTGCCATTGGTTCTCAAGTTTCAGAGTTCAGTATTGTTCAAGACTTTTTAAAGCAGGTCAGTATTAATCACAATGAGAAAATATTAAATCTTGTATATTACATTTACTTTATCATGAAAAATATTATATTAATTTTGAAGGCCATAAATACAATTTGATATCTTATTTTCAGAAATATCCTGAACGAGCAATTTATAAAGTATTGTTTCTCATGATAAGAAGAGGTGAACTGCAACATCGCATGCAAAGAAAAATGCTTTACAGAATTAAATAGACTGATAAAAAGTACCATACGTATCTCGTGTTTATTTTGTATGTTTGCATTTTCTATTTGTTTATTAAATTTTGTTAAACAAATTTTTGAAGCATTTACATCAAATTAAAAAAAAATTAGTATCATTAAAAAGTATAAAGAACATTCTTACTGGATATACATACATTTAATTGTAATGTTAACAACTATTTATAATTGAAATGTTAGTCTTTTTAGCATATGATGATAAGCTGGAAGTACAACAACAATATATAATAAAGATTTTGATTACAAAACAAAAAAGTTGGATTATTGCTTACCAGTTATAGTAAAGTAAAAGTTTTACAGATTTTCAGTACTATCAAATTTATCTGAAAGCGTATAAAGCTTCTTCAGTGTTTCAAAAGTAGCTGGTTAACACTAAACTAAGCTTCGTGGCATGACAGCCCATGTGGGCCAAGGCCTACAGTGCCCATAACTATTTTCATGATTGAGGGTCTGGGGTGGGAAGTATATGTCCCAGATGGTGGTCAGCCCCCAGTTAGGTGTGAGACCCCCAGTGTTTAATTCCCAAGCATGCTTGGAACTCAGTTTATTGACAAACTAAAGGGATGAAAGGCTAAGTTGGTTAACAATCATAAGTTATTTTACTGCATTTGTGTGAAAACCTTTACAGGAGAGAAGAAAGGAATTTATAATGCCTAAACATTTAAAATAAAGTCATTGCCTAAATGGAGCCGAGTTTTATTTATTTATTATTATTATTAATTGGACAATTATCTATTTCCATCCACTTTAAATTTGGCTTATTGCTATCTATAATGGCTATAGATTAATGGCTATTGATTTAAGTTAATAGATATTAATATACAGGATTATTTAATGTAAATACATCTTTTTAAAGATGTGCATGTGTCTGTAAGAATTGGAAAAACAATTTATGTACATCCGTGCCATTTTTATTCCTGAAATTTCGTTTTTTTTTTTTTTGGCTACTTTACTAATTGGCTATTTATGAAAGGAATTAAAATTGATGTGTGACTGTTATATTTGAGAATTTCATTCAATGATTAGTAAAATTTATAAATAATAAAAATCAAAGAAAATTAGAATGTTTTAGTTTTCAAATAAAAATGATGTACGTTTTGTAAACTATGAATTTTAATCGGGGGAAAACAGAATTCATAATTTTTAAGCAGTTTGCTCAATTTCTTTGAAACTGTAAGTCGATATTTAATTTTGAAATGGTGTAAAGTTTAGATGAATAATTTTAAAATTTGAAATACATGCGATATGTAAATAAATCTACTTAAGTTAAAACAATTTAATAAATCTCTATGTAATGCTAATTTAGAAAACATTTTATTGACTGAAAAAATTATTCATAAACTAAAATGATTTATTTATTTTTTAAAAATTATCAAATCACTATATATTTTTCACTATGGTGTACCAAAAGTAACTTAACCCTAAATTCGAAAAAAAACTATTGTTTAGTCTTTTTCGTTTACACGTTGAGAATTTTACCCTGAACTCAGAAATGGATTGCTAATGCACAACAATAAGTTTAATTTCTTAGGAGTGACTTTTAACAAATTAAAAAAAAAGTCAAGTAGAATCAACACCGAACATTTTTTAAAAAGTGTAACTAGCTTAGAGTCTGTCGAGACCTATATGGGGTAGTCACTGATTAGTTTTGTTGTTGCAAATTTCTGGTGTTTAGTAACGTTAAATCAGGCCTATGAAATTTGCCATTCTAAGAACATCTAACACTAAAATTTGGTTTGTAAAAAAATCAATTCTAGAAAGCGTCCAAACAATCCAAAATATGGTCAACCGTGGCCTAATAATCATCACACTTCAAACAAGTTTGGAAAATCTTTTTCCAATTAGAATAGGACGTAGATCTCAAGTGTCCTCTAATAAATCTGTGATGGCTGTCTGGTCCCGTCTACAACATTTGAGTGATAATGCGACCTTGGACACTTTCGGTGGTACTATTGGTGAATAAATGTTACTGTCCAAATAGCATTAACAGCTTTTTTCGCTCTTGAAGCAGCTACAAATGAGTTAGTGACTCGTAACTAACAGTTCGCCAGTACTCACTTTAGCCAAAATATCTTATCTCATGGCTATGTATATCAACATGGAAAGGTATGTATTGAAAGTGTACCTCACGAAAGGTGCACCAGTTTGTTAGTAATTGTCTTTCCTACGTTATCAGGCACTTTATGCTAATTAGAGAAAAAAAGGGTACTTTTCCATTTCGCCAGGACAGGTGATAAAGTCGCCAAAAATGATACAACCAGTGCTAGAGGGAATATCTCCACTGGTAACCTTTAACAGCTACATTTTCAAAACATGTGACGGCCTTTTATTATCAATAACTTTATTTCAACTCTATTTTTTTTTTTTCCATTTTATAATTTTATGCTAAGTTGCTATGTATACAAATTTAAGAATTTCATAAAATCGCTCTAGAAAAAATCGAATTTTAAAAATATATCTTAAAAAATAATAATCGTAACAAATTCACATAAAAAAATAAGATTTTGAAATATGCATCACCCAATAAATTGTTATCTAATATAATAAATAAATAAATTGAGGCTTTGGCACCCATCATTCCATGCATAGCGGGAATACGAGAACAATAATTAAATAAATAAATTTAAATTTTAGAGTTGCTACTTCAGTTACGTCATAATACATTAAAAATGGATTAGAAACTATTAGCTTTTCTTTGAGATCATCTCCCACGCGTTTGCCGTGCGTGGAGACCCGTGGCCCTGGAGAGGAAAGCCCTGATAATTGAAACCTCTCAGAGACCAACACATTACTTTGGTCGCTTCTTCAGGTAAACAGGAAGTGTGCTATGATCTTTAGTACACATCAATCGGCTTTATGGATCAAGCGATCCGTACATCTACTACCCAAGTAGCTTGGCTCTATATTGGCTAATCCTTGCTTTGTCTAGGTCCAGTATTGGTGGTCTATATCGGGCCAATCCTGGATAGTCTACATTTCGTAATATAGGAGCAGTTTTGATTGCCAAGATAGGGCCAAGCTTGGCTGCAAAAATTGGTCATATTTAAGCAGTAAGATAGGACCAAGCTATGCTACCGATTTTGGTCCAATTTTGGCAGCCAAGATAGGACTTATCTTGGCTTATATGTTTGTCTACATTATATGTAGCTCATAATAGTAACAAAGGATTTTATTTTGAATTATTAAATTAGAAGGAAGCTATTTCAAAGTTTTACAGTTGGTACGAATTTTTTTCATTTAAATCTGTATTGTTGCATCTTGCATGAGTAAAATAAGTGTCATGCTTAAATGTATTATTTTGCATTCCATTTTGAAAATAGACACAAGTGCCTAATTTGTTATTCCTCTAAGCAATATCTAAATAATTTAGTAGTAGTAATAGTATGACAGAAACAGTTTTGGAGCTTTATGCTCGTAGGCTTATAGCTCACATTGAGTAAAATTGAATTTTTTCACATAACTCGTCAAAAATTTAGAACACCAATTTGGTGCCATAATTTAGCGAAATTTACAAATTATGTGAGGAAAATCAGATTATGTTGAAATTAACATTCAAAAAGAAATACATAGCTGCCAACTCTACTGATTTTATCGGGAAACTCCTGGCTTTTCGTCGTTTCTCCCGATTTCCCGATAAAGCATGAAAATCTACTGATTTTTGGCAATATCAGTGAAATACGTAAAAACAGCCGAAATTTTGCCGGAAGAAAGTGTTATCGGGTTGTTTTAGTCGCTTAAATAGAGTCAACAGATGGCACACTAATATAATTATTATATTGTTATGATATTATAAAAATGTGTTCCTCTGAGTTTTGAACTCCATCTGTCCGTCGTGGTATGCCGACGCTTTAACCACTTGAGTGCCAAAAACTCTTACGAGTTGGCAGTCATATTATTAACATTCAGAGCAGACACCAGGTGCCTGTTTACATAAGCAATTCAATTAGGATGACTATTACTAGTTATTAGTCCAAGCTTCTCCAGACCATCTGCTCTCCTGTCTGGGTTTGGAGAAGAGAGATCTTTTTGAAGACCCTGCACTGGTTTGGGACTTTCTCTGGACGAACGATCTACTGGACTTGGTCTAGATTTAGATTGTACTAGACCAAGTGGAATAAGGAACAACAACATTACTAGTTATTAGTAATTTAATTAGAAAAATATTTTTCTTTGAATTAAATTTATTTAATAATGCATTTTACGTAATTTTAAAAGTTTAATATTTATAAATTGCACTAGAGTAGTAAAAATTGCCCTATAATATAAATATTGGGACATAAACATTAATGTTTATTTTTTTTACGTGTAATATATTCTTTTATTTTTCATAGTTCTCTTATAAGGTTGATAAATATTTTATTCAAATATTAAGATTAACACAAAATACGTTCAGCATAAATCATTCTCAGAATGTATAATTTAGGGAGTAAAATTGTCTTTTTGCGGTACTACTGTTTTAAACATTCTGTTTCAAGCAAAAATGTCGCTAGTAAGCGTTTCCTGATTTTTTCCCTCAAAATCAGTAGAACCTACAGATTATTATTATTTTTCTTTTCACCCAAGGTTGGCAGGTATGGAAAGAGAAGTGAAGGGAACATCAAGTAAATATTTACTACTTTCCAATTGTGAATATATGAACGGTTTACATATAAATTAATTATCGTGTTTGCAATATTTTAAATAATCATATTAGCAATACATTAGTTTGATATGTTTAATATCAACAAAGAATCATATTTTTGTATTGTTTAACACTCATTAATTCAGTCAATTTTTCAGTATAATCACATTTTTATATTTCATACTATTTTTATTTCACTAAATAAATGGTTATTTTCTGTTAAGTAAATTCTAATTAAATTAAAATGTAAATTTTGTTTTCTACAAGAAACTAAACTGAGAATTTAAACACTTAAAATCTTTCTATTAATGTGTCTAATGAAAAAAAATTCATTTTATATTTCTAACTTATAATGAATTGATACACACATAACAGAAAATTATCAAAATTTGTATTATACTTATTTATAAATGTTCCTTTAAATGTTAACTACTGTTTCTGAATATTTTAACATTAGTCCACATCTGTCAGATTTTCAAATATATTTTTTCTTTACATAAGAAACAAGATAATTGAAAACAAACTTATGCATTATTTGCTAAGAATTCAACATTAATTTTGAACAAAAGTTGCACACAGTTCTTGAAATATTCTATCCTGAAAATATTAACTAGACAGCAGAGCAGTTTATTCAAAAATTTTATTTTACAAAATGTATGTATTTTTGCAGTATAGATAATACGTGTTATATTTATATTTCTAAAATTCAGCTTCAGATTTGCTCTTCACTATAATCACTTAAGATGCATCGTTACTATAATTGGTCAGCATTAGAACACACAGCACCTTTAAATTTAACAACAAAAAATTATTAGAATAATACTTTTTCACTCATGGATACATTATGTTTAAAAAATAATCAAAGTTCTTTTCTAACTGAAAGTAATTTTTTAATTTTAGAAAGTTTCAAGATTAAATTTGTTGGATATGACATCAACTGTTGACTCCTTCAACTAGAAGCATATGATCTTATTATGAACAAATATGAAATTATATTATTGTAACTGTTCACATTTTAATAGTATATGTTACCATAAAAATTATTATTGAAATGAATAGTTTAAAGAAAAACATTCTATTATGACTTTTGAACAATTATAGCACTACAGTGTTCCCTCGCCATTTCGCGCTTCATGTTTCGCGGGTTTTTTCAAAATATTTACCAAAAAATGAAAAAAATTAAAACACATTGGGGAAAGGATCTTTGTTTTATGTTGATGCGCGAGAGAGAAGAATATCTGCATGTTAAACTAAGAGAGGAGCTGATTCAGAGTGCATACCTCGGCCTCTCGTAAAGGTGTGTGATTAGTTTCCGGCGAGATATCGACCAAAGAAAGAACGGTGAGTTCTCACGCACATCATAAGTAATGAGGGATTTGTCGACATGACAAAAGAAGACATCAGCGCTCTTATCGATTGCTACTCGGTCCCACGGACCGATGAAGACTTCCTTGGGATGACAAAGCCTGCTAGTGAGTTAGAAAACGATGAGGAAGGAACTGAAAAGCTTGACATTACCCTGGAGAATCTGCAATAATTGTGCAACATGGCAAGAGGGATGCAACGATTTGCACAAGACATTGACGACTATATGGTTCAAACTTTCGAGTTCAGCGATCACGTTGACGGGGTTATGTTCTTGCGCAGAGGAATTTGAAGGAAAGGAAAAACAAAGACAACAACTACACTTCACCATGTTTCTCTCCAAGGTTCTATCGTCAGCGCCTCCAGCAGAAGAGTCTCTCCGAGTTAGCTTAAGGCTTTTACGAGTCAAGTGAGAGCTTTTCCTCTGCCACCAACACAAGACTTCGCTTTTCTCAGAAAGCAGTGTTATTACTGAATAAGATTTTGTAATTAACCTTATTAATAAGCACTGGCACGTTTAAGTAAATACATATACTGTTGTAATTTTCATCTTAAATGAGTAAAGTATAAATATACTGTTTACATATTTAAAACATTCTTGCATCCGCATACACCTAGGGGGAAAATCCTACTTCACGGTTTTTCAGCTTTCGCGCAAGGTTCTGGTCCTCATTAACCGCGAAGAACGAGGGATCACTGTAATCTTGAAACGGTCAGTAATCTATGTCCAACATGAGAATAGAACTTTTAACTATTGTATTTTGACTTAAAAGTTGGTATAAAGGTGAAGGATCTAGACTAATGTTTCACAAGTTCCATAATGTGTCAAGCTAGTGTTCTTTTATTGTGTGATTAAACATAAAATAAAAACGTGCAATTTTTCATATCAACAACTCTCAATAAGATATAATTTTATGATGTGTTATTAGGGAAATAAAAAATTACCATTAGTCATACCTTTAAATAATAATTTATCATAATAAGTAATTACATAACTACTATATTGATGTACACTACTGGCCATTAAAATTGCTACACCAGGAAAGCATCACACCACACACGTGAAATTTGCATGACAGGTAGAACTTGCTGTGATATGCAAATGATTAGATTTTCAGCGCAATCATACAAAGCAGGTGACAGTAGCGACATCTACAATGTGTATTAAACCAGAGATTTGACAGCAGTTTTCTCATACTCAATTTCCGTTTCAACGTTGTTTTCGGCAAAGAAAGTTGTTATAATGCCTCGTGTAAGAAGAAGAAATGCCTATAAGCACGTGTCTGACTTTGATCGAGGAAGGATTATAGCCTTCCGGGATTGCGGTTTATCGTACCGCAATATTGCTGCTCGCGTCGGTCGGGACCCCATGACTGTTAGCAGAATATGGAATCGATGGGTTCAGGACAATCATACGGAACGTCATGCAGGATCTCAGCGACCCCTCTTCACTAACAGCAGAGAAGACAAACATCTTATCCGCATGGTCACAAGGAATCGTACAGCCACGTCACGAACCCTGAGTCGAGAAATGGAGTCACTTGCAAGGCAACAAGTTTCTGCTCGAACAATTCAACGACGTTTGCAGCAGGATGGATTGTCTGCACGGCGACCATGGCTTCGGATACCATTGACGCTGCGTCACAGACAGGAGCGCCTTCAATGGTGTGATCAACGACGAACCTGGATGCGGGAATGGCATCACGTCATCTTTACAGATGAATCTCGGTTCTGTATAAAGTACCATGATGGCTGCATCCGTGTTTGGAGGTATCGTGGAGAACACGCATTGCCAGCTTGCATTAGACATCGCCATACTGGCCGATCTGCTGGATAGATGGTATGGGGTGCCATTGGATACACGTTCAGACCACCTCTTGTTAGCATTACCGGCACTTTGAACAGCAACCGTTACATTTCCGATGTGTTAAGGCCTGTGGCTCTGTCCTATCTTCGAGACCTCCCTAATGCTTGATTTCAACAGGATAATGCACGACCGCATGTTGCCGTACTTTTCTGAACTTCCTTGATACAGAACAGGTTCGACTGTTACCCTGGCCAGCACGTTCTCCTGATCTGTCACCAAATGAGAAAGTGTGGTCAATGGTTGCCGAGCGATTGGCACGCCATCACTCACCATCTACTTCTGTCGATGAACTGTGGCATACTGTTGAAGCTGCATGGACTGAGATCCCCGTACATGTCATACAATCTCTGTTTGACTCCATGCCGAGGCGGATAAATGCTGTTATTGCAGCCAGAGGTGGCTGCTCTGGGTACTGATTTCTCAAGATCAATACATCCTAATTTCCTGTAAATGTTATCACTTGTTCTTTCCACTATAATGTATGTGTCCAATAAATATTGTTCTGTTATTTGCATTCGTTCTTAGTATAGCAATTTTAATGGCCAGTAGTGTACTTTTAGGCAAAGAATACTAAGATTCATGTCATATCAGAAACATTTGATACTATTTGGAAAAGAAAAATTTACACTGTTTCACATTTTCAACAGAAATTTGAAGCCAAACTTTTCTAATATTTGTTTATGATTTTTCAATAGAACTAATAATTGAAAATTACTGATAAATATAGCTTCTATTTGGTAGTTATTTTGAATATTTCGGAGTAATTTATAAATCAGACTGAAACTACTATAGCAATATTAAAATTAGTAACAGTTTGAATACTAAATAAGATTTATTAATTTATTATTCTTTATAAATAGAAGTCTTATATACAATTCAAAGTTCAGTGACTACGAGATGGAAATAAACTAAAATTTATGTGATTCACCTTGGAATTACAAATGTAAGTTAGCTCCATTCTGGAAACGGTTACTAATTAATACCCAAAATGAGTGTCAGATTGATTATTAAGCTATTTTTTAAATATTTTACTTTGATTGGGTTAAAAGTTGGTATAAATGGAGAAAATGAAGTATCTAAATTATATTCATGAGCTCTAATATGCAAAGCCAGGGTGAATTTAATGTGACACTAACATAAAGCAAAATAAACACTTATGTAGTTTTCAAGTAAGAACATTAAATAGGATACTTTATGTTATATTATGTGAATAATATGCTACTCACTTCTGTGATCCTATATTTTCCTTTATGTCTATTTTTGTACAAAGGCTATACATCTTGAAATAGTCAGTGATCTAACAACAGAAACTTTCATAGCATCTTTCAAAAGATTTGTTGCTCGCCGAGGAAAACCAAGCGAAATCTTTTCAGATCGAGGGACAAATTTTGTCGGAGCTGATCGAGAACTAAAAGGAATCTTGACAAGGCTGACAAAAGATGAAAAGATTCAAAATCATTTCACTGCTGAAAATATTCTGTGGTCATTCAATCCACCTGCAGCTCCACACTTTGGTGGACTTTGGGAAACCGGTATGAAACAAATGAAAACTTATTTGAAAAGAACAATTGGAACGCAAATTTTAACGCATGTAAAGTTCTACACATTGATCTCACAAATAGAAGCTTGCTTGAATTTTAGGCCTATAATTTTAACATCAAGTGATCCCAATGATTTAAATGCTTTAACATCTGGGCATTTCATAATTGGAACTGCACTGTATGCTATTCGCGAGCCTGGTTACACCGAAGATAAATTGTTCCCCTTTGAAAGATGGAAGCTGACTCAACAAATCTTCCAGAGTTTCTGGAATCGTTGGTCAGTGGACTATCAGCTCACAGCTTCAAGGTCAAAATAAGTGGTTAAAAGGAAGATCTAGTTTGGCAGTTAATGACTTGGTATTGATAAAGGATAAAAATTTACCACCTTTGAAGTGTCTTCTTGTAAGAATACTTGAATTGTATCCTGGTGCAGAGGGAAAAGTAAGTGTAGTAAAATTAAAATGCTTATTTGGAGAATTGAAACGACCTATTCATAAACTTTCACCTTTGCCTTTATTTCCATAAAATAGAAACATTAAAGTTTTTCTTCTTATCAAATTGAAATTTTATTTGTAATAATATGTTAAGTATTGTGTTTTTCAGATCTTAAGAGGGGAAATTGTTATTCTCATATGTCCGAATGTTATTATGTAGAGTAGGTAATAATAAAAATATGTTAAATTATAAGTATGTTTAGAAATTATTTGTATTTAATTGTATTGTTTCTAAATGCTTGAATTTGATTTGTACAATGTAACCATTTAACTTAATTAACATTTTATTAGAATTTCATGTTAAGCTAGAAAATTTAATTTAAGATGATTATTGTTAATTGTGAACCAATGTTCATCGTGGTGGAGTATGTACGAACGTCACGATGTTAGGTGGCGCTGCTACGCCACTTGTAGTTCTCTTTCTGAAAAAAGAAACTTGAGAAGTAGAAAAAGAAAATACTTAGATGATCAATATTATGGCCGCGCTTAGAGCGGAAACACAATGTTAAAACTTTCTTGGTCACATATTTGCAGAATTTATTATAAATATGTAAATAGTTTCAACTTTTCATTAAAATTTGAATTAAAAAAATATTTTAGGCTTGAAATATTTAAATAACTTGAAAAAGAAATTTGAACTCTGTCATGAATAAGCAATAATTGTGATCATATGGACTATAATTGCGCTGTCCTACCAGTTCTCTCTCTCTCTCACACACACCCACACCCACACACGTATATATGTAATCTTATATATACATATTATGTAGAGTAGGTAATATAAGAGTATATATATATACTCTTATATATATGTATATATATGTAAGAGGATGTCAAATTCATCACCTTCAAATTAAATCGCAATCGATAAAAACACAGAAATAAAAAATGTTATTCTTAAAAAAGTTAAGAATATTTTGGTGCAGTTAAAGTTATGTAATAATTACAGAGATGAGGAATACAATTGTGCACATATATTAATTGGTATGCGCTAAATATGTGTGTATCGACAAAAATAAAATACATATTCCTAAATTCAGAGCACTTTGACAAAGAAAATCAGGATGTGTGTGATGAAAGCGTTATTTAAATATCTTTGTGTAAATTTTTACTATGTTATAAGTTCAAAAGTAAAAAATTTCACTATACTTTCAAATAAAGTAAACTATATTAAAATAATCAAATGGAAAATACAAACTTTTTTAGGTATGCATAATTCTAAAAATATTGTAAAACACATGATTAAGTCACTAGCTTTTAAAAAAATTAGCCAATTAATTAACAAATGAGAATTTGTATATTTTGTTTATGCATAGACAAAATTTTTTAAATCACGCCTCTTCTCATGAAAAATAAATAAAAACAATTTCAACACATAACAGGAAATTATACTTATTATATGACAGGAACTTCAATAATTTGTAACTAAAGCTTTATTGCTTTATTATCATCTCTAAGTGACAATAATATATATATATATATATATATATATATATATATATATATATATATATATATATATATATAGTGTGTGTGTGTGTGTGTGTGTGTGTGTGTGTGTGTGTGTGTGTGTGTGCTTGTAAATAGCAAAAAAAAAAAAAAAAAAAAAAAATACTGCTTTGTTATGTAAACTAACTTTTATGAGTAGTGCACGCCTACAACTATTTCATCAAAGGGGAAAAAAAATTAATTTGAATCGCACTTGATACAATGAAGTATTTAAATTCCCTGTATAATTTGGAATATCTTAGATTTATAATTCTAATTTGCAATTTTAAATTTGTGGTTAATGTATGAAATTCATTTTGCGATAATTGATTCCATTGTACATCATTACACATTGGAATTGTGATAAATAAAAAAAATATAGAATATAATTTTATTTATTTGATTATATGTTTTGTTAGTCAATTCATAGATCATTTAAAAATATTGCTACATTTTTCAATTTTTACGTATCATCCTTTTGACCATATCCGGGAAAAAATATATGTCGTTTAATACTGTAATTTAGCACCATATAAACAGTAAATAAAGCTTTTATTTATTTTTAAAATGAAAATATTTGTAAACTGGTAGGCATTTCTTACAAATTTTGAAAAAATACATTAAAACTTGTAAAAAAGTCAATAAAAAGCGTTACATTGCAATATTCTATAACCTGAGACTAAATTAATATATTAACATGCATCTAAAATTGACATATCAGAGCATAATTCTGCGATAAAAAGAATTTTTTATCTTTATGGAAGAGTTGAAAACATTCAAACTAACTGTCATATTATGAAATGGTATTGAAATTTACTTTAATTCAATTAATTATTAATGTTTATTCTTTTATACTTCAAACTTATTATCACTTAGACCAGTAATCGGCAAACTTATTAGCCAAAGAGTCAAATATGAACATTACAACAATTTAAAAAAAATTTGGAGCCAAATCTGCTTGTTTAGTAAATTTTTATTGCACTAAATAAGTAGTACACTAAGTAAAACTAAATTTTATGCTAAATAAATATTTATTAATGCGAACAATGTGCTTGCATCTCCTTGGAAAGTTTGATTAAGTCAGGTTTGTATGTTGTTTTTAATTTTAGGCATGATTCCAAGTTCTCATCAATAAGACGACTTCTCAGTTTACTCTTGACAATGTTCCTGCTTGAAAAAGATTGTTCGAATATATATGTAGAACCGAAAAGGGAAAGAACAGTAAACATGAGTTTTTTCAGCTGATCTTAAGAGTCAGGAATACTATTCCAAGCGTTGAAAATGATCATGTCTTCCTTCTCCAGGTCATTCACAGTAAGACCACTTATGTTGTGAACTAAGTTCACATTTTTTCTTCTCCAATATTTCCAATTCAACACATAGACGTTCGAATTTAGAGCGCCATATCTCCTTGTTTTTTATATCCAGCAATTGTGTATTTCAAAGCTACCAATGTCAATTTCAAAAGGAGAAAATTTCAACTCGGCTATCGTAACTTTAAGAGGATTTTTGACAAATGCTAAAGTTGTTCCTGTTTTTAAATTCCTGAAATCTGCTGAGAGAAATGCCTCCCTCATTTAAAATTATTGTTTTAAAATGGTGTTCATCAATAGAAAAATATTTTCTTGGCGATGCTTCAGCAGGCTCGGAAAGTGAAACAATGTTTCCCTTTAAAATTCCTGAGCAAAAATGGATAATTTCTTTTCGAATGTTATTACCTTTTCTATAACATCGAAAAAATTAAGTTTCCTTTCCCTTGTAGTTTACGATTAGGCTAATGTAGATGAGACGTGACGTCTACCATGAAATAAAAGTTTTGGATCCACTGATCGTCTGTTAGTTCTGGATAGTAAACGCACTTCTCAAGGAGAAATGCTTTAATTTCCGGAAAAAGGGACGCGAAACATTTTAAAACGTTTCCTCTTGATAACCATAATTTTATCTTATCTTATGAAGCAAAAGATCAGCATACTCACTCTCCAATTCAGATAAAAAATTCTCTGAATTGGCGATGATTAAGAACTTTAGATAAAATGGAGTTGATAATGGTAATAACTAATTCCGTAACTTTACAAATTTCATCTGTAAATAATTGCGCTCCAAGCGATTTTTGGTGAATTTTACAATGGTAAACAAGTATCTCGTGATTTATTTTTTCATTCAAAATAACAACAAACCCTTTTCTTACGCCGGTCATTGTTTTGGCCCTATCTGTTGAAATCGACACAATTCAATCGAGGGGAATGTGATGTATATCCATTCACTCAATTACAGCATTTGCGATATCTTCTCCACGTGTCTGACCTTTGAGTGGCAATAATCCTAAAAGTTCTTCTTTAGGGCCTGAATGAGACATAAATCTCACATAAAGTGAAATTTGTGCTGTATCATTTATGTCACAAGATTCGTCAATTGCTATTGATTCGAAACCAATTTCAGGTCTTCGATATTCTGGGTGGTTATATTCGAACACATTTTAATTGTTATATTTTTAATGGTTTTGGCAGATGATGGTAACTCTTTGATTCTTTTCAGAATATCTGCTTTGCTCTTTAAATTCCGAAATAGCTCTTCGGATGCATTTATGAAACAATTTTTTTATGTATTCACCATCTGAGTACGGTTTCTCTCTCTTAGCAATCTCTTGGCTAAAAATAAAGATTGCCATATTAATATTGCTGGAAGATTGCATCCACAGTTATTAAACATAGAAGTTAATGATTCTTTTCTCTTCTGAAGTTCTTCAAATGCTTTCTTCCTTGCATCACCGGTAAGATATTTAGTGAAAAATGTCGCGTGCTTTCTTGTAAAGTGTCTTTCTAAATTTGACATCTTGTTATTCACGAATTTCTAGTTACAAATAAGACATGTTGGAACTCCATTCAAGTTTTGAATAAACGCAAAATTCTTGGTGTCCAGCCAACTTTAAATTCCCAATTTTTATCTTCCGTTTTTTTTTTGTGGTTATGTTAATTGGAGTGCCTATAAAAATATTCCAAATAAATTTTTTTCTAAAGTCACCAGCACATCATTATTGAATTGATAAAAATAAAAATTTAAAAAACATCTTTTTTAAAAAATACAATTTTATTAATATATGTAACTGCACTAAAAAGAAAAAAATAATTTTTTCCATCATCAGAATAACAAAACTTTTAATGTGACCAAAAATAGAAGAAAATTTCCAACATTTGGACAAATAGAAGTTATCGAAAATCGATTACAAATTTTGTACTGGAACCACAAACAAATATAGCAAGTGCAATAAAATCGTATAAAAATACCTGTAAGATGTGCAGTTAGATTGAAAAATACAACAACTTTTTAATAAGACAGGACAACAGCAGACATGGTAGATAATACAAAACTGTTCACACTGCAACTGCTGGTCTGTGATGTCAATTTGAACCCCCCCCCACTACTTTAGAGAAAGTTTGCTTGCACATGCTTGTAGTACCTTTGTATGACACCGGAGTACGCCGAAAACATACGAACAATTTCAGCCGGTAGCCTGTACATGATTAGTGTTTACGCTTATGAAAACCGATAAAATTAAACTCGATGTTCGTTACATATTCTAACAATAATATAAAATTTTAATTACCTCTCTATCTTTTAACTTAAAGAAAAAAATTGTACATGTTTTCGATTTATAGTAGAATTTTAATTTATCAAAATAAGATGTAATTTTTTTCTTACCATGTTTTTTTAAAGAATATAATTTTTGCACCTTCCGTGGATATTTGTGCAGGATCCGCACTTTGCCGATCACTGACTTAGACAGTAAGGTACTTTTTTCCATTATACGACCCTTAATCCGTACGATAATCGCTGTAACGGGAAAGAAAAAAATCTGAAATTATTGTTGCAAATATTCCATTTGCATGCATCGTGTTAAAAACGTTACGCCTTTAGAAATAACTAAAAACTAGAAATATTTTACAGTTTATAAACTAAATAATTATCACTTATATTGACAAAACTTATTTAAACGCCAATGTTTATTTCTGGGGAATCTGTTTAACAATTGCATCGGTGATCAGCGATGATTTTCTTTTGGAAATCGGTGAAATATTATGTGTTTTCCTTTTGTATTTTGATATGTATTTGAATGCATAGCAACAGCACACGATGCCATGTTTTCTTTTCTAAAATTAAAATATTAACACAGAACAAGGCAAAATGAATGAGAAAGCAGTGAAGCTGGCATAGATTATGCCAGGGAATGCCAATATGTTCCAAATACGTGTTTGCTTTATTGCTAGCCTTCAAAGACATTGCATGATGCTTCAACTGAGAGACTTCAAACATGCCATCAACCTAAAATAATGAAAACTGTTCCTGAAAAAGCATCCACAGTTTTCAGTTACAAATGTGGAAAAATAAAGCTGTCTAGAAGGAATTTAAATAATATTGTCTGATGGATTTTAGCCTGCCAGTATTTGATGCCCTTTGGGAAAATAAAATACGAATTAACTCTACCTTTACCAGCTGTTGTTTACATTGATAATTCCATCATATATACTGATGACATAAATTTGGATGTTGATAAAATTATATTTTTTCAACAGAATTATGTGCTCTGAAGTTTGATGACTGTATCAATGTAGAACAACGAACAATTTGACAAAATATACAATAATGGCATGATATTAGGAAAATTAGGATAACTGCAACTGATGTTAAACTCGAGAGTGTGAACATATACGCTTGCAAAACAAATTTTAAAGCAAAAAGAAAAAGTACCATATAAAAACTCATTTTTCTCCTAAAATATATTTTTTATAATGAAATTAATACAACAGTTAGTCTCAGAATGTGATTCACTACTAAATTTCGCCATTCGTTTGTGATAACATTGGGTAGTTTTGAAGATATTGGGAAATTTTTAAATCAATATTCGCGGGAATCAGAAGTCACCCTTACCATATGGGCTCGCTATACAAAAACTGATTTTTTTCCTAAAATTTATTTAGGAAAAAATGCACCTTTCGTGGTCATAAAAATCATAAGACTAATTATGATTTTATAAAAGAATTATTTTATTCTATTATAAAAATGAATACCATAGTTAGTCTTGTAATGTTGTTTACTACTAAATGAAACCATTCGTTTCTGCAGAGCTTCGGAATGTCTCCAGATATTGGGAAAATTTTGAAATCATTGTAAGTAGGAAAAAGAAGTCACTTGTGTGACTTGGGCGCCCTACACAAAAACTCATTTTTCTCCTAAAAAATATAATTTTTTATAATAAAATGAATATCATAATTAGTCTTAGAATGTGACTTACTGCTAAATGAAGCCATTAATTTGTGATTACATTGGGTAATTCCTAAGATATTGGGAAATTTTGAAATCAATGTAAGTTGGAATCAGAAGTCACACGTAGCATATGGGCGTACTTTAAAAAACACATTTTTCTCTTAAAATATATTTTTGTAATAAAATGAATACCACTGTTAGTCTTAAAATGTAATTTAGTACTAAATGAAACTATTCGTTTGTTTATACATTGGGTAGTTCCTAAGATATTGGGGTCTTATGAAATCGATGTAAGTAGGAAAGAGAAGTCACGTGTGTCACTTGGGCGCCGTGTACAGAAACTCATTTTTCTCTTAAAATATACTTTTTATAATAAAATGAATTGCACGTTTAGTCTTGGAATGTGATGTTTAACTAAATTATACCTAAATGTATAACTAAATTGTAAACGGGAATCAGAAGTCACACTTAACATATAGGCGAACTTTAAATAAAATGATTTTTCTCGTAAAATATATTTTATTAATAAAATGAGTACTACAGTTAGTCTAGAATGTGATTTATTACTAAATGAAACCATTTGTTTGTCTATACATCGAGTAGTTCCTAAGATATCAAGGACTCTTAACTCAATGTCAGCGGGAAAGAGAAGTCACTTGTGTGACTTTGGGTTAGTATGCAAAAACTCATTTTTCTCCCAAATTAATTTTTTATATTAAAATGAATACAGGAGTTAGTCTTAGAATGTGATTTATTTTTTAATGAAACCTTTCGTTAGTGTATAACTTCATAGTTCTTTAGATATTAAGTAATTTTGAAATAAATGTAACGGGAATCAAAAGTCACACATATTATATAAGCGCACTATACAAAACACATTTTTTCCCTAAAATATATTTTTTGCAATACAATGAATACTACAGTCAGTCTTAGAATGTAATTTAATACTAAGTGAAATAATTCGTTTGTCAATACATAAGGTATTTCCTAAGATATTGGAGAATTTTTAAATCAAAGTGTAAGCGGGAAAGAGAAGTAACTTCTGTCACTTGGGCGCAGTATACAAAAACTAATTTTTCATCTGAAAAATATTTTTTAATAATAAAAAGAACACAAAAGTTTATCTTCGAACGTGATTTATTACGAAATTAAACCATTCGCTTGTGGATAGATTCAGAATTTCTCAAGATATTGGGGGATATTGAAATTCATGTACATCGGAATCTGAAGTTACTTTTGTCATTTGGGCCTTTGCATGTGAATACATTGCCCACGGGAAATTTGAAATTTTACCACAAAGATATTAAATTTTATAACATGTGTCAAATTACATTAATTTGCGCGAATACGTAAATAAGTTTTTGTGTGAGATATAGATCCTTTTTAGCTGTAACTAATCAGAATTCACTTGAGTCAATTGGACGCAAAATAAAAAAAACTTTTTTTTCTCTACAAAATTATTTTTCAAAAATAAAATGAATACCACCATTATTTTTAGAATGTGATTTTCTACTAAACGAAACCATTTGTTTTTGTATACACTGAGAGACTGGTATTTCTTAAGATATTACACAATTTTGAAATAAATGTAAGCGGGAATCAGAAGTCACAAATACCATATAAGCGCACCATACAAAGACACATATTTCTCCTAAAGTATAATTTTTATATATAATTAAATACAACAGTTAGTCTTACAATGCTATATGCTACTGAAAGAAACCATTCGTTTGTGTATACATTGAGTATTTCTTAAGATATTAGGGAATTTTGACATCAATGTAAACGGGAATGAGAAGTGATACATATCATAAAAGCACTCTATAAGAAAACACATATTTCTCCTAAAATATATTTTTTATAATACAATAAATACAAGCGTTAGTCTTTCAATGTTATATGATAATGACAGAAACCATCCCTTTGTGTATACATGGGGTATTTCTTAAGAATTAGGGAATTTTGACATCAATTTAAGCGATAATCAGAAGTTACACATACCATATAAGCGGAATATACGAAAACACACTTTTCTCCTAAAATATATTTTTTATAATAAATTAAATACAACAGTTAGTCTTGCAATGTTATATGCTGCTGATAGAAACCATTCCTTCTGTATACATGGGGTATTTCTTAAGATATTAGGGAATTTTGACAACAATGTAAACGGGAATCAGTAGTCATACATACCATATAAGCGCAGTATAAGAAAACACACTTTCTCCAAAAATATATTTTTTATAATAAAATAAATACAACAGTTAGTCTTGCAATGTTACTTATTACTGAAAGAAACCATTTTTTGTGTATACATGGGGTATTTCTTAAGATATAAGGGAATTTTGACATCAATGTAAGCGGGAATCAGAAGTAACAAATACCATATAAGCACACTAGATAAAAACACATTTTTCTCCTAAAATATGTTTTTCATAATAAAATAAATAACACAGTTAGTCTTGCAATGTTATATGCTACTGATAGAAACCAGTCCTTTGTGTATACATGGAGTATTTCTTAATATATTAGGGAATTTTGACATCAATGTAAGCGGGAATCAGAAGTCACACATACCATATAAGCGCTCTATAAGAAAACACATTTTCACGTAAAAATTATTTTTTATAATGAAATAAACTCAACAATTAGTCTTACAATGTTATATGTTACTGAAAAAAACTTTCGTTTCTGTATACATGGGGAATTTCTTAAGATATTAGGGAATTTTAACATCAATGTAAGCGGGAATCAGAAGTCACAAATACCATATAAGCGCACCATTCGAAGACACATATTTCTCCTACAGTAAAACTTATATAAATAATTAAATACAGCAGTTAGTCTTGGAATGCTATATGCTACTGAAAGAAACCATTTATTTGTGTATTCAAGGGGTATTTCTTAAGATATTAGGGAATTTTGACATCAATGTAAACGGGAATCAGTACTTATACATACAATATAAGCGCACTATAAGAAAACACATTTTCTCCTAAGAAATATTTTTATAATAAAATAAATGCAATAGTTATTCTTACAATGTTATATGCTGCTGAAAAAACCTTTCGTTTGTGTATACATAGGGTATTTTTTAAGATATTAGGGAATTTTGTCATCTATGTAAACGAGAATCAATAGTCATACATACCAATTAAGCGCACTATAAGAAAACACATTTTCTCCTAAAATATAGTTTTTATAATAAAATAAATACAACAGTTAGTCTAGCAATGTTACTTATTTTTGAAAGTAACCATTTTTTTGTATATACATGGGGTATTTCTGAAGATATTAGGGAATTTTGACATCAATGTAAGCGGGAATCAAAAGTAACGAATACCATAAAAGTGCACCATACGAAAACACATATTTCTCTTAAAGTATATTTTTATAATGAATTAAATACAACAGTTAGTCTTGCAATGCTATATGCTACAGAAGGAAACTATTCGTTTGTGTATACATGAGGTAATTCTTAAGATATTAGGGAATTTCGACACCAATGTAAACGGGAATCAGAAGTGATACATATCATATAAACGCTCTATAACAAAACACATATTTCTCCTAAAATATATTTTTTATAATAAAATAAATACAACAGTTAGTCTTACAATGTTACTTATTACTGAAAGAAACCATTTGTTTGTGTATTCATTAGGTATTTCTTAAAATATTAGGGAATGTTGACATTAATGTAAACGGGAATCAGTACTCATACATACATTATAAACACACTATAAGAAAACACATTTTTTCATAAAATATATTTTTTATAATAAAATAAATACAACAGTTAGTCTTGCAATGTTACTTATTACTGAAAGAAACCATTTTTTTGTGTATACATGGGGAATTTCTTAAGATATTAGGGAATTTTGACATCAATGTAAGCGGGAATCAGAAGTAACAAATCCAAAATTTCCTCAATATCTTAAAAAATGCCCAATATATATACAAATTAATGGTTCCGAATAGTAGTAAATCACATTTCTAGACTAACTGTGGTATTCATTTTATTATTAAAAATAATTTTTAGGAGAAAAGTGAGTTTTTCTATGGGACGACTATATGGTACGTGTGACTTCTGATTTTCGCGAATATTGACATCAAAATTCCCTTATATCTTAAAAAATGGCCAATACATACACAAATAAATGGTTTTATTTTGTAGTAAACCATATTTCTAGACAAACTGTGGTATTCATTTCATTACAAAAAATATATTTTAGGAGAAAAGTGAGTTTTTGTATGGTGAGTTTGGGTAACACGCAAAATCTCCTTTTCGCGGTTTGGACGATTTGAAATTTTCCTCAATATCTTAAAAAATGCCCAATATATATACAAATTAATGGTTCCGAATAGTAGTAAATCACATTTCTAGACTAACTGTGGTATTCATTTTATTATAAAATATAAATTTTAGGAGAAAAGTGAGTTTTTTATGGGGCGCCTATATAGTACGTGTGACTTCTGATTTTCGTGAATATTTACATCAAAATTCCCTTTAGCTTTAAAAATGGCCAATACATATACAAATAAATGGTTTTATTTAGTAGTAAATCATATTTCTAGACTAACTGTGGTATTCATTTCATTATGAAAAATATATTTTAGGAGAAAATTGAGTTTTTGTATGATGAGTTTGGGTAACACGCAAAATCTCCTTTTCGCGGTTTGGCCGATTTGAAAATTTCCTAAATATCTTAAAAAATGGCCAATAGATATAGAAATAAATGGTTCAATTTTATAGTAAATAATATTTCTAGACTAACTGTGGTATTCATTTTATTATAAAAAGTATATTTTAGGAGAAAAGTGAGTTTTTGTATGGTGCGCTCAATTGTCTGAAGTGATATCTTATATATTTCAGCAAAAAACAACTCAATCTCCCACAAAAACGAATATAAGTATTTACATAAAATTCTGCAATTAGCATTACCTTATTACACTTAATCTTTATATGGTTTTTCATAAGTTTCCTATGGCCAGAATTTTCACACAGACAAGCTCAAGTGACACAAGTGACTTCAGATTCCCAATTACATTGAGATCAAAATCCAAAATTTCCTCAATATCTTAAAAAATGGCCAATAGATATAGAAATAAATGGTTCAGTTTTATAGTAAATAATATTTCTAGACTAACTGTGGTATTCATTTTATTATAAAAAGTATATTTTAGGAGAAAAGTGAGTTTTTGTATGGTGCGCTCAATTGTCTGAAGTGATATCTTATATATTTCAGCAAAAAACAACTCAATCTCCCACAAAAACGAATATAAGTATTTACATAAAATTCTGCAATTAGCATTACCTTATTACACTTAATCTTTATATGGTTTTTCATAAGTTTCCTATGGCCAGAATTTTCACACAGACAAGCTCAAGTGACACAAGTGACTTCAGATTCCCAATTACATTGAGATCAAAATCCAAAATTTCCTCAATATCTTAAAAAATGGCCAATAGATATAGAAATAAATGGTTCAATTTTATAGTAAATAATATTTCTAGACTAACTGTGGTATTCATTTTATTATAAAAAGTATATTTTAGGAGAAAAGTGAGTTTTTGTATGGTGCGCTCAATTGTCTGAAGTGATATCTTATATATTTCAGCAAAAAACAACTCAATCTCCCACAAAAACGAATATAAGTATTTACATAAAATTCTGCAATTAGCATTACCTTATTACACTTAATCTTTATATGGTTTTTCATAAGTTTCCTATGGCCAGAATTTTCACACAGACAAGCTCAAGTGACACAAGTGACTTCAGATTCCCAATTACATTGAGATCAAAATCCAAAATTTCCTCAATATCTTAAAAAATGGCCAATAGATATAGAAATAAATGGTTCAATTTTATAGTAAATAATATTTCTAGACTAACTGTGGTATTCATTTTATTATAAAAAGTATATTTTAGGAGAAAAGTGAGTTTTTGTATGGTGCGCTCAATTGTCTGAAGTGATATCTTATATATTTCAGCAAAAAACAACTCAATCTCCCACAAAAACGAATATAAGTATTTACATAAAATTCTGCAATTAGCATTACCTTATTACACTTAATCTTTATATGGTTTTTCATAAGTTTCCTATGGCCAGAATTTTCACACAGACAAGCTCAAGTGACACAAGTGACTTCAGATTCCCAATTACATTGAGATCAAAATCCAAAATTTCCTCAATATCTTAAAAAATACCCAATATATATACAAATTAATGGTTCCGAATAGTAGTAAATCACATTTCTAGACTAACTGTGGTATTCATTTTATTATAAAAAATAAATTTTAGGAGAAAAGTGAGTTTTTGTATGGGGCGCCTATATGGTACGTGTGACTTCTGATTTTCGCGAATATTGACACCAAAATTCCCGTATATCTTAAAAAATGGCCAATACATATACAAATAAATGGTTTTATTTTGTAGGAAATCATATTTCTAGACTAACTGTGGTATTCATTTCATTATAAAAAATAAATTTTAGGAGAAAATTGAGTTTTTGTATGATGAGCATGGGTGACACGCAAAACCTCCTTTTCGCGGTTTCGACGATTTGAAGTTTTCCTTAATATCTTAAAAAATGCCAAATGTATATACAAATTAATTTTTCCGAATAGTAGTAAATAACATTTCTAGACTAACTGTGGTATTCATTTTATTATAAAAAATAAATTTTAGGAGAAAAGTGAGTTTTTGTATGGGGCGCCTATATGGTACGTGTGACTTCTGATTTTCGCGAATATTGACACCAAAATTCCCTTATATCTTAAAAAATGGCCAATACATATACAAATAAATGGTTTTATTTTGTAGGAAATCATATTTCTAGACTAACTGTGGTATTCCTTTCATTATAAAAATAAATTTTAGGAGAAAATTGAGTTTTTGTATGATGAGCCCGGGTGACACGCAAAACCTCCTTTTCGCGGTTTCGACGATATGAAGATTTCCTTAATATCTTAAAAAATGCCCAATGTATATACAAATAAATGATTCCGTTTAGTAGTAAATCACATTTCTAGACTAACTGTGGTATTCATTTTATTATTAAAAATAAATTTTAGGAGAAAAGTGAGTTTTTCTATGAGACGCCTATATGGTACGTGTAACTTCTGATTTTCGCGAATATTGACATCAAAATTCCCTTATATCTTAAAAAAAGGCCAATACATATACAAATAAATAGTTTTATTGTGTAGTAAATCAAATTTCTAGACTAACTGTGGTATTCATTTCATTATAGAAAATATATTTTAGGAGTAAATTGAGTTTTTGTATGATGAGTTTGGGTAACACTCAAAATCTCCTTTTCGCGGTTTGGACGATTTGAAATTTTCCTCAATATCTTAAAAAATGCCCAATATATATACAAATTAATGGTTCCGAATAGTAGTAAATCACATTTCTAGACTAACTGTGGTATTCATTTTATTATAAAATATAAATTTTAGGAGAAAAGTGAGTTTTTTATGGGGCGCCTATATAGTACGTGTGACTTCTGATTTTCGTGAATATTTACATCAAAATTCCCTTTAGCTTTAAAAATGGCCAATACATATACAAATAAATGGTTTTATTTAGTAGTAAATCATATTTCTAGACTAACTGTGGTATTCATTTCATTATGAAAAATATATTTTAGGAGAAAATTGAGTTTTTGTATGATGAGTTTGGGTAACACGCAAAATCTCCTTTTCGCGGTTTGGCCGATTTGAAAATTTCCTAAATATCTTAAAAAATGGCCAATAGATATAGAAATAAATGGTTCAATTTTATAGCAAATAATATTTCTAGACTAACTGTGGTATTCATTTTATTATAAAAAGTATATTTTAGGAGAAAAGTGAGTTTTTGTATGGTGCGCTCAATTGTCTGAAGTGATATCTTATATATTTCAGCAAAAAACAACTCAATCTCCCACAAAAACGAATATAAGTATTTACATAAAATTCTGGAATTAGCATTACCTTATTACACTCAATCTTTATATGGTTCTTCATAAGTTTCCTATGGCCAGAATTTTCACACAGACAAGCTCAAGTCACACAAGTGACTTCAGATTCCCAATTACATTGAGATCAAAATCCAAAATTTCCTCAATATCTTAAAAAATGCCTGATATATATACAAATTAATGGTTCCGTTTAGTAGTAAATCACATTTCTAGACTAACTGTGGTATTCATTTTATTATAAAAAATAAATTTTAGGAGAAAAGTGAGTTTTTGTATGGGGCGCCTATATGGTACGTGTGACTTCTGATTTTCGCGAATAATGACACCAAAATTCCCGTATATCTTAAAAAATGGCCAATACATATACAAATAAATGGTTTTATTTTGTAGGAAATCATATTTCTAGACTAACTGTGGTATTCATTTCATTATAAAAAATAAATTTTAGGAGAAAATTGAGTTTTTGTATGATGAGCCCGGGTGACACGCAAAACCTCCTTTTCGCGGTTTCGACGATATGAAGATTTCCTTAATATCTTAAAAAATGCCCAATGTATATACAAATAAATGATTCCGTTTAGTAGTAAATCACATTTCTAGACTAACTGTGGTATTCATTTTATTATTAAAAATAAATTTTAGGAGAAAAGTGAGTTTTTCTATGAGACGCCTATATGGTACGTGTAACTTCTGATTTTCGCGAATATTGACATCAAAATTCCCTTATATCTTAAAAAAAGGCCAATACATATACAAATAAATAGTTTTATTGTGTAGTAAATCAAATTTCTAGACTAACTGTGGTATTCATTTCATTATAGAAAATATATTTTAGGAGTAAATTGAGTTTTTGTATGATGAGTTTGGGTAACACTCAAAATCTCCTTTTCGCGGTTTGGACGATTTGAAATTTTCCTCAATATCTTAAAAAATGCCCAATATATATACAAATTAATGGTTCCGAATAGTAGTAAATCACATTTCTAGACTAACTGTGGTATTCATTTTATTATAAAATATAAATTTTAGGAGAAAAGTGAGTTTTTTATGGGGCGCCTATATAGTACGTGTGACTTCTGATTTTCGTGAATATTTACATCAAAATTCCCTTTAGCTTTAAAAATGGCCAATACATATACAAATAAATGGTTTTATTTAGTAGTAAATCATATTTCTAGACTAACTGTGGTATTCATTTCATTATGAAAAATATATTTTAGGAGAAAATTGAGTTTTTGTATGATGAGTTTGGGTAACACGCAAAATCTCCTTTTCGCGGTTTGGCCGATTTGAAAATTTCCTAAATATCTTAAAAAATGGCCAATAGATATAGAAATAAATGGTTCAATTTTATAGTAAATAATATTTCTAGACTAACTGTGGTATTCATTTTATTATAAAAAGTATATTTTAGGAGAAAAGTGAGTTTTTGTATGGTGCGCTCAATTGTCTGAAGTGATATCTTATATATTTCAGCAAAAAACAACTCAATCTCCCACAAAAACGAATATAAGTATTTACATAAAATTCTGCAATTAGCATTACCTTATTACACTTAATCTTTATATGGTTTTTCATAAGTTTCCTATGGCCAGAATTTTCACACAGACAAGCTCAAGTGACACAAGTGACTTCAGATTCCCAATTACATTGAGATCAAAATCCAAAATTTCCTCAATATCTTAAAAAATGGCCAATAGATATAGAAATAAATGGTTCAATTTAATAGTAAATAATATTTCTAGACTAACTGTGGTATTCATTTTATTATAAAAAAGTATATTTTAGGAGAAAAGTGAGTTTTTGTATGGTGCGCTCAATTGTCTGAAGTGATATCTTATATATTTCAGCAAAAAACAACTCAATCTCCCACAAAAACGAATATAAGTATTTACATAAAATTCTGCAATTAGCATTACCTTATTACACTTAATCTTTATATGGTTTTTCATAAGTTTCCTATGGCCAGAATTTTCACACAGACAAGCTCAAGTGACACAAGTGACTTCAGATTCCCAATTACATTGAGATCAAAATCCAAAATTTCCTCAATATCTTAAAAAATGGCCAATAGATATAGAAATAAATGGTTCAATTTTATAGTAAATAATATTTCTAGACTAACTGTGGTATTCATTTTATTATAAAAAGTATATTTTAGGAGAAAAGTGAGTTTTTGTATGGTGCGCTCAATTGTCTGAAGTGATATCTTATATATTTCAGCAAAAAACAACTCAATCTCCCACAAAAACGAATATAAGTATTTACATAAAATTCTGCAATTAGCATTACCTTATTACACTTAATCTTTATATGGTTTTTCATAAGTTTCCTATGGCCAGAATTTTCACACAGACAAGCTCAAGTGACACAAGTGACTTCAGATTCCCAATTACATTGAGATCAAAATCCAAAATTTCCTCAATATCTTAAAAAATGGCCAATAGATATAGAAATAAATGGTTCAATTTTATAGTAAATAATATTTCTAGACTAACTGTGGTATTCATTTTATTATAAAAAGTATATTTTAGGAGAAAAGTGAGTTTTTGTATGGTGCGCTCAATTGTCTGAAGTGATATCTTATATATTTCAGCAAAAAACAACTCAATCTCCCACAAAAACGAATATAAGTATTTACATAAAATTCTGCAATTAGCATTACCTTATTACACTTAATCTTTATATGGTTTTTCATAAGTTTCCTATGGCCAGAATTTTCACACAGACAAGCTCAAGTGACACAAGTGACTTCAGATTCCCAATTACATTGAGATCAAAATCCAAAATTTCCTCAATATCTTAAAAAATACCCAATATATATACAAATTAATGGTTCCGAATAGTAGTAAATCACATTTCTAGACTAACTGTGGTATTCATTTTATTATAAAAAATAAATTTTAGGAGAAAAGTGAGTTTTTGTATGGGGCGCCTATATGGTACGTGTGACTTCTGATTTTCGCGAATAATGACACCAAAATTCCCGTATATCTTAAAAAATGGCCAATACATATACAAATAAATGGTTTTATTTTGTAGGAAATCATATTTCTAGACTAACTGTGGTATTCATTTCATTATAAAAAATAAATTTTAGGAGAAAATTGAGTTTTTGTATGATGAGCCCGGGTGACACGCAAAACCTCCTTTTCGCGGTTTCGACGATTTGAAGTTTTCCTTAATATCTTAAAAAATGCCAAATGTATATACAAATTAATTTTTCCGAATAGTAGTAAATAACATTTATAGACTAACGGTGGTATTCATTTTATTATAAAAAATAAATTTTCGGAGAAAAGTGAGTTTTTGTATGGGGCGCCTATATGGTACGAGTGACTTCTGATTTTCGCGAATATTGACACCAAAATTCCCTTATATCTTAAAAAATGGCCAATACATATACAAATAAATGGTTTTATTTTGTAGGAAATCATATTTCTAGACTAACTGTGGTATTCCTTTCATTATAAAAATAAATTTTAGGAGAAAATTGAGTTTTTGTATGATGAGCCCGGGTGACACGCAAAACCTCCTTTTCGCGGTTTCGACGATATGAAGATTTCCTTAATATCTTAAAAAATGCCCAATGTATATACAAATAAATGATTCCGTTTAGTAGTAAATCACATTTCTAGACTAACTGTGGTATTCATTTTATTATTAAAAATAAATTTTAGGAGAAAAGTGAGTTTTTCTATGAGACGCCTATATGGTACGTGTAACTTCTGATTTTCGCGAATATTGACATCAAAATTCCCTTATATCTTAAAAAAAGGCCAATACATATACAAATAAATAGTTTTATTGTGTAGTAAATCAAATTTCTAGACTAACTGTGCTATTCATTTCATTATAGAAAATATATTTTAGGAGTAAATTGAGTTTTTGTATGATGAGTTTGGGTAACACTCAAAATCTCCTTTTCGCGGTTTGGACGATTTGAAATTTTCCTCAATATCTTAAAAAATGCCCAATATATATACAAATTAATGGTTCCGAATAGTAGTAAATCACATTTCTAGACTAACTGTGGTATTCATTTTATTATAAAATATAAATTTTAGGAGAAAAGTGAGTTTTTTTATGGGGCGCCTATATAGTACGTGTGACTTCTGATTTTCGTGAATATTTACATCAAAATTCCCTTTAGCTTTAAAAATGGCCAATACATATACAAATAAATGGTTTTATTTAGTAGTAAATCATATTTCTAGACTAACTGTGGTATTCATTTCATTATGAAAAATATATTTTAGGAGAAAATTGAGTTTTTGTATGATGAGTTTGGGTAACACGCAAAATCTCCTTTTCGCGGTTTGGCCGATTTGAAAATTTCCTAAATATCTTAAAAAATGGCCAATAGATATAGAAATAAATGGTTCAATTTTATAGCAAATAATATTTCTAGACTAACTGTGGTATTCATTTTATTATAAAAAGTATATTTTAGGAGAAAAGTGAGTTTTTGTATGGTGCGCTCAATTGTCTGAAGTGATATCTTATATATTTCAGCAAAAAACAACTCAATCTCCCACAAAAACGAATATAAGTATTTACATAAAATTCTGCAATTAGCATTACCTTATTACACTCAATCTTTATATGGTTTTTCAAAAGTTTCCTATGGCCAGAATTTTCACACAGACAAGCTCAAGTGACACAAGTGACTTCAGATTCCCAATTACATTGAGATCAAAATCCAAAATTTCCTCAATATCTTAAAAAATACCCAATATATATACAAATTAATGGTTCCGAATAGTAGTAAATCACATTTCTAGACTAACTGTGGTATTCATTTTATTATAAAAAATAAATTTTAGGAGAAAAGTGAGTTTTTGTATGGGGCGCCTATATGGTACGTGTGACTTCTGATTTTCGCGAATAATGACACCAAAATTCCCGTATATCTTAAAAAATGGCCAATACATATACAAATAAATGGTTTTATTTTGTAGGAAATCATATTTCTAGACTAACTGTGGTATTCATTTCATTATAAAAAATAAATTTTAGGAGAAAATTGAGTTTTTGTATGATGAGCCCGGGTGACACGCAAAACCTCCTTTTCGCGGTTTCGACGATATGAAGATTTCCTTAATATCTTAAAAAATGCCCAATGTATATACAAATAAATGATTCCGTTTAGTAGTAAATCACATTTCTAGACTAACTGTGGTATTCATTTTATTATTAAAAATAAATTTTAGGAGAAAAGTGAGTTTTTCTATGAGACGCCTATATGGTACGTGTAACTTCTGATTTTCGCGAATATTGACATCAAAATTCCCTTATATCTTAAAAAAAGGCCAATACATATACAAATAAATAGTTTTATTGTGTAGTAAATCAAATTTCTAGACTAACTGTGGTATTCATTTCATTATAGAAAATATATTTTAGGAGTAAATTGAGTTTTTGTATGATGAGTTTGGGTAACACTCAAAATCTCCTTTTCGCGGTTTGGACGATTTGAAATTTTCCTCAATATCTTAAAAAATGCCCAATATATATACAAATTAATGGTTCCGAATAGTAGTAAATCACATTTCTAGACTAACTGTGGTATTCATTTTATTATAAAAAATAAATTTTAGGAGAAAAGTGAGTTTTTGTATGATGAGTTTGGGTAACACGCAAAATCTCCTTTTCGCGGTTTGGACGATTTAAAATTTTCCTAAATATCTTAGAAAATGGCCAATAGATATAGAAATAAATGGTTCAATTTTATAGCAAATAATATTTCTAGACTAACTGTGGTATTCATTTTATTATAAAAAGTATATTTTAGGAGAAAAGTGAGTTTTTGTATGGTGCGCTCAATTGTCTGAAGTGATATCTTATATATTTCAGCAAAAAACAACTCAATCTCCCACAAAAACGAATATAAGTATTTACATAAAATTCTGCAATTAGCATTACCTTATTACACTTAATCTTTATATGGTTTTTCATAAGTTTCCTATGGCCAGAATTTTCACACAGACAAGCTCAAGTGACACAAGTGACTTCAGATTCCCAATTACATTGAGATCAAAATCCAAAATTTCCTCAATATCTTAAAAATGGCCAATAGATATAGAAATAAATGGTTCAATTTTATAGTAAATAATATTTCTAGACTAACTGTGGTATTCATTTTATTATAAAAAGTATATTTTAGGAGAAAAGTGAGTTTTTGTATGGTGCGCTCAATTGTCTGAAGTGATATCTTATATATTTCAGCAAAAAACAACTCAATCTCCCACAAAAACGAATATAAGTATTTACATAAAATTCTGCAATTAGCATTACCTTATTACACTCAATCTTTATATGGTTTTTCATAAAGTTTCCTATGGCCAGAATTTTCACACAGACAAGCTCAAGTGACACAAGTGACTTCAGATTCCCAATTACATTGAGATCAAAATCCAAAATTTCCTCAATATCTTAAAAAATACCCAATATATATACAAATTAATGGTTCCGAATAGTAGTAAATCACATTTCTAGACTAACTGTGGTATTCATTTTATTATAAAAAATAAATTTTAGGAGAAAAGTGAGTTTTTGTATGGGGCGCCTATATGGTACGTGTGACTTCTGATTTTCGCGAATATTGACACCAAAATTCCCGTATATCTTAAAAAATGGCCAATACATATACAAATAAATGGTTTCATTTTGTAGGAAATCATATTTCTAGACTAACTGTGGTATTCATTTCATTATAAAAAATAAATTTTAGGAGAAAATTGAGTTTTTGTATGATGAGCCCGGGTGACACGCAAAACCTCCTTTTCGCGGTTTCGACGATTTGAAGTTTTCCTTAATATCTTAAAAAATGCCAAATGTATATACAAATTAATTTTTCCGAATAGTAGTAAATAACATTTATAGACTAACGGTGGTATTCATTTTATTATAAAAAATAAATTTTCGGAGAAAAGTGAGTTTTTGTATGGGGCGCCTATATGGTACGAGTGACTTCTGATTTTCGCGAATATTGACACCAAAATTCCCTTATATCTTAAAAAATGGCCAATACATATACAAATAAATGGTTTTATTTTGTAGGAAATCATATTTCTAGACTAACTGTGGTATTCCTTTCATTATAAAAATAAATTTTAGGAGAAAATTGAGTTTTTGTATGATGAGCCCGGGTGACACGCAAAACCTCCTTTTCGCGGTTTCGACGATATGAAGATTTCCTTAATATCTTAAAAAATGCCCAATGTATATACAAATAAATGATTCCGTTTAGTAGTAAATCACATTTCTAGACTAACTGTGGTATTCATTTTATTATTAAAAATAAATTTTAGGAGAAAAGTGAGTTTTTCTATGGGGCGACTATATAGTACGTGTGACTTCTGATTTTCGTGAATATTTACATCAAAATTCCCTTTAGCTTTAAAAATGGCCAATACATATACAAATAAATGGCTTTATTTAGTAGTAAATCATATTTCTAGACTAACTGTGGTATTCATTTCATTATGAAAAATATATTTTAGGAAGAAATTGAGTTTTTGTATGATGAGTTTGGGTAACACGCAAAATCTCCTTTTCGCGGTTTGGACGATTTGAAAATTTCCTAAATATCTTAAAAAATGGCCAATAGATATAGAAATAAATGGTTCAATTTTATAGCAAATAATATTTCTAGACTAACTGTGGTATTCATTTTATTATAAAAAGTATATTTTAGGAGAAAAGTGAGTTTTTGTATGGTGCGCTCAATTGTCTGAAGTGATATCTTATATATTTCAGCAAAAAACAACTCAATCTCCCACAAAAACGAATATAAGTATTTACATAAAATTCTGCAATTAGCATTACCTTATTACACTTAATCTTTATATGGTTTTTCATAAGTTTCCTATGGCCAGAATTTTCACACAGACAAGCTCAAGTGACACAAGTGACTTCAGATTCCCAATTACATTGAGATCAAAATCCAAAATTTCCTCAATATCTTAAAAAATGGCCAATAGATATAGAAATAAATGGTTCAATTTTATAGTAAATAATATTTCTAGACTAACTGTGGTATTCATTTTATTATAAAAAGTATATTTTAGGAGAAAAGTGAGTTTTTGTATGGTGCGCTCAATTGTCTGAAGTGATATCTTATATATTTCAGCAAAAAACAACTCAATCTCCCACAAAAACGAATATAAGTATTTACATAAAATTCTGCAATTAGCATTACCTTATTACACTCAATCTTTATATGGTTTTTCAAAAGTTTCCTATGGCCAGAATTTTCACACAGACAAGCTCAAGTGACACAAGTGACTTCAGATTCCCAATTACATTGAGATCAAAATCCAAAATTTCCTCAATATCTTAAAAAATACCCAATATATATACAAATTAATGGTTCCGAATAGTAGTAAATCACATTTCTAGACTAACTGTGGTATTCATTTTATTATAAAAAATAAATTTTAGGAGAAAAGTGAGTTTTTGTATGGGGCGCCTATATGGTACGTGTGACTTCTGATTTTCGCGAATAATGACACCAAAATTCCCGTATATCTTAAAAAATGGCCAATACATATACAAATAAATGGTTTTATTTTGTAGGAAATCATATTTCTAGACTAACTGTGGTATTCATTTCATTATAAAAAATAAATTTTAGGAGAAAATTGAGTTTTTGTATGATGAGCCCGGGTGACACGCAAAACCTCCTTTTCGCGGTTTCGACGATATGAAGATTTCCTTAATATCTTAAAAAATGCCCAATGTATATACAAATAAATGATTCCGTTTAGTAGTAAATCACATTTCTAGACTAACTGTGGTATTCATTTTATTATTAAAAATAAATTTTAGGAGAAAAGTGAGTTTTTCTATGAGACGCCTATATGGTACGTGTAACTTCTGATTTTCGCGAATATTGACATCAAAATTCCCTTATATCTTAAAAAAAGGCCAATACATATACAAATAAATAGTTTTATTGTGTAGTAAATCAAATTTCTAGACTAACTGTGCTATTCATTTCATTATAGAAAATATATTTTAGGAGTAAATTGAGTTTTTGTATGATGAGTTTGGGTAACACTCAAAATCTCCTTTTCGCGGTTTGGACGATTTGAAATTTTCCTCAATATCTTAAAAAATGCCCAATATATATACAAATTAATGGTTCCGAATAGTAGTAAATCACATTTCTAGACTAACTGTGGTATTCATTTTATTATAAAATATAAATTTTAGGAGAAAAGTGAGTTTTTTTATGGGGCGCCTATATAGTACGTGTGACTTCTGATTTTCGTGAATATTTACATCAAAATTCCCTTTAGCTTTAAAAATGGCCAATACATATACAAATAAATGGTTTTATTTAGTAGTAAATCATATTTCTAGACTAACTGTGGTATTCATTTCATTATGAAAAATATATTTTAGGAGAAAATTGAGTTTTTGTATGATGAGTTTGGGTAACACGCAAAATCTCCTTTTCGCGGTTTGGCCGATTTGAAAATTTCCTAAATATCTTAAAAAATGGCCAATAGATATAGAAATAAATGGTTCAATTTTATAGCAAATAATATTTCTAGACTAACTGTGGTATTCATTTTATTATAAAAAGTATATTTTAGGAGAAAAGTGAGTTTTTGTATGGTGCGCTCAATTGTCTGAAGTGATATCTTATATATTTCAGCAAAAAACAACTCAATCTCCCACAAAAACGAATATAAGTATTTACATAAAATTCTGCAATTAGCATTACCTTATTACACTCAATCTTTATATGGTTTTTCAAAAGTTTCCTATGGCCAGAATTTTCACACAGACAAGCTCAAGTGACACAAGTGACTTCAGATTCCCAATTACATTGAGATCAAAATCCAAAATTTCCTCAATATCTTAAAAAATACCCAATATATATACAAATTAATGGTTCCGAATAGTAGTAAATCACATTTCTAGACTAACTGTGGTATTCATTTTATTATAAAAAATAAATTTTAGGAGAAAAGTGAGTTTTTGTATGGGGCGCCTATATGGTACGTGTGACTTCTGATTTTCGCGAATAATGACACCAAAATTCCCGTATATCTTAAGAAATGGCCAATACATATACAAATAAATGGTTTTATTTTGTAGGAAATCATATTTCTAGACTAACTGTGGTATTCATTTCATTATAAAAAATAAATTTTAGGAGAAAATTGAGTTTTTGTATGATGAGCCCGGGTGACACGCAAAACCTCCTTTTCGCGGTTTCGACGATTTGAAGTTTTCCTTAATATCTTAAAAAATGCCAAATGTATATACAAATTAATTTTTCCGAATAGTAGTAAATAACATTTATAGACTAACGGTGGTATTCATTTTATTATAAAAAATAAATTTTCGGAGAAAAGTGAGTTTTTGTATGGGGCGCCTATATGGTAGAGTGACTTCTGATTTTCGCGAATATTGACACCAAAATTCCCTTATATCTTAAAAAATGGCCAATACATATACAAATAAATGGTTTTATTTTGTAGGAAATCATATTTCTAGACTAACTGTGGTATTCCTTTCATTATAAAAATAAATTTTAGGAGAAAATTGAGTTTTTGTATGATGAGCCCGGGTGACACGCAAAACCTCCTTTTCGCGGTTTCGACGATATGAAGATTTCCTTAATATCTTAAAAAATGCCCAATGTATATACAAATAAATGATTCCGTTTAGTAGTAAATCACATTTCTAGACTAACTGTGGTATTCATTTTATTATTAAAAATAAATTTTAGGAGAAAAGTGAGTTTTTCTATGAGACGCCTATATGGTACGTGTAACTTCTGATTTTCGCGAATATTGACATCAAAATTCCCTTATATCTTAAAAAAAAGGCCAATACATATGCAAATAAATAGTTTTATTGTGTAGTAAATCAAATTTCTAGACTAACTGTGCTATTCATTTCATTATAGAAAATATATTTTAGGAGTAAATTGAGTTTTTGTATGATGAGTTTGGGTAACACTCAAAATCTCCTTTTCGCGGTTTGGACGATTTGAAATTTTCCTCAATATCTTAAAAAATGCCCAATATATATACAAATTAATGGTTCCGAATAGTAGTAAATCACATTTCTAGACTAACTGTGGTATTCATTTTATTATAAAATATAAATTTTAGGAGAAAAGTGAGTTTTTTTATGGGGCGCCTATATAGTACGTGTGACTTCTGATTTTCGTGAATATTTACATCAAAATTCCCTTTAGCTTTAAAAATGGCCAATACATATACAAATAAATGGTTTTATTTAGTAGTAAATCATATTTCTAGACTAACTGTGGTATTCATTTCATTATGAAAAATATATTTTAGGAGAAAATTGAGTTTTTGTATGATGAGTTTGGGTAACACGCAAAATCTCCTTTTCGCGGTTTGGCCGATTTGAAAATTTCCTAAATATCTTAAAAAATGGCCAATAGATATAGAAATAAATGGTTCAATTTTATAGCAAATAATATTTCTAGACTAACTGTGGTATTCATTTTATTATAAAAAGTATATTTTAGGAGAAAAGTGAGTTTTTGTATGGTGCGCTCAATTGTCTGAAGTGATATCTTATATATTTCAGCAAAAAACAACTCAATCTCCCACAAAAACGAATATAAGTATTTACATAAAATTCTGCAATTAGCATTACCTTATTACACTCAATCTTTATATGGTTTTTCAAAAGTTTCCTATGGCCAGAATTTTCACACAGACAAGCTCAAGTGACACAAGTGACTTCAGATTCCCAATTACATTGAGATCAAAATCCAAAATTTCCTCAATATCTTAAAAAATACCCAATATATATACAAATTAATGGTTCCGAATAGTAGTAAATCACATTTCTAGACTAACTGTGGTATTCATTTTATTATAAAAAATAAATTTTAGGAGAAAAGTGAGTTTTTGTATGGGGCGCCTATATGGTACGTGTGACTTCTGATTTTCGCGAATAATGACACCAAAATTCCCGTATATCTTAAGAAATGGCCAATACATATACAAATAAATGGTTTTATTTTGTAGGAAATCATATTTCTAGACTAACTGTGGTATTCATTTCATTATAAAAAATAAATTTTAGGAGAAAATTGAGTTTTTGTATGATGAGCCCGGGTGACACGCAAAACCTCCTTTTCGCGGTTTCGACGATTTGAAGTTTTCCTTAATATCTTAAAAAATGCCAAATGTATATACAAATTAATTTTTCCGAATAGTAGTAAATAACATTTATAGACTAACGGTGGTATTCATTTTATTATAAAAAATAAATTTTCGGAGAAAAGTGAGTTTTTGTATGGGGCGCCTATATGGTACGAGTGACTTCTGATTTTCGCGAATATTGACACCAAAATTCCCTTATATCTTAAAAAATGGCCAATACATATACAAATAAATGGTTTTATTTTGTAGGAAATCATATTTCTAGACTAACTGTGGTATTCCTTTCATTATAAAAATAAATTTTAGGAGAAAATTGAGTTTTTGTATGATGAGCCCGGGTGACACGCAAAACCTCCTTTTCGCGGTTTCGACGATATGAAGATTTCCTTAATATCTTAAAAAATGCCCAATGTATATACAAATAAATGATTCCGTTTAGTAGTAAATCACATTTCTAGACTAACTGTGGTATTCATTTTATTATTAAAAATAAATTTTAGGAGAAAAGTGAGTTTTTCTATGAGACGCCTATATGGTACGTGTAACTTCTGATTTTCGCGAATATTGACATCAAAATTCCCTTATATCTTAAAAAAAGGCCAATACATATACAAATAAATAGTTTTATTGTGTAGTAAATCAAATTTCTAGACTAACTGTGCTATTCATTTCATTATAGAAAATATATTTTAGGAGTAAATTGAGTTTTTGTATGATGAGTTTGGGTAACACTCAAAATCTCCTTTTCGCGGTTTGGACGATTTGAAATTTTCCTCAATATCTTAAAAAATGCCCAATATATATACAAATTAATGGTTCCGAATAGTAGTAAATCACATTTCTAGACTAACTGTGGTATTCATTTTATTATAAAATATAAATTTTAGGAGAAAAGTGAGTTTTTTTATGGGGCGCCTATATAGTACGTGTGACTTCTGATTTTCGTGAATATTTACATCAAAATTCCCTTTAGCTTTAAAAATGGCCAATACATATACAAATAAATGGTTTTATTTAGTAGTAAATCATATTTCTAGACTAACTGTGGTATTCATTTCATTATGAAAAATATATTTTAGGAGAAAATTGAGTTTTTGTATGATGAGTTTGGGTAACACGCAAAATCTCCTTTTCGCGGTTTGGCCGATTTGAAAATTTCCTAAATATCTTAAAAAATGGCCAATAGATATAGAAATAAATGGTTCAATTTTATAGCAAATAATATTTCTAGACTAACTGTGGTATTCATTTTATTATAAAAAGTATATTTTAGGAGAAAAGTGAGTTTTTGTATGGTGCGCTCAATTGTCTGAAGTGATATCTTATATATTTCAGCAAAAAACAACTCAATCTCCCACAAAAACGAATATAAGTATTTACATAAAATTCTGCAATTAGCATTAACTTATTACACTCAATCTTTATATGGTTTTTCAAAAGTTTCCTATGGCCAGAATTTTCACACAGACAAGCTCAAGTGACACAAGTGACTTCAGATTCCCAATTACATTGAGATCAAAATCCAAAATTTCCTCAATATCTTAAAAAATACCCAATATATATACAAATTAATGGTTCCGAATAGTAGTAAATCACATTTCTAGACTAACTGTGGTATTCATTTTATTATAAAAAATAAATTTTAGGAGAAAAGTGAGTTTTTGTATGGGGCGCCTATATGGTACGTGTGACTTCTGATTTTCGCGAATAATGACACCAAAATTCCCGTATATCTTAAGAAATGGCCAATACATATACAAATAAATGGTTTTATTTTGTAGGAAATCATATTTCTAGACTAACTGTGGTATTCATTTCATTATAAAAAATAAATTTTAGGAGAAAATTGAGTTTTTGTATGATGAGCCCGGGTGACACGCAAAACCTCCTTTTCGCGGTTTCGACGATTTGAAGTTTTCCTTAATATCTTAAAAAATGCCAAATGTATATACAAATTAATTTTTCCGAATAGTAGTAAATAACATTTATAGACTAACGGTGGTATTCATTTTATTATAAAAAATAAATTTTCGGAGAAAAGTGAGTTTTTGTATGGGGCGCCTATATGGTAGAGTGACTTCTGATTTTCGCGAATATTGACACCAAAATTCCCTTATATCTTAAAAAATGGCCAATACATATACAAATAAATGGTTTTATTTTGTAGGAAATCATATTTCTAGACTAACTGTGGTATTCCTTTCATTATAAAAATAAATTTTAGGAGAAAATTGAGTTTTTGTATGATGAGCCCGGGTGACACGCAAAACCTCCTTTTCGCGGTTTCGACGATATGAAGATTTCCTTAATATCTTAAAAAATGCCCAATGTATATACAAATAAATGATTCCGTTTAGTAGTAAATCACATTTCTAGACTAACTGTGGTATTCATTTTATTATTAAAAATAAATTTTAGGAGAAAAGTGAGTTTTTCTATGAGACGCCTATATGGTACGTGTAACTTCTGATTTTCGCGAATATTGACATCAAAATTCCCTTATATCTTAAAAAAAAGGCCAATACATATGCAAATAAATAGTTTTATTGTGTAGTAAATCAAATTTCTAGACTAACTGTGCTATTCATTTCATTATAGAAAATATATTTTAGGAGTAAATTGAGTTTTTGTATGATGAGTTTGGGTAACACTCAAAATCTCCTTTTCGCGGTTTGGACGATTTGAAATTTTCCTCAATATCTTAAAAAATGCCCAATATATATACAAATTAATGGTTCCGAATAGTAGTAAATCACATTTCTAGACTAACTGTGGTATTCATTTTATTATAAAATATAAATTTTAGGAGAAAAGTGAGTTTTTTTATGGGGCGCCTATATAGTACGTGTGACTTCTGATTTTCGTGAATATTTACATCAAAATTCCCTTTAGCTTTAAAAATGGCCAATACATATACAAATAAATGGTTTTATTTAGTAGTAAATCATATTTCTAGACTAACTGTGGTATTCATTTCATTATGAAAAATATATTTTAGGAGAAAATTGAGTTTTTGTATGATGAGTTTGGGTAACACGCAAAATCTCCTTTTCGCGGTTTGGCCGATTTGAAAATTTCCTAAATATCTTAAAAAATGGCCAATAGATATAGAAATAAATGGTTCAATTTTATAGCAAATAATATTTCTAGACTAACTGTGGTATTCATTTTATTATAAAAAGTATATTTTAGGAGAAAAGTGAGTTTTTGTATGGTGCGCTCAATTGTCTGAAGTGATATCTTATATATTTCAGCAAAAAACAACTCAATCTCCCACAAAAACGAATATAAGTATTTACATAAAATTCTGCAATTAGCATTAACTTATTACACTCAATCTTTATATGGTTTTTCAAAAGTTTCCTATGGCCAGAATTTTCACACAGACAAGCTCAAGTGACACAAGTGACTTCAGATTCCCAATTACATTGAGATCAAAATCCAAAATTTCCTCAATATCTTAAAAAATACCCAATATATATACAAATTAATGGTTCCGAATAGTAGTAAATCACATTTCTAGACTAACTGTGGTATTCATTTTATTATAAAAAATAAATTTTAGGAGAAAAGTGAGTTTTTGTATGGGGCGCCTATATGGTACGTGTGACTTCTGATTTTCGCGAATAATGACACCAAAATTCCCGTATATCTTAAAAAATGGCCAATACATATACAAATAAATGGTTTTATTTTGTAGGAAATCATATTTCTAGACTAACTGTGGTATTCATTTCATTATAAAAAATAAATTTTAGGAGAAAATTGAGTTTTTGTATGATGAGCCCGGGTGACACGCAAAACCTCCTTTTCGCGGTTTCGACGATTTGAAGTTTTCCTTAATATCTTAAAAAATGCCAAATGTATATACAAATTAATTTTTCCGAATAGTAGTAAATAACATTTATAGACTAACGGTGGTATTCATTTTATTATAAAAAATAAATTTTCGGAGAAAAGTGAGTTTTTGTATGGGGCGCCTATATGGTACGAGTGACTTCTGATTTTCGCGAATATTGACACCAAAATTCCCTTATATCTTAAAAAATGGCCAATACATATACAAATAAATGGTTTTATTTTGTAGGAAATCATATTTCTAGACTAACTGTGGTATTCCTTTCATTATAAAAATAAATTTTAGGAGAAAATTGAGTTTTTGTATGATGAGCCCGGGTGACACGCAAAACCTCCTTTTCGCGGTTTCGACGATATGAAGATTTCCTTAATATCTTAAAAAATGCCCAATGTATATACAAATAAATGATTCCGTTTAGTAGTAAATCACATTTCTAGACTAACTGTGGTATTCATTTTATTATTAAAAATAAATTTTAGGAGAAAAGTGAGTTTTTCTATGAGACGCCTATATGGTACGTGTAACTTCTGATTTTCGCGAATATTGACATCAAAATTCCCTTATATCTTAAAAAAAAGGCCAATACATATGCAAATAAATAGTTTTATTGTGTAGTAAATCAAATTTCTAGACTAACTGTGCTATTCATTTCATTATAGAAAATATATTTTAGGAGTAAATTGAGTTTTTGTATGATGAGTTTGGGTAACACTCAAAATCTCCTTTTCGCGGTTTGGACGATTTGAAATTTTCCTCAATATCTTAAAAAATGCCCAATATATATACAAATTAATGGTTCCGAATAGTAGTAAATCACATTTCTAGACTAACTGTGGTATTCATTTTATTATAAAATATAAATTTTAGGAGAAAAGTGAGTTTTTTTATGGGGCGCCTATATAGTACGTGTGACTTCTGATTTTCGTGAATATTTACATCAAAATTCCCTTTAGCTTTAAAAATGGCCAATACATATACAAATAAATGGTTTTATTTAGTAGTAAATCATATTTCTAGACTAACTGTGGTATTCATTTCATTATGAAAAATATATTTTAGGAGAAAATTGAGTTTTTGTATGATGAGTTTGGGTAACACGCAAAATCTCCTTTTCGCGGTTTGGCCGATTTGAAAATTTCCTAAATATCTTAAAAAATGGCCAATAGATATAGAAATAAATGGTTCAATTTTATAGCAAATAATATTTCTAGACTAACTGTGGTATTCATTTTATTATAAAAAGTATATTTTAGGAGAAAAGTGAGTTTTTGTATGGTGCGCTCAATTGTCTGAAGTGATATCTTATATATTTCAGCAAAAAACAACTCAATCTCCCACAAAAACGAATATAAGTATTTACATAAAATTCTGCAATTAGCATTACCTTATTACACTCAATCTTTATATGGTTTTTCAAAAGTTTCCTATGGCCAGAATTTTCACACAGACAAGCTCAAGTGACACAAGTGACTTCAGATTCCCAATTACATTGAGATCAAAATCCAAAATTTCCTCAATATCTTAAAAAATACCCAATATATATACAAATTAATGGTTCCGAATAGTAGTAAATCACATTTCTAGACTAACTGTGGTATTCATTTTATTATAAAAAATAAATTTTAGGAGAAAAGTGAGTTTTTGTATGGGGCGCCTATATGGTACGTGTGACTTCTGATTTTCGCGAATAATGACACCAAAATTCCCGTATATCTTAAGAAATGGCCAATACATATACAAATAAATGGTTTTATTTTGTAGGAAATCATATTTCTAGACTAACTGTGGTATTCATTTCATTATAAAAAATAAATTTTAGGAGAAAATTGAGTTTTTGTATGATGAGCCCGGGTGACACGCAAAACCTCCTTTTCGCGGTTTCGACGATTTGAAGTTTTCCTTAATATCTTAAAAAATGCCAAATGTATATACAAATTAATTTTTCCGAATAGTAGTAAATAACATTTATAGACTAACGGTGGTATTCATTTTATTATAAAAAATAAATTTTCGGAGAAAAGTGAGTTTTTGTATGGGGCGCCTATATGGTACGAGTGACTTCTGATTTTCGCGAATATTGACACCAAAATTCCCTTATATCTTAAAAAATGGCCAATACATATACAAATAAATGGTTTTATTTTGTAGGAAATCATATTTCTAGACTAACTGTGGTATTCCTTTCATTATAAAAATAAATTTTAGGAGAAAATTGAGTTTTTGTATGATGAGCCCGGGTGACACGCAAAACCTCCTTTTCGCGGTTTCGACGATATGAAGATTTCCTTAATATCTTAAAAAATGCCCAATGTATATACAAATAAATGATTCCGTTTAGTAGTAAATCACATTTCTAGACTAACTGTGGTATTCATTTTATTATTAAAAATAAATTTTAGGAGAAAAGTGAGTTTTTCTATGAGACGCCTATATGGTACGTGTAACTTCTGATTTTCGCGAATATTGACATCAAAATTCCCTTATATCTTAAAAAAAGGCCAATACATATGCAAATAAATAGTTTTATTGTGTAGTAAATCAAATTTCTAGACTAACTGTGCTATTCATTTCATTATAGAAAATATATTTTAGGAGTAAATTGAGTTTTTGTATGATGAGTTTGGGTAACACTCAAAATCTCCTTTTCGCGGTTTGGACGATTTGAAATTTTCCTCAATATCTTAAAAAATGCCCAATATATATACAAATTAATGGTTCCGAATAGTAGTAAATCACATTTCTAGACTAACTGTGGTATTCATTTTATTATAAAATATAAATTTTAGGAGAAAAGTGAGTTTTTTATGGGGCGCCTATATAGTACGTGTGACTTCTGATTTTCGTGAATATTTACATCAAAATTCCCTTTAGCTTTAAAAATGGCCAATACATATACAAATAAATGGTTTTATTTAGTAGTAAATCATATTTCTAGACTAACTGTGGTATTCATTTCATTATGAAAAATATATTTTAGGAGAAAATTGAGTTTTTGTATGATGAGTTTGGGTAACACGCAAAATCTCCTTTTCGCGGTTTGGCCGATTTGAAAATTTCCTAAATATCTTAAAAAATGGCCAATAGATATAGAAATAAATGGTTCAATTTTATAGCAAATAATATTTCTAGACTAACTGTGGTATTCATTTTATTATAAAAAGTATATTTTAGGAGAAAAGTGAGTTTTTGTATGGTGCGCTCAATTGTCTGAAGTGATATCTTATATATTTCAGCAAAAAACAACTCAATCTCCCACAAAAACGAATATAAGTATTTACATAAAATTCTGCAATTAGCATTACCTTATTACACTCAATCTTTATATGGTTTTTCAAAAGTTTCCTATGGCCAGAATTTTCACACAGACAAGCTCAAGTGACACAAGTGACTTCAGATTCCCAATTACATTGAGATCAAAATCCAAAATTTCCTCAATATCTTAAAAAATACCCAATATATATACAAATTAATGGTTCCGAATAGTAGTAAATCACATTTCTAGACTAACTGTGGTATTCATTTTATTATAAAAAATAAATTTTAGGAGAAAAGTGAGTTTTTGTATGGGGCGCCTATATGGTACGTGTGACTTCTGATTTTCGCGAATAATGACACCAAAATTCCCGTATATCTTAAGAAATGGCCAATACATATACAAATAAATGGTTTTATTTTGTAGGAAATCATATTTCTAGACTAACTGTGGTATTCATTTCATTATAAAAAATAAATTTTAGGAGAAAATTGAGTTTTTGTATGATGAGCCCGGGTGACACGCAAAACCTCCTTTTCGCGGTTTCGACGATTTGAAGTTTTCCTTAATATCTTAAAAAATGCCAAATGTATATACAAATTAATTTTTCCGAATAGTAGTAAATAACATTTATAGACTAACTGTGGTATTCATTTTATTATAAAAAATAAATTTTAGGAGAAAAGTGAGTTTTTGTATGGGGCGCCTATATGGTACGTGTGACTTCTGATTTTCGCGAATATTGACACCAAAATTCCCTTATATCTTAAAAAATGGCCAATACATATACAAATAAATGGTTTTATTTTGTAGGAAATCATATTTCTAGACTAACTGTGGTATTCCTTTCATTATAAAAATAAATTTTAGGAGAAAATTGAGTTTTTGTATGATGAGCCCGGGTGACACGCAAAACCTCCTTTTCGCGGTTTCGACGATATGAAGATTTCCTTAATATCTTAAAAAATGCCCAATGTATATACAAATAAATGATTCCGTTTAGTAGTAAATCACATTTCTAGACTAACTGTGGTATTCATTTTATTATTAAAAATAAATTTTAGGAGAAAAGTGAGTTTTTCTATGAGACGCCTATATGGTACGTGTAACTTCTGATTTTCGCGAATATTGACATCAAAATTCCCTTATATCTTAAAAAAAGGCCAATACATATACAAATAAATAGTTTTATTGTGTAGTAAATCAAATTTCTAGACTAACTGTGCTATTCATTTCATTATAGAAAATATATTTTAGGAGTAAATTGAGTTTTTGTATGATGAGTTTGGGTAACACTCAAAATCTCCTTTTCGCGGTTTGGACGATTTGAAATTTTCCTCAATATCTTAAAAAATGCCCAATATATATACAAATTAATGGTTCCGAATAGTAGTAAATCACATTTCTAGACTAACTGTGGTATTCATTTTATTATAAAATATAAATTTTAGGAGAAAAGTGAGTTTTTTTATGGGGCGCCTATATAGTACGTGTGACTTCTGATTTTCGTGAATATTTACATCAAAATTCCCTTTAGCTTTAAAAATGGCCAATACATATACAAATAAATGGTTTTATTTAGTAGTAAATCATATTTCTAGACTAACTGTGGTATTCATTTCATTATGAAAAATATATTTTAGGAGAAAATTGAGTTTTTGTATGATGAGTTTGGGTAACACGCAAAATCTCCTTTTCGCGGTTTGGCCGATTTGAAAATTTCCTAAATATCTTAAAAAATGGCCAATAGATATAGAAATAAATGGTTCAATTTTATAGTAAATAATATTTCTAGACTAACTGTGGTATTCATTTTATTATAAAAAGTATATTTTAGGAGAAAAGTGAGTTTTTGTATGGTGCGCTCAATTGTCTGAAGTGATATCTTATATATTTCAGCAAAAAACAACTCAATCTCCCACAAAAACGAATATAAGTATTTACATAAAATTCTGCAATTAGCATTACCTTATTACACTTAATCTTTATATGGTTTTTCAAAAGTTTCCTATGGCCAGAATTTTCACACAGACAAGCTCAAGTGACACAAGTGACTTCAGATTCCCAATTACATTGAGATCAAAATCCAAAATTTCCTCAATATCTTAAAAAATACCCAATATATATACAAATTAATGGTTCCGAATAGTAGTAAATCACATTTCTAGACTAACTGTGGTATTCATTTTATTATAAAAAATAAATTTTAGGAGAAAAGTGAGTTTTTGTATGGGGCGCCTATATGGTACGTGTGACTTCTGATTTTCGCGAATATTGACACCAAAATTCCCTTATATCTTAAAAAATGGCCAATACATATACAAATAAATGGTTTTATTTTGTAGTAAATCATATTTCTAGACTAACTGTGGTATTCATTTCATTATAAAAATTATATTTTAGGAGAAAATTGAGTTTTTGTATGGGGCGCCTATATGGTACGTGTGACTTCTGATTTTCGCGAATATTGACACCAAAATTCCCTTATATCTTAAAAAATGGCCAATACATATACAAATAAATGGTTTTATTTTGTAGTAAATCATATTTCTAGACTAACTGTGGTATTCATTTCATTATAAAAAATAAATTTTAGGAGAAAATTGAGTTTTTGTATGATGAGCCCGGGTGACACGCAAAACCTCTTTTTCGCGGTTTCGGCGATATGAAGATTTCCTTAATATCTTAAAAAAACACAAATGTATATACAAATAAATGATTCCGTTTAGTAGTAAATCAAATTTCTAGACTTACTGTGGTATTCATTTTATTATCAAAAATAAATTTTAGGAGAAAAGTGAGTTTTTCTATGGGGCGACTATATGGTACGTGTGACTTCTGATTTTCGCGAATATTTACATCAAAATTCGCTTATAGCTTTAAAACTGGCCAATACATATACAAATAAATGGTTTTATTTAGTAGTAAATCATATTTCTAGACTAACTGTGGTATTCATTTTATTATAAACAGTATATTTTAGGAGAAAAGTGAGTTTTTGTATGGTGAGTTTGGGTAACACGCAAAATCTCATTTTCGCGGTTTGGACGATTTAAAATTTTCCTCAATATCTTAAAAAATGCCTAATATATATACAAATTAATGGTTCCGAATAGTAGTAAATCACATTTCTAGACTAACTGTGGTATTCATTTTATTATAAAATATAAATTTTAGGAGAAAAGTGAGTTTTTTTATGGGGCGCCTATATAGTACGTGTGACTTCTGATTTTCGTGAATATTTACATCAAAATTCCCTTTAGCTTAAAAATGGCCAATACATATACAAATAAATGGTTTTATTTAGTAGTAAATCATATTTATAGACTAACTGTGGTATTCATTTCATTATAAAAAATATATTTTAGGAGAAAAGTGAGTTTTTGTATGATGAGTTTGGGTGACACGCAAAATCTCCTTTTCGCCGTTTG